>JACBWW010000010.1:30156438-30248591 GCA_020086605.1 Lanius collurio | reverse complement strand
GGGGGGGGTGGCTCTGCCCGCGCTCCTCTAATGGCGGCGGCCGGAGCGGCCCAAAGCAAAATAAACCCCCGCACGGCCGAGCCGCACGTCAGCGCGACCTGCCGCCCTGCGCGCCGCTCATTGGCTGAGCCCGCTCCGGCCTTCCGCCAATCGGTGGGCGGCTCTTTGCGCAGAGCGGTGATGTCATCGCCGCCGCGGGGTGTCGCGCGCAGGGTGGGCGCCAGGGGGCGCCGCCCGGCCCGGCCCCTCAGGGCGGGTCCCGACCCTCGGTGCGGGTTCTGCGCGGCCCCTTCCCGGCCCTTCCCGGCCCTTCTTCCCGTTCCCGGACGTCCCGCTGGACCCCCCGGCACCCTGCGGCCCTCCCCGAGCCAAACGTGCGCTTCGCTCGCCGGCGGCAACGCGCAGAACGTGTTAGTAGCGGAGAAGAGAGGAGCATCCTCCCCATGGCTCCACATCCACCGTGGTGCGCAATGAATGGGCATCGGAGTTTCCTGTGGGAACAATCCCTCAAAAAACCTCCCTGTGATGGCACGTGGCCAGGCAGCAGCCGTGGAGAACAGCGCTCTGTGTTCAGTGATTTCAGAATCACTGAGGCGGGAAAAGACCTCTGAGGTACCGAGTCCAAGCTGTGCCCGATCCCCACCTTGTCACCAGCCCTGAGCACACCCATCACTCCTTGGACAACTCCAGAGATGGGGGTTCCACCATCTCCCTGGGCAGCCACTTCCTAAGTCAAATCACCCTTTCTGTGAAGAAATTCCTCCTGATGTCCAACCTGAACCTCCCCTGGTTGCAGCTTATCGTCCCCTATTTCTTATTGACGCTCAGGAAATATTTTGCTATGGAACAACTGAAGGAATTAATGGGTGGGAATCCAAAATCCACGAGGTGCCGTGGTCAGGTTGACACGGTGGTGTTGGGTCATGGGATGGACTTGATCTCAGAGGTTTTTTCAATCTAAATTGATTCTGTGAAATAAATTTTTAATATTTCCTTCACATGTGGGTTCCAGCCGTTCCTGACTTGAGACAGCAAATGTAGGGGATTGGAGTTCAGGATGTCCGCTCTGGCCAGAAGGACTCATCCAAGCAGCAGCCCCACAGTGCAAAGCCCATTCCTCTTCTGGGAAGGAAAGACCAGCAACAACAACTCTGCCAGCCCTTGGGTTCAGTCCTTGTGCTGGCTACACAATATTTTTTTTTGCTTTCTACTCAAAAATGGCAAATCTGCATCTTCCTTAAGCTGCCCTTGTAGGCTCACTGACAGAAAATGTGTATTTGTCCACATCCTTGCTTTTCCCTCATGGGTTTTACATCATTTGATACTTGATTTTTTTTTTTCCCCACTGCAGTTACTACTTTTTATTTCAGACTTTCTCAGATGTTTTAGCACTTTCTTATTTCCATGGTTTCATTCCCCATTCCCAGACTCTGTTAGATAATGCCTTGGGCTTGGTGTTGCTTTGGGAAACTCATCCTGGACCAGCTGGATCCATCCCTTCTCCCCCAGTCAGCATAAAAGAAAAGCACCTGAGATGTTCCAGCAGAGCAGTGTTAGAGAAAATCCCTTTGTCCAACAGGCAAACAGCAGGACTGGAGTCAGGACAAGTAAAATGTAATTACTTATGGAGACTGAAATAGAAATATCTTCATTTGTAATTAAATTAGTTCCCTATAAACATCAAGAACTGTTGCAGGGGGAGGGTAATGTGATTTCTCTCTCCCAGACTAATTGTTTACTAAATTCTCTTTCTGACTCCACTGAACATGTTGGTGCATTTCTCAAAACACAGCTGTAGAAAAAGGGGGACAACTTTTTTTTCTTTCTTTTTTTTTTTTTGTGATAAGATTTGGATAAGTCATGTAAAAGAAATTCTTCTTTTCCTAAGGAATTGTACCATCTCTGTGCATAGAAATCATCCAGAAAATGTATCCCTTGCTCTTGGCATCTCAGCCAGATGATGGAAGAGCTGTTGGGGTAAATCCTAAATGCTGCCCCACTTGTACAACAGGGGGAAATTTCCAGAAATAATTGTTATAGATTAGATTGAATAAAAGGATATGAAAATACAAGGAATATCATGGAACCATAGACTGGTAGAGGGGCTTGGGTTGGAAAAAAAACTATGACCAACTGTAAAAAAAAAAAAAATTCCAAAGAATTCTATGATTCTAAGAGATTTTAATCTCTGCACCGTTGTTCTGCAGAACAGAAGCATTCTGAGTAGTGAAATGGGTCCCTGGGTAGTATTCAAAGGAGAACACACGCTAAAATTGAATTTGAAACTATTTACCAGAGCAAAAGCAAATCCTGGGCTGCATCTCCCAATTACCTGACATTTTTGATGTTGGTGACTTTATTGCTAAGGCCATGTCTTTGGCTTTAGCTCAAAAAGCTGCTGGTGTCTCCTTCCAGGTTTACCTTGCGGGAGTTTGCCATTTGTTCTAGACTTAAACAATAAAATACAAGAGGAATGACCTTTCAGCAGTTTAGAACATTGATATTTGCACATATATTTTATCCAATAAAAGCTTTCAGATTTCTAATTTGGAGACAAATCAAAATCTACATGACTTGATAGTCCAGTCCTCAATAGATTTGGTATTTGATCATATTTTTTTTTTAATGTCAGAAAGATAATTCTATTTTTGTTAGAGGCAGCAGAAGTTGTAAGCAAGTACTAATTTCCTATATCCCACCCAAAATTTTCATTGCCTTTCACCAGTTTAAGGAGAAATTTTAACTCCCTAGGAAGGAATTTGGAACAGTCATACTCATTTGACAGCTTAAGTTGTTATTTTGGGAACCTTCCTTTGCAGAGCTGGATTTGCTCAGGCCTTGCAGCTCGTGTGCCTTCACACAGAGTTGTACAACTACCCCATGTGCCTCACAAGAAACCCACGGCAGAGCCACGATATAAAAATACCATTTGCACATATATGTGTTCCAGCTTTCTTTTTTCTGCACGTCTCAAACATCATAAATCCCTGTTCTTGTAACTCCCCACCTTCCTCAGCCATCCAAACTCCAATCTCCTTTCTTCCTGTTCCTCCAGAACAAGAACTGATAGTAAATCTCCTTGTCAGAGCTCACAGATTTGATAAAACCCAAGCAACATCCACAAATGATGTGATTTTGCAGGAATGTCCAGCTGAGAACCCCCTTGGTTCCCCACTCCTTGTCAGCCTGGAGTTGCCCCCCCAGCCTGGAACCCTTTGTGCCTGTGAGGTGAGAGCCTTGCAGGTAGCCAGCAGATGACTGGGAAGTTCCTTTCCTTTTCTACTAGAATTTATAAATTTAGGATTTTTCAGCAGAACCCTGAGTTGCAAATTGCCACTGTCCCCTGTTAAACACGAGTGCTTTGCCTTACAAGATGCCCTGATTTTTTCTGTCCTGATGCTCACTGTTAGTAAAAGGCCTTTTCCCTCAACCCTCCCTTGACATTTCTGTTCTGATTCACTCTGTTTATACCCGAGCAAATGATACCCAAAGCTGTAATTAGAAGGCAAGAGTTGAAACATTCCACAAGAGCACATTTGACACATGTAGTAGCTGGGGGGATTCAGTGACACAAAATTGTGCTTCAGGTAAGCAAAAAAAAGACAAAACCCTAATTATTGTCTGCTGGCATGAAGTGGTTTTGTGGTGCAGCAGAATTACCTCAGCTTGAATGCAAAGATTACATCCAGTTAGTGATGTCTAAGTGCAGATCTTGCTCTTATGTAATTCTCTTTACCCTGGTAGCTCCTCGCTCTCAGGCAGAGCACCAACTCCCATTAGGAGAGTCATCCTCAGCTTATCCAGGAGCAGGGATGTACATGCTCAGCAGATGGTTATTTCTCACTAGCTGAACTTTGAATATGCAGAGCTCCCTACTCAACCAGCTCCTCACATCCTGTGCTTGCCATTGCTTTAGCCTGTGTTTTCAGGAAGGTTTGCAACACTTAGATACAGGGTGAGGAATAGAAATGCACAAAAATCCAAAGGAAGCACAGGTTTTGGATTGAGAACAGGATGTTTTAAATGGTTCACTGATTTGTTACCAGTTTTCCAGCCTCTGAGTCAGCTTGAGCCTTCACACCCAGTAAATCCCATCCTTTTGGCTCCTTTTCTCACTTTCATTTGAATCAGAAGAGTATTCATCTACAGCTAGATCACTATCACTCCTATCCAGGAAAGAATGAGGTCAGAGGAGGCTTAATCACAGAACCATGGAATGCCTTGGGTAGGAAGAGACATGAAAGAACATCCATGGAGCCAGCAAGAGACCCCTCACAGCTCTCCAAGTAGTCAGTGTGTGGAGGTGATTGTTTCAGGGACAAAACAGCCAGGAAAGATAGAGAATAAACAAATCTAGCTTGGAAAAACTATGCAGGAATATGTCTAAAGTCTGTTCTGAGTTGTTACCTCCTCACTCTGAAGTGTATTTCAATAGCAAACAGAGAAAGGTTCGAAGTGAGGAGCACTTGAATTGAAAGCTTCCACATTGTCATATTTTTCTTGCTTTCTCTCTGGTTCCACATGGAGCAGAGGAAGGGGCTGAAGGAGTAAATCCATTGGGATGGGGCTTTCCACCTGAAGGGTTTGACCCCTGTGATCGGGGAACCCTAGAAACTTTCCTCAGCTGGGCAGGCCTTGTGTAGGTGAAGGAGTGAGGCCGACAGGAAGGCAGCACACGTGGAGAGAACCGGGACTCTGGGAGGGGATGGGGTGGCTGAATTCCAGCACTCAGTGGGGATGTGCAGACTGCCCGAGACTGCAGGAGCTGCCCGTCCCAGATGGTGAGCACAGCGTGGCTGCCGCCGCTCCGAGCATGCATCAGCAGGTCTGTCACAGCACAGGAATGAAGGGGGGAGGACAGAGAGGAGGAAAAGAGAGAGGGAACCGAGGAAAATGTGAGACAGGGTGTTAAAAACAAAAGGGGAAAGAAAAATAGAACAGGAAAATGCAAAGAGCTCTTTGGATGCACTCTGAAAGTCATCGGGGACGACAGTGACAAGTCACGATGCGACTCTAAAAGGACACAGCAGCCTGAGTCCCTTCAGGGGCATGTAAGACATTTGTGAGGACTCAAGACAAAAATCCATTATAAAAATGGACTGAAATCCATAAACTTACTGCTGTACAGAAATGTCAGGCCTAAATAGCCTGGATGGCTCTGCACAATGGCCACCATCTCTCCCTCACCACTGACACTTTTAACAGCCACCAACCCCCCGGACCCCTTCAAAATGCTTTTGGCAGCAGAAAATGAAGTGTGGGGTCAGCATAACACTGAGTCCTCCAACTCTGGCAGCTGGGGCTGGAGGAGATGAAAATACCACATTATGCTGCCACTGGTTTTGATGCTGGGTTAGGCAGCCCCCTCTTCTGACCCTTGGCTTTTGTGAGCCCCCCGATGGCATCACCCCTCCCCAAACATTTAAACAGTATAAAAGCCAGTGGCTGCTAAACGCAGTGGCTGTGGAGATGAGAGGCAAGAACTCAGACATTTTTCTGCTTTAGGAGAGCCCAGCACTTCTCCTGTGCAGAAGGCAGCTCTGTCAGGTGGCTTTAATATGGCCCAAATTCGAGCCCAAGCTGTTAGTGGTTGGCAAAAGTGAAAATGGGATTTATTATAAATAAGGCTGTGCAGGAGCACATGAGGCAACAGAGAAGGGACATTCTGTGTCTGGTTTGCAGAACACAGTGCATCATGCCCAGCATAATCAGCACCAGCTAATCAGATTATTTGATGAGCCAGAGGGAGCAAAATCTATCTTTGAGTTGACGTAATCCACCAATAGACTGCTTAAGGACTCTGGATATTTTCATTCTGTGTCTCAGAAGCCTTTCCCTTACCCATTTATCGAGACTTATCCTTTTTATGAGTACATCTGGGATTAAACACAGCTCAAATAAAAACCAGAACACAAACCAGGTAAGAGTGAGATTCCAACAGAGTGGTGCCAATTGCCACACTACTGGCTCAGCAGGATGGTGAAAAAATATCAGGGATACTTTAAAGCCATTAGTGGAGATCTTGGATGGTAACTGAGGAGGATAAGGAATACACAAGTCTGGAATTAAAATGGGGAAAGGACATTTTTCTGTAACATTGTGAAATTTTGGATGAGATTTTTGGTTTAATTCAGGCCTGGCCTAATCCATAAATTCTTATTACTTTAATATTATTTAATATATTTTAAGAGTGTGTTCTGTAAAAAATCTGTGCCTTCTCTTAGGCTTCTTCATCACAAACAGGGAGTTTCAACAACTGCATAAAAAGTAGCTTTCAATCTTTTTCTAATTTAATCTTGCAGAAAGCTGTCTAGTAGGGTACCTCATCATGCTTTGCCTTATTTACAGATACAATGAGGGGAACAGAAAAATAAATCATTTTCAAAACAGATTACTTTTCTGGAAGGACAGCTCTTTGATTGCTTTTATTCCTAACTTTGAAAGAAAATAATTTAGTAATTATAGCTGGAGCAACCATTGTTTACTTGTATCAGGCCTCACAAAAGCTGCTGTGCCTGCCTTTCTTGTATGTTGTGTCAAAAAGATGGGTAGAAGCAGAATAAAATAATTGCAACAGAACATTGCCTGGGATCACTGTCTCCCTCCCACTGCACAAAGAGATGCTGGAGCAAAGCTGAGACATTTATGGAGCAGCAGGAGGTCATTAGCTTGTTGTCAGTCCTCTCTCCATTGACAGCTTGACGTGGCTGTCTGGTAGGTAAGCTGCATTGCAAACAGGCTTTTTGTAACACACATTTCTGCTCTCATATGAAAAATAGGTTTGCTGTCTCCCAAATAATCCTTGCCACCCTGAGAAATTACAGATTTTGTGTCTCAGGAACTTGTTGCTTCAGTTTTCCAACCACATGTCTCAGCTGCGTCTGAGTTTCTCTTGCCTAAGCCCTTTGAAAAAAGTTTAAGCTTCAAAAGATTCCACTTCTATGAGACAGCCAGCTCTGGAGCTGCCCAAGTCCAGGCACAGCTGTAAATTTACAGGCTTTAACACCAAAGGACAATTTAGAGCATATCTTGGGTTTGTGTACAGCTGAAATTGCTTAAATATTACAGCGACTTAGATCTTGCATAGAGGTCAGAGTGAGGACTGAGGATCAGAGAATTCAGGAGGATATTAAACTGAGGAGTAAACGATTGCTGCCATAAGCCAGCCAGATCCATGTGTAATCATTTGTCTGCACATCTTATTACTGCCCAAGCACCACAGCAGCAGAGAGCCCCAGCCCCTGACTTAGCTTTGCCCAATGCAATTCAGCTTAATCAATAAAACCAATTTTACAAAATTATGCAAAACGTTGAGCTCCTGCTGGAATAATTGGAAATTGGTGAAGCTGCTCAGTCTCAGGAAGGTCACATTCCTCCACTGGAGGTGGAACCTTTGAAATCCTTGGCCAGGAGGGATTCATGTTCTTTTCTTCCTGGATATGGCTTTCACATGGCCCAGTTTCCCCAAGACTTCCCACGGTTCCTCCCTCTGCCAAGTCAAGTTTTACAGTCAAGGGGCCTGGGCAGACACTGAAGGCCCAGGGAGAAAGTCCAGGTTTGGCCCTTTGGCCACAAGCCATATTCCATTGGTATAGAAAAATCACATTACATTGGTTATATCAGGAGTGTTTATCACACAGCTGATCACAGAATCACACAATGGTTTGGGTTGGAAAACACCTTAAAATTCATTTGTTCCAACCCACTGCCATGGGCAGGGACACCTTCCAGTGGACCAGGTTGCTCCAAGCACCATCTAACTCGATGCTGATGAGAGTCTGGGCTGCCCATGTTGGAAGCAGAAGTTCAAATGAGTGGGGCTGATCACTTGCATCAAATTAGGGAGCTTATTTCTCAAATGGAGCCCAAACCTGTTTGGATTTGATCTTTCCAGCCACTCTGCTGAAGAAACAGAAGTTCTGCCTGTTGATTTCTCTGTTTTCATTTTGCCTCTGATTCACGAGTTCTTTTACTCAGAGTTTGCATTAAAAGGCAGAAGATGCGGAGTTGTCCTTTTAATTTGATGTTTATTAATTCTTAGCAATAGCACAGCTGTACAGAATGTGCCTCTTAAGTTAACAAGGTGGAAATGGCCCCGAGTTCCAACTTCCAAGGCCATTTAAAGTCCAAACTATCCAATTATGGAATGCCAACTAATTTGTTTTTACTTATAATCCAATAACTAATTATTCATGTTCTGCGCTGCGAGTTTTTTGAACCAATATCAGAACACCCAGATTTGTGAAGAAGAAGAACTAATCCACACCCAAAATCCTCCATGTTGTTACTATATTCCATAAACCTAATTTTTCTACATCTCTGCATATTCTACCCAGTGACATAACTTTAATTACACAGCAACAATATCAGTGCTATTACATAATCTGGGAAGCCTTTCCCAAGGCCTCAGGTCAAATGCAGTGTGCTTTTGAAGATCATTGCCTGTCAGCACTGAAAGACTGAAATTCTCTGAACCCAGCATTCCAGCACTGTCATTTCATTTTGTTGCTGTTTCTCTTATCTTGCCATCCTGGCTTTGAATTTTTGCTCTCTAATTCCAAGTACATGTCCTGCCCGATTTGCTTAATCTTCAAGAGTTTTCACAGTGTCCTCAGGCACTCAGGGAAGAGGCCAAGTGAGCTGGGCTCTCCTCAGAGCACATGGCTCCAAAGCTGAACCGTGTTCATTTCTTGGCTGTCGTCCTCTCACATCAGAGAATATTCCAAATAAAGCCTCACTGGTGTTGCTCAGAATCAAAATAGCTTCATCTTATTTAGGTTTGATGACCCCTTGAGAAAAGTCCCTTGGACCTTGGCTTCCCCTTAGAGCTGTTGGCTGCCTTGGCATATGGTCCTGTTAGATCTTCTCAGTTAAACACTGTTACATCACAGCTCTGTCAGCTGTCAGTATTTTAATGTTTTCCTTGGAATGTTTGCTTCCTGTCCTAGACCTTCTGCCTCTAGACTCAAGTGATTAAGTTAGAATCTGAGTTTTTATTCTCAAAGTAGATTTCTAATCCTCAAAGCAGCACAGAAAATCATAAATTATTGACCAAATATAAATAAAGGGTTCAGAAACTAAAAGCAAAGACCAAAAAAGATCCACAAATATCAGTTCCTAAATCTCATTATTGAAAAATGTATTTCCAGTGTTTTGGAATGAAACAAACCAGCTGGTTATTTTTTTTCCCCAAAGTTTTTGACTGCCAGTTTCAGAGTGCAGAAGGCATTTCTATTTGTGCCAATGCTGCATCAATATCCCAGCTTGTTCAGAGGGATGAGTAGATTTGCTCTCACCCAGAGCTCACTCAGGCTGAGTCCTTACATCTAAAACTAATCATGGACTTCCTGAAATGCACCAGGAAAAAATAAGGAATATTAGCATCTTGGTTCTGGGTGACATTTTGGGTAGAAATGCTCTGTGTAGCTAATTTTCCTCATCTAACAGAATACCTGCATATTCCTTTTCTTTCCATACCCTCGGGCATTGCAGTTGGATTGATGGCTGCAGCAGCCCATTCCAGAGGTGACTATGCCAGAGCTGTGCAGGCTCCAATGCTTTTTTGTGCTTGTAGGTGTGCCCTGCAAGCTTGCAGGGGTTTGGAGTTAGATGTGCATCAGATAATGCCACAGATCACAGAGGAGCAGGCTGGAAGGGACCTTAAGGTCCTCTGCTCCAGCTCTTCTTGGCCAAAGCACAGTCTAGACAAGATCCACTCAGATCATTGAGTCTGAATCCTCCAAGGATGGAGGTCCCATGGCTTCTCTGAGCTCTGTTCCAGGATCTGTCTGACTTTGGTTATTCTTTTCCTGATAAACAATCTAAGCTTGCACTGATTGTCTCCAAAACATGCCCACTCTGCCTCTTTTCAAACCCAAATGAAGTTTAATTGAGCTGGTTTTCCTTGAGAGATAATGTGACTAGAGAGCATGAAGTCCCAAGTTTAGTGAGACTGTGTGAAATGAAAGAGATTATGGATTAGAAACACAAGCCATTAACCTAGAACACCAAGAACAGTTTTGGCTTCTTTTTCTGCCAGCCTAATACTGGAAGGACCATGACAAAAATAATTTAATTGATGTTTCTCATCTAAGTTTATAGCTAGAGCTGATTAAAGCCTCTATTTCTTTTCTGCTTCAATTTTCAAAGTTCTAAAATATTTAATTCTACAAAAGAGGTAATGAAAGTAATGAAAACTACACAATGAAAACTTGCCAAAAAAAGAAAAATGTTATTTAGAACAAAAATTATCACAGAATTTGGGGCTTTTGTAATTTATCCAGAAACTCTGAAACTTGTTCTCCAAAGCCCTGTGGGATCTCCTAAAGTCTCTGGTGTCCAAGACAGGAAGTGAGGCTGGTTTGGATGTGGACTCTGAAGTGATGGGGATGCTTTGTTATGACATGGGGCTTCTCCAGAGACGCCCTCCATCAGCTCCAGGTCATGCTGGCAGACTGGCAGCACTTTTAGTGTAGCTCAGAAACCTGCTGGAACTCCTGAACTTGTGCAAACCAGCTTGGTTTCAACACACCAGCATTTACCACAACATCTACCTTTTTGTAAGCTGTCCAGCCAGCAACAATTCCCATCTAAAAGGAGGAGTTTCACTTCTCATCCAGCATCCACCTCTCCAACAGCCACTTGCTGTCCTCTCTTCTAAAGGCAAGGAGAAAGCAACACCTGCAGCTCACCACACTTGGGCACATCTGGAGCATTTCACTGCATCTGAACCAGGCTAAACAAGTCACCTCCCAGGCACACTGACCCCTTTGGGGAATACAAACAACCTACTTCAGACTACACTCACGTTATGAGGACCTAATTTAGTCCTGATGTTTTGAGATGCACATACAAGCTGCTTTTTACAAGGTCACCCCCAGCAGAGACAAGGAATTTTTTATTATTAGCGTAGAGACCTTGAGTTTTGAAAAATGCTCTTGGCTTTCATCATGATCTGCATGCTGGTTTTTTCCATCTTCCTTGCATTAAATGGTCACTAGAAGAGGCTGTAATTTATGCAGCACTCCTGACAGTTATCTCAGGGGCTCTGTGCAATGAACCCCCTTCATTTTAAAAGCTCTTTTAAAATAAATGGTCTCAAAAACACTGTGCAGTTTTAAATCTGAAAAGACAAGGGAGTTTATGTGGTATGGAGGCAAACCTGTATTTGGTTACAAATTAAAACATTTGGCCACAAAAGTGATGGCTAAGAGAAGATGAAGAAAGAAATAGTAAAACAACGTTAAAGATGTTTTGCTATTTGGACACATTCTGCCTCTCTCTGTGTGTGGAAAATATTTTAAAGGTGAGTCCTGACCCTGATTGTCCTCAAGTGTTAATACCAAGTGCTTAGACAGGAAAATGATGTCGATCTGCCCGTCACTAATTGCCCTTCTTTGTGGTTCCCATTTCCTTGGGTGCTCTGTTTTTCTCCATGGCTGTGACAACTCCTCCCACACCAGAGGAAATATTTAGCTCCCATCTTCCTGTGGAGTAGCAATTTTCCTATTTCCATAACTTAATCCTTCCCCACTGAGCAGCTGCAGTGTCTGCTTGAACTGTGGAGTATTTATTTTGTGGAGGTTTTTCTAAGACCCGATCAAATTAGTTTGAGGGGAAAGATACCTACAATGTCCTAAAGAACAGCTGTTCCTGACAAATCAGCCCCAGGAAACATTTTGTCTGTTTATCCTATGAATTGGCAGAGCATGGGCTGCTGTATCCTGAAATATTCTATCATCTCCCATTAAATAAATAGGGAACTCAACAGTTCCTAGCTACGGATCACAAATGGAAGAGGGAGGAAAGCAAACATCCAGTTTAGTTTTCACCTCAGTGCATTGCTGGTTCCAGTTCACCTGAAGTTTCTCAAGAATATCTGTAGGTAAATAGGGAAAGAACCAAGTGGGGCTTTTCTTTTACTGGACATCAATTTCTCTGAAGTGCTCATATCCTTCCTGTCTAAACTTATACATTCTAGATGGATAAAGCCATCTGTAAAATAGAGAATTATTTTCCAACCTCTGCCTGGCCAGGGGCCAAAGGAAGCTGTGTGATGTTCAATCTTACATTTATACAGTGTGGCATGAAAAGGAAATGTACAGGGGAACTCTAAGGGGCTCAGTCAGCCACTCTTCAGGCTGTTTTTCAATGCTGTAACATGGAAATCTTTCCCTTCAGTTAAAAAAAATACAAATATATGCATATATGTTTTGTTCTGGCACAGTGACCTTGGAGGCTGTGAGTTTGGGGTTCAGAGGCTTTTTTTGCCATAGGATTTCTAATGATTTCTAATGGCAGCAGGGATTCCTGACTCCTGCATCCATGAGTTTAGCTGCAGGCAGGGCAGCAAGGACGGGCCCTGCCCTGTCAATCTGGTAATGAACAGTAATGACAGACTCTAAGCTGTCATAAGAGGATATGACCAAGCCTTGTTTGGGAATGGAGAACTCAGCCACGTCTGGTGACAGCCAGGATGACCTGAGGGAAGGGATCTGCCCACAACAAAGTGAGCTTTTTGCCCACTCACAAATAAAACTGCCCCCTCCACATGATGTTCCCAGCTTCTCCCCTCTCTCCAGCATCCCTTCTCTCTCCTGTTCCAGACCAGGCGGTCAAATCTGGATTAATTTTATTTTGTCCTAGACACATTGTTAATTCTGTGTTCTCACTGGACCTCAGCCTGTGTGGGGGGAGGGAGAAATTTTATCCTGGTTAGATTTCCCACCCTTACAGATTCCCACATGGAGATTGCAGCAGCCTTTGTGCAAGTGTTGGAGCTCCTGCAGGCTGTGGTGTTTCGGGGTGATGGACGAGCCCTGAAGGAGAAGCTTTCCAGCCCAGCCTGCCCTGGGACCAGGCTGAGTCCCTTCCCTGAGCAGCATCCCCTTTTTTGTTTTGGAAGTCATGCTAATTACAGAGCTATTGCCTTCCTCATTTAAGCAGGCAGTTAATCCCAGTGCTATTAAAATCCCAGCATTTCCAGCTTCCCTCAGGAACAGCAGGCTCACACCACGCTGCTTCTTCTGTGGTGACACTAGGCAAGTGACAAACACTGCACGGTCACTATAAATTCATATTTTGCTGCCCTCCTTCCCTAGGAGACAGGCCAGGGCAGCCTGGGACAGGATCTGTGCTCCTGCTTCCTCCTGTGACAAAGGAGGTGCCACAGGAGGGCACAAGGAAAGTGAGTCATTCCTCTGATCATTAATTAATTAGTGTCCTGCTGCTCCTCCAGGCAAACCAAACAGATTACACAGGGCAAAATTGACATAAACAAGTAGAAAGCTCTGCTTATAAAGGAACTTGGGAAGACATTCAGTCCCAAACCTGCCAGAGCTCCAGAGAGCAAGCCAGTCTGCTCTCTTTCCAGGATGCTCTTGGGTGCTTGCATCCATTCTCCCTAATGAAGATGGGGTTCCCAGATTAAAGGATGCACAGAAATTATTCTGTCTGATGAGATAAGCATTTCTGTCTCCAGCCTGGGTGGGTGAAGCTTTAGGGTTTGACTAAACCAGTCAAGGTCACCACTTCCCAGCAGGTGCTGCATGGCAATCACCACATTGCCATCCCCAGGTTTCCAAGGAGCCTACCTCCAGCTGCAGAGAACTGAGGGAATCAGGACAGCATCGTTCCCATGGGCAGGAGCCTCCAAGTTGGCAAAGACCACCTGGAACAGAGCACTCTGCTCTGTCTCACTTCCCTGTGCTCGAGAACTGTGTCTTTTAAAACTCATTCCAGATGGACACAGGTGCACCTTGGAAGAAAGCCACTGATAAAAGCCAATCTCATCTGGATTTGTGCACCTCCTTGTCTCTCAGCATTCCTCGCCTTGGACAGCAAAAGCAGCTTGTCAGAACATGGCCTTCCCCAGTGTTGTCTCTGTACCCCATCCCAGAGCCACCCCAGAGGGAAAAACCCACCAGAAAAGGCAATATTACTAAAAAAAAAAAAAAAAATATTCCAGTCTCTGGAAAGAGAAAAGAGAAATCTTCCAGTCCCTCTGCTCAGAGATCGGTCTGGGGCTGGGCTCAGCCAGAGAGTCCCTGCTTCCTGCCCTCCCAGTCTCTCCCAGCTTTCTGTGCCTCCCCCCAAAGCTGCTGATGGGGGAGGCAGAGCAGAGCCAGCAAGTGATGCTCCCCAGAGCGTGGGCTGCCTGCCAAGGAGCACTGCCAGGTGCTTGCTGTTTAAATTGCTTAATGTATTGTATTAAACAAAGATCGATATCAGAATCATGGGCTCCAGCCCTGTCTTGGAGCGTGAGCTTGTCCAGAGTGCTCAGCATCCCTCTGCAGCCGTCAGGGATTCATGGACCCGTCTCCTGAGGCTGATCCTGTTGGTCATTCTCCACCTTCTCCCAGCCAAAGGGCTGGAGGGGTTGAGAGCACAGAGAGCTACTGCTCCTCCAGGGACCCTCTGCAAAGTCTGGGTGTGCCTTTTACTGACCTCAGCAGGGAAACAGGTTGGGCAAGCCTGTGATCTCCAGCTGCCTGACGATGGAAAGATCTCAAACCTCAAAGAAGGGTGCAGAGCCCCAAACCCACCCCACCGAGCCTGTGGGAGGTTGAGTGGCTTTGGGGCTGATGGATAAAGCCACAAACTGTGCTGTTAGTCCCCATTAAGGTGAGGTTTGTCACATCTCCAAGCTCTGCGGGCTCAGGTCCAGGCTCTAATGGCTTCATTGTTGTCGGGTTACAATGGGCTGTGATAAAATCTCCGGCTCTGCAGTTTCCTGGCAGGGATTCAGAGCAGCCAGCACACCTCCATTCCTGATTCCCGAGCTGCAGCCGAGCACCCCGTGGCCATCCACAGCCACTCAATTCCTGTGGCACTTCCAGGTTGGCAGCAGCCACATGGCACCAAGGATGGCAAAATCTGTTCATTAATAACGTGTCCTGGGCCTCTGAGTGAAGGATGATGTGCTCTACTTGGTAAGTAAAGTGTATGAGGTCTCACAGCGATACTGGTTTATTAATTTGCCTCGTTAATCTAATTTTCTACACTCTTTTGGGAAAGATTAAATGAATCATATGTGGGCATGAAAAATCAGCGCAAGGGAAAGAAACGAGGAGGTCTGGCACAAAAAAAAATGAAAGTCAAAATTCATTAAAAAACATTGGATAAGTGTTTGTGGTGACCAGAAGCTAAATAACCAATATTTGTTACAAGGAGGAAAATTCCCCTATCCTCTGTAGATAAGTGGGAAACCCTATGGAAACCCCATGCAGGGACTGAAAATAAGAATCTAAAGAGCTGTGTGAAGCTGGGAACCACGGGTTGCTGAGGGCTTCTGTGGTACACTCACATTTGTGCCTCTATCCTTTTGTTTTCTCAAGTACAGATACGACTTTGCAAGGAAAAAAAACAAAGTTACATGTGAAAATCAAAATGCTCAGACAAACCCTGTGGGTAGGTCACCACAACCCCTGGTAAGTCAGATGTGAGATAAATTTCCCTTGTTTACCCCATCAGTTACGTGTGTGCTGAAGGCCACACAATACTTTGATATTTTCTGGAAGCCAAACTGAGGGGAAATTGTGCTTTCAGATTCTCAGAAATAAAATTTTTCCAAAGTCACATATTTTAGCAGAAACTCTCTGAAGTAAGATGGAAGCTGTTCTCTGATGGAGAGCTTAAAGACAGGTTCCAAGTCCAATTCACCTGATTTAGAGGTGGTTGAGACACTTGAGAGAGAGTTGGGTTTCAGGATTTAACCCTTTACCACTCAGAGGCATTGGGAAGACCTGGAGCTGGGCAAGGTTTTAGGGATTCTCCCAACGAGGGGTTAACCTTTGCTTTGTGTAAATGGGAATTTCCAAAAACCTCATGCAGGACATGAGAGAATAACTTTATAGGCTGAGCCTCCCTATTTCCTTGCACCAAACAGGCTCTCTTTTAGCAGTTGTTATGTTTAGCTGTTTTGCATGACTGAATTTCCATTCCCTAGTGGCACATGATGTCCCAGCTTGGAACTGCCACCAGTTTGAGACTTTAAAAGGACTGCTCTCTCCTAGACTTCAGAGATTTCAAATTATAGCTTGTCAGATAACTCCCACCCCTGGTTCAAGTGGCAGATCAGTAGGTTTTTTTCTGCCTTTTCTGCAATGTATACCCTTGGAACAACCCTCTGAAAAGCACCAGGCCCTGGACTGTCCCTACAGAAGGCAATTAACCCAAGACAAGGGTCAAGACCAGGTCCCACCTGCAGGATTTAATAATCCTTTCATCATTATGACACTTTAAAAGTTGTTAACTGTTTGGTTCACCTCATTTTCCAAAAGTTTCCAGCCAGGCTGTCTGCCTCATCTAAATGGAGCATCACTGTCATTTCTCAGCCAGGTGTCTCAGAGGTCATGGACCATGGCAGCTCCTGCTGCAGAATGTCTGATCCCTGAAAATAATTGAAGGGGACCTTTCTGAGAGAGTCCTTTATCATCTGGTAATGTGTGGATGGGATGAAGCATTCCTCAGACCCCATATTCCAAAGCAGATGATAGAGGATTAAACAGCCCAGGTGACCAACACTTTCCTGCCAGGAACGGTGTGGGGATATGGGGACAATAAACACTCCATAACCCAGTGAAGGCTGCAGCTCCACGTTCCTCTGGCTGGCAGCTGGAATGATTGCCAGCCTCAGCACAGGCTGTGTGGCCTCCAGTCCTGCCCTGCCACTGCTCCATGTGGTGTCCCTGTCACCTGCCACCACGTCCCCAAATCCTTCCTGCCGCCCTGGCACCTTCTGCTTCCCTCTCCCTCAGCTGTCCCCTTTTCTCCCCCTTGGAATAAACCACTTCTTTTTTTTTTCCTGGAACATTTTTAAGGCTTTTGCTTTGCAGAGATCAACGTTCTCCCTGCATGAAGCCAGAAGCCTGTTTAGGGGTTGGCTGTGCCAGGCAGGAATGTGTTTATTCCCAAGTGGAACCAATGGGATCCACCACCCCCTGCCTATGCTCGGTGTTTCTCTGCAGATGCACCAAGCTGCAGCTTGAAACAAGGGATCTGCCTGACTCTCCCAGACTTCTGTGAGGGATTTTAGTGTTTTCTTCTGGCTGCCTGTTGAAGCAGCACAGGGCTGGACTGCTGGTCTGCCCAGCAGGCGTGGTGGTGCAAGGACTTGTTCAGACTGCCTGTGGAATTTGGGGACAGAGGGGATTGATGAAGGGTCTCAGAGAGATGCCTGGGAACTAACACTGCCTGGATCCCCAAAAAGGAGGTGAGCACCAGATGTCAAATTCTAATCCCTGTCCTGTGGCAGCGTCAGTGATGAGTTTTAGGGTAATTTGTTTTTCTCTCTGCTCTTACCCACATAAAGTGATAAACAGTTCACAAACAGAGATCCCAAACTGGAGAATTTTAACAGCTTCAGCAGAAGATTCAGCCCTATGTTTGCCTCCCCTGAATACACAGCAGGGTCATTTCACTGCACATCCATCGTGCTCAGGCAGCCGTGCATCCCTCTGCATCCATGCCTCCCTCTCCCTGCCCCTGCTCTCCTGCTGCAATAATCAGACCTTTTCCAAAGACATTTACTAGCTTTTTCCCTGTTCAAAATCCTAAAATAGATGTCAGGAACTATTTAAAGCTCTTCACAGCCTGGTGCAGCGTGGGTACAAACAAAACCCTTCTGGGTGAGCCCAGCCTGGCTGTTGATAAACAGGACACAAAGAGCTCAGTCACATTGCCCCAGGAAGCTCAGGGACTCCTGCCCATCAAGAACATGCCCGGAGCTTTGCGTGGCCAAGCCCATGGATCATGAACCTGCACTTTAATAATCTGCCCTGGTCAGAGCCAGAGCAGGTTTGGGTAATGCTGGGTCACCCTGGTGGCGTTTGCAGCTTAATTGGTGAAAACGCTTCACACGCAGCCAGGCAGCAGCACCAGGGGAATGTGCAGGGAAACAGCAATGCTGCTCCGTGCAGCTGGTCAGGATCTGGAGAGGGAACCAGGCTTTGGAACAGGAAAACAGAGGTGTGCAAAGCAAGCAAGGGGTCTGGGTGAGCCATGGATTCCTCCAGCTGTGACCTGCTGTGGTTTGCTCCAGAGTTCAGCAGTGAAACAGGCTGCAAAACTTTTTCAGATTGGAAGAGGAATTGGAAACACAGGGAGTTTCTTGCCACAAGTACTCTACAGTGCACAAATGTCAGCAGACATTCTTCCAAGTGGCTGTAAGGTCATTCCTATAAATAAATCATCCCGGCCCTAAGGAGCCCTACGGAGCTTCCTGGGCAATATGCATGCTGGCAAATTGGATCTGAAAGAGGAGACAGGTAATGACTGCTCCTTTCAATGCTGCAGGAAGGGAGAGTTTAAGCAGGACCAACAAGAGCTCCTCCAGTTTTTCATCTCTCTGATAAATAATGCAGCACATCCCATGAGGGGATGGGCAATGTGTTCCAACAAACTGACACCGAACACCAGCGGGGCCAGGGCTGCCTGTTCATCCACAGGATAAAAGCAGGGGTGGATCCACTCCACAGGAGTTGTGTTTGCACACTCAGGTGTGCTGGGGTGGATGATCTCTGGCTCTTTAATCAGGTATCATCCAGAGCACCCCTCCAACTTGACCTGGATCCTTACTCGATGGTGAGGAAGGAGAAAGGGCACTAAATTTCTGCCACCCAGCCCTGGGGCACACCCTACAGATGGGCAATGAGTCTTCATGGCTGAAGGACCAGCAAAGAGGCAGCTGCTTCTTTTTTTCATGTCTGGGTATTTATCTGCAAACCAAACTCGGGTACCCACGCAGGAGGTGATGTCCAAGCCGCAGAAACACGAGACAAGTTCCAGGGGACAAATCCCCCCGGGCTGTGTGGGCTGGGGTTGGCTGCATGGCACACTGTGCCACTGCTGAGAGTAAAAACCATCCCTGCAAAGGAAAATATAACATGTAGGCAATCATCTGATTATATGTTTTAATACTTATGCAGCACAGAGCTTACAGTAAACTCCTCTGCAAGCAGAACTTTGTGTGCTGAGGAGGGAAGGCACCAGGGCTGGTGCAGGCATGGTGAGCCATGCAGGGTTTGCACGTCTTGTAATCGACTTCCCTGGCCATTCCACTAAAACTCCCTGCTGTTCTTCCAGGAAATAATTGGATTTCAAAAGAATAAACCATAATTATTTTTTTAAAGTACTATCACGCCATCCTTATCCTAAAGCCTCTGCTGACCTCCCAACAGCACAGAGCAGATCCATGTAACACCCTTTAACCTCAACCCACTTTAAAATATTAATCCTCATGCATGGCACAGCATTATTATCCTCTTGCTGGGGCTGGGGAATGCTTGGCAGGGAGATGGGATGAGCTGCTGGTGCTGCAGTGAGCAAGGGGAAAGCAGGATAGGAGAAAGGATGTGCTGGGCAGAGCAAGGGGCTGGGGCAGTGCTGAGCTCACTGCTCAGCTCCCAGGGCAAATCCAGTGGGATGGCATCACTCCAGTGCATGGGAAGCTCAGCAAACCCATTGCAAGAAGGAAATAATACCTACCCTATTTGGGGAGAAACAGTATGTGTGTTAAAATATTCCCCTGGTAAAATTATCTGTGCCATTTTTTTGAGTTAACATTTAAAAATAGCTACGTTGGAATGCAAAACAACCTCTGATTTTAATTGTTTTGCTTTGGAAAATAGAAGGGATGGAGAAGGTTTCCAAGTGAGATAGAACTGCACTAAGAGAGAGAACACGTGCTTCATGATTTTTCATAAAGGATGAAAACTGTTGATTAACCTGAAAATATGGCAGGAAAGGTTCATTGTGGACTGAAAGGGCTTTTCTCTCAAAGTGGTTTGAATAGAGAATTGATGATCAACACCAGTTCAGATTCTCTAATGAGCTCAGCTGAAAACGGGTGGCAGACACATTCCCATCCTACGGGAGCGGTGGATGGATGAACCAGCCTCCTCCCTGCCTTCCCACGTCTCATCAAACACTGCAACCCAGGGATGTTGCCAGTAGCAACAATGAGCCTTTCACCTGTTTGAGGCTCTCTCCCCTTTGCTTGAGCTGCTCCTGGCCCTGCTCCTGCTGCTCGTGGTGCATCACCAGAGGCACTCACACCCTGCCCTTGCTTTTTCACCAGGTGTGTGGCTGGGGCTCCCTGGGACCCATGGACCTGGGCAGGGTGTCAGGGCACTGCATTTCATGGAATCACAGATGGTTTGAGTTGGAAGGGATCTTCAAAATCATCCCATTCCACCCCCTGCCATGGCAGGGACCCCTCCCACTGCCCCAGGCTGCTCCCAGCCCCAATGTCCAGCCTGGCCTTGGGCACTTCCAGGGATCCAGGGGCAGCCACAGCTGCTCTGGGCACCCTGTGCCAGGGCCTGCCCACCCTCCCAGGGAACAATTCCTCCCCAATATCCCATCTAACCATCACTGGGATGCCATTCCTCCTTGCCCTGTCACTCCAGGCCCCTGTCCCAAGTCCCTCTCCAGCTCTCCTGGAGCCCTTTCAGGTACTGAGAGAGGCTCCCAGGTCTCCCCAGAGCCTCTGGTTCTCCAGGCTGAGCACCCCCATCGTGCTCAGCACGTCTCAGTAGCAGAGGCACTGTGCTGTTGGGCATCCCAGTAAAGCCAAGTCCCTGATGGCAGGATACAGGGAGCCTGTGGGATCAGCCACTGCACCTGCACTGGGATAGCATGGATCAGTCCATTAAAAATCAGGAGCTCCAAGAAGAGACAGAGTGAAGCTGCCCAAGGACTCAGCAGCTCATCCATCCTTCTAGTCATGGAATCAGAAAGTGCCAGGTCACACAACAAATGTCCATTTATCTTTCATCAGGCACAAGCCAAGTGCTGTGGGGACCTTACCTTGTCCCAGCAGCCGACCTTCAGTCCTTGTGTCTTCAAACAGATCCCCCTCCCTGGGCTTCAAGTACTTGTCACTGTCACTGAGCGTTCCCTGAAGATTTTATTAAAATGGAGAAAACAACATGAAAACTGTGGCTGGCATTTTTTAACAAATAAAGGACATTAATAGTTTAAAACATATTTTAAAAAACCCTGTTTCTTTTTCACGTGGGTTTTCCCGCCTGTGCTGCAGCCTCCCCCCGGGGCAGGCAGCCAAAGCACTGCTGCAGACAGCAGTGTCAGGGCAGCCTCTCACTGAGTGGGGGGGAGGTCCTGCAATGCTTCACAGAGGGCAACCAACACATCACAGTCCCCTGGCACGTCAGCTGGCAGATGCCGGGCTGGCAGCCACAGCCACGGTGTCCCACGGTGTGTCACAGTGTCCTATTGTGTCCCACGGTGTGTCACGGTGTGTCACAGTGTCCTA
Organism: Lanius collurio; assembly: GCA_020086605.1. Classification (NCBI taxonomy): domain Eukaryota; kingdom Metazoa; phylum Chordata; class Aves; order Passeriformes; family Laniidae; genus Lanius; species Lanius collurio. The sequence goes on along the minus strand of JACBWW010000010.1, from coordinate 30,227,317 downwards.
TGGTGTGTCACAGTGTCCCACGGTGTGTCACAGTGTCCCATGGTGTGTCACAGTGTCCCACAGTGAGTCAGTGTCCCATAGCATGTCACGGTGTCCCACCATGTGTCACCATCTCCCACCATGTGTCACTGTCTCCCACAGTGTGTCACGGTGTCCCACAGTGTGTCAGTGTCCCACGGTGTGTCACAGTGTCCCACGGTGTGTCACAGTGTCCCACAGTGTGTCCCAGTGTCCCACAGTGTGTCCCAGTGTCCCATACCATGTCACAGTGTCCCACAGTGTGTCAGTGTCCCATGGTGTGTCAGTGTCCCACAGTGTCCGTGGGCAGCTCTGTGCACACTCCAGGGCCAGCCCCCCATGTGCCCCCACTGCTTCTCCCCCAGGACCTCCCCTGACATCCCAGCTCTGCATCTCCCCTGCAATTCCATTATTGATGGAACCATTCTGTGCCTTTCCCCTGCCCCAAGTGCAGCTCTTCCAAACACTGCTTGGTTTTCTTCAAGTTGTTACTCTTGCCTAAAACATCCTGAAATATGGAGTCTGAAGGAATTATGAAAGTGCAGATCTCCTCTTCCAGCACTGTAAAAAGTTGTGCCTAACTTTAGTACTTTTGTGTTCCCTCACCTTCCCCTGAAAAAAAAAAACCTTTTTTTTTGTTGTTATTCTGAAATGACAACTCTGAAAGACTTGAGTCACTGCCTTTTGTAACTGCAACTGAAAAAATAAAAAGGTAGATTAAATATCTGCAGAGAAGTTTGCTGAGGCAAAAAGAGCCTCAGCACAATAGCAGGTGTCAGTCTGCACGAGTATTTCTGGAAAAGGGAAAAGCACAGGGTGTTAGAGACGTTGATTATCATTCCCCCCCACAATGACTGTGCAGTTACAGCTGAGAATTATCCAAAGGTGTTAAAAATTATCACTGCCAAAAACAGTAGGAATAAAAAAATGTAAGGCAGACCAGTGGGAGGGTCCAGCTCTGCTTGCTGCAGGTCCCCAGGAGGGAAGGTCCCAGGTGGGGAGGCCCTGGTTGTCCAGAGAAGCTGTGACTGCCCCATCTGATTTTGTAGTGCCCTCAAATCAAACCCAACCATGAAATGGAAAAATTAAATCACAACAGTTGTACTTAATGACAAAGACATGAACAATGAAACAGAGAAAATTATATTCCAGCCCAGTAGAGAAGCCACGTGCTGTGAACTCGTGGTTACCAGAGACTGGACACCGACCCATTTCCCTTGCTGAAAAGGGACTTCTCAGATGTGATTCCCAAGGGCCAGGATGAAATAAGCTGGTGGAGTTTCTAGGACAACTCAATAAAGGGAATCACTCAGCTTTCCGTGCAATGCTGGGTATTACAAAGGTGGATTTTGGGGACACAGGCTGTAACCTGGGCCAGCTTAAGCTGAAGATCAAAGCAACTCTACAGCTCTGCCCCATCTGCCGTGGTCACTCCAGCTAGAGAGGGACTCCCTGCAGGACTGGGTCTGGCACTGGGAGCTCCTGGGCTCTGGAAACCACTGTTTGAGGGAGGCAAGCCTGTTGAAAGCCTGGGGGTTAATTCCACTCCATCAACAAACATCTGGTTTTGAAATTACCCTTCCCACAACACTGAAGGCCAAGGCTGTTTTTTAAGCATGGCAGAAATCAATCTCCTTCCTCAGGAACATCAGCACAGAAGAAATGCCCAGGGTAAGTCCCCTCCCCTGTCCCCATCGATTGTACAGAGCATCCACACAAGCTGGAGAAATGATCTCTCACTGCTCAATATTTGTTTAGTGCTTCACTGGCTTTGAATTGTAAGTGCTTTGATAAATGCACGGAGAAGTTCCCCAGCTCCTCTGTTCCGTGGGTGAACAGCTGGGTGGGAACTGCCAGAATTATGGGGTGATTTTTCACAGCAGTGCTCACTGACTCCCTGCTAAAGCCTCAGTGCCTTTTCCTGTTCCTTTATCCTTGCAAACTCCCTGCTCTTCCAGCAGCAGGGCACGGATACATCACACATTTTTGGAGATGGGCTCAACAGGCAATGTCTGAATTTGGGTATAAAAGCTTGGTTTAAGGATTTTTGTCCAAAATCAACAGCTCAGCAAGCAAACATTCCCTGGTAGGAGAGTAGTTAAAAATGGGAATAGCAGCCATGGGCTTCATGCATCCATCATAGGGAAAGGCGCTGTGGTGGGTCTTGCTGGGTTAAGATCCCTTAAATGTGCCAAAGCCAACAATTCACCTGGATTTGGACAATTCACAACCACATAAAACTGGCAGAGCAAGAGCAAGCCCCCCTCAGCCACCCACACTGAGCAGCCAAGGGACTGACCAGGAACAGGTGAGAAACCTGCTGCTAAAATAACAGCCTTAATCCCACCAAAATGCCTGGATTGGGCATTTATAAGGATAACTGGCACATCCCTCACCTCACCCTACCAGCACTTCAACAGGATGAGTGTGAAGGCTCTGGAGCTACAGGAGTGGGCACTCCCAGGAGCTTCATCCCTCAGTCCCTCTGCTCTATCTCCTCATTCTCTGCTCAGGGATTTCTTGTATGGCACTTCAAAATCCAAGGCAGGATCCAGGACTAGAAGAGCCAGAGGTCTCCCTTTCTGGAGTGAGTAGGAGTGTTCTCCATCCTCTGTCTAATCCTGTTTGCACAGAGCAGGCAGTTCCCGCTGTGCAGCTGTGACACTCTCTTGGTGCTGCTGTCCCCAATTCCACACCGTGTTCCCTGTTAAAATAACTGCCCGTGGTGTCCCTGGGCTCCCTGCAGTACCCACCCACCCTCAGGAGCAGGGATGTTGCATTCCTCATGTTTTCTGGGACTACACGAGGTCCATCAGGGATGCAACCTGCAGTGAGCGCCTCAAAGGGAAAGGAGGGACCTGCACAGCAGCACCTGCTGAAACAAAGGTTCCATTTCTGGGGAATCAGAACTCCCACTTTGCATGGCTGATGCACTCATGGGAAGTTCAGTTCTCTGTTCTTCCAAGAGTCCAGGCTGTATTAAATGTAACATCCCTGCAATAAGGGTTATTATTAGCAGGTGACAGCTATTTTAATGTGCCCAAAGTCAGCAAAGCACTTGCCTTCCTGCACGCCAAAACCTTGGATTATTGCACTGACAATGAGCTTTAAGGTCCCCTCCAAGCCAAAACAGTCCATGTTCTATGGTTCAAACCTCTCTACAGGTTTAAGATAAAAACTTTGCTGAACAGCAAGCAGTGTCTTCTGTGCTGCCTCTCAGCTGGGAACTCTGCTCAGGCTAGAAAGTTACAGCCTCAGCATTTGGGTGATATCATCCTGTTTAAGGGACTTTTTCTGTAAGTCCTGAGTTTCAATGTTTTATTTAAGATGACTCCATTTATGGCTAAAATTGGCTATTCCTTATTAATATTATAGACCACCAACGATCCCTGCTCACAGCTACAGCAGCCTCTCACTCTTGAAAATGTGTTAAAAATCACAAACTAGCACAAAAAAAAATTGTTGGAACAATCCCCATGGTGGAGCCTTCTGAAGGGAAAACTTTTAGTGGAACTCTTTTTCCTCCTTTGGAAAAAAAGCTACGTTTGGCCAAAGCAAAGTGTTGAGCAGGAAAATAAATTCGGTAAAAATGAAAAAAAAAATATTGCTTATAATGGAACAATTTCAAAACACCTGTGTGTTTATTCTGACTTGTCTCTTGTGGATTTTTAAGCTTCCCTTCCTAACACCTTCTCCAATAAAGCCAGAGGAAATAAATACATGGCACACAAATCCACCTGAGAGGATCAACCAACTCTTCTCTTTAACACCAGGTGAGTACTGAGAGCCCTGGTGCCAGCAGAGCCCGGAGCAGGGCACAACAGGATCTCAGGAGAGCTGGAAATAATTAATGCAAAACCCTGCAGTGACCTGGAGTGCTGCAGAGCAGCAGCTTTCCTGGCCTTGGTGGCCTGCAGCTCCTTCTGCAGAGCTCAGCAGGCACTGCTCCATAATAAGCCTGGAAAAGGCAATAAGGTGTTTTGTTTTCCCTGGCCAGTGCCTAGGGAAAAGACAAGGATGTGCAAGTTACCATCTTGTTTAAAGGTCAGAAAGAGGAAAAAAACTACTTTCCTAGGTGGAAAAGCCTGCTAGATTTCCATTGGCACACAGCCTCCTGCTGGATTTACTCCTGACCCACCCACACCACGAGCTGATGCGATTGTGATGATCCCTTCTTTCCCGAAGGCAACTCTTACTGGATCCGGCTGACCTGCTTTGACACCCATCTTCATCTGCAGGACTTGCCCTGGGAAGTTGGACCTGAAATTCTCTCAGAATAAGGAGAACAATCTCCTGGGATGGAGCTTCTGTAAAGTGAGGTCTCCTGAAGCTCTGCTCTTGCTGCCTTTGAAGCCTCTGCTTCCATCAGTGGGAATAACACGGCCGTTCCCAGAGGGGAATCCAGATATTTTTGTTCACAGCAGGAGAATCTCCTTTTTTCTTTTAGGAACTTCAGCCAAGATGCTGCTACACAATTTAAGGTTATTTATAGGTAAGAGTGAAGAAAACCCAGGAGTCAAAGTTTGAACACTCTTGCACTTGGTTCCATGAGGTGTGACAGGTGTAGCAGTGAGAGCTCTGCAGGAGCCCCCCCAGGGGGACAAATGGGGATTTGAGCCACAGGAGATTCCTGTCACTGTCCTGACCACTGGCTGGGGCAGCTCACAGCATCCCAGAATGGTTTGGGTTGGAAGGAACCTTAAAGCCCATCCCATTCCAGCCCTGCCATGGCAGGGACACCTCCCACTGTGCCAGGCTGCTCCCAGCCCCAATGTCCAGCCTGGCCTTGGGCACTGCCAGGGATCCAGGGGCAGCCACAGCTGCTCTGGGCACCCTGTGCCAGGGCCTGCCCACCCTCCCAGGGAACAATTCCTCCCCAATATCCCATCTAAATCTCCCCTCCTTCAGCTTAAAGCCATTCCCTGTGTCCTGTCCTTCCATGCCCATGTCCAGCTCTTTTGGAGCCCCTTTAGGCACTGAAGTTGTCAAAGTACTTACCAATTTACTGATGAAACCCTAAATAAACTTCTGTTTTCTTCCCAAATCCGTAAGCTACAGAAGAGAGGCCTATAAAGGTACATGCAAATAATCCCCACAAATCTATCATGACAGAGAAATGCATGTGTGAAACCACAGCAGTTGAAGAGGAAAGAGAAAGCCAGAGGAATATTCTCCTCAAAGGAAAACAGAGACCAACATCTTTCAAGCTGATCCACAGACTGCTCAGAGACAGAACCATGGAAGAACCAAGCAAAGCAAGTCTGTTATCAAAAAAAACTTAAAATAAACCTTGCAGCACCAAAAAAAGCAAAGTTTCAGACTGATTCTAGTTACACTCAATGAACTCAGAAGCACCTTCCCACTTAACAGGAGTTTTATGTTTGCTTATCTTGATGTACACCAACAGTAACAGCTTCTCTTTACATTTTAACTCAGGACATGTCAAGGCAGTGAAATGTCCCCAGAGATGCAAGACATGAACTCCAAACCTGCACAGTCATGAATATGCCAAAATTAACAATGCTCACACGTCCTTCTGCCAACACGTTCCATCCCATAAGCAAAGAGAGGACTTGGAGACTCCCAAACTGTCAATCCAAGCTAATTTCAGAAATATTTGATGATGCTTCCTTTTGTAAGCATATGTGATAGTTCTAATTCACTGAGGCTCCCCATATGGTGCACTCCTGTCCTTCTTGCTATCAACAGAGGGGGAATAAGTGTAAATTTGGAAATAAAGGAAACAGCAATTCCAGGTTTCTCACAATCACCCAGAAAATATTTCATTGTACCAGGAAAACGCTGAGATTTGGAACTGAAGGGCACAGAAGGCAATTTTCAGTAACTTTTCCTCGATGTTGTCTCCCTCTTAGTGAAAGGACACAGCCACAGGCCCTGCTCCTGGGAATCACCAACAGGGATGTCCAGGAGCCAGACTGGAAACCTGGTGTTTCACAGGTGTGAAACTCCACAATTCAGGATTACAACTGTTGGATCACAACCCAATATTGTTGTTTTTAACAGGACTGTCATGAAAAACTGCAAAGTCTAATGAGGTGTATTTTTGCCAGAATATTACCTGAATTAAAAAATATATATAAATATGTATTATAAAGCCATACCCTTTGTACTTAGGAATCAGCAGCTATGGTGAATGAAAATTCCTGCAGGTAGCACTGGCTGGAGGGCATGATGACACCTGTTCCACCTACATGGTGCATGGAAAATCAAGCAGAGCTTTCAATATTTTTTGTTAAATAGCCCCAGAATTCAAGGATCTAGGTATAAACATAAGCACAGGAGTCAAGCATGGAACCTTCCCTCTGCCACATCCCCTCAGTCCCACCAACAGCCTGAACAAACCACCACTCCTGAGCTGCACTTCTGCTGCCCAGCGAGCTCTTCCACCAACATGGAACCTGACAAGTATTAAAATCTATGTTAGGATTAAATAAGATTTTATTGTCACATTGAACTGCTTTGTCAGAGATGTACATTTTGCAGGTTTCTGTGCAGAATAAAACTCAAAGACTGTGGCTGCCAACCTGTCAGTTCTGATTCCAGCACTGACAGGTTCCCACGCTGAGCCACAGGTGGGGACTCCACTGCAAGGTCTCTGTTCCAGGGATTGCAACACTCCAAGACAAAAATCCATCCAGTTAAGGCTAATGAGAACAATGTAAAATAGTTAAAACCAGAGCATTAGATGTTTAAAGGTGGAAACACTTGGTAGAAGAGTGGTAATTTTAACATCTCATTTTTCCCCAAAGTTATTTTGCTTCATTTAGTACAGGTAAAGAGAGGGTAATGAACAGACTTTTTGCCTATGGATATGATCCAAAACACTAAAATTTCAGTGTGTAAATTTGAGATATTTAACATTTTTAAGCAACTGCTTTGCTGTTCTGGGTGTAAACCAAAGAAGTGGCTATTGACACCTCAAAGTGATAAATGCTGCAGATAACCTCATCTTAAAATGTGTATTTTCTCATTTACACATCAGGGATAAAGTCCAATAATACAAACTTCTTAGTGGCACAATTTCACATATTTTGGGCAACGTTAGCATACAAGCAGTATTTAAATAAAAGTAAGTGCATCCAAACATGAAATTCTCTAAATATACCACACTTCAAATGGCAGTTTTCTGACAAGAGCTGTAATTCAAATTAAAATAATCATTTACATGTTTCACCCAGAGGAAAAGAGGTAATAAACCCAGGGGACTCTCCAAACAATCTTCTCCTGCCCTATCCCCTATTTATTACATAAAATAATTCATCTAGAAGCCTAAATCCAATACTCAGATGCAAATAAAAGGCAAGAAGCAGTCTCTGATGTTTGTAATTTGCAGACTCCAAAGTCCAATCATGATGGAATTTACTACTTCTGTCAGTCATTTACTCCTATATGTGCATTTCATATTTATGCTAAAAGAACACATGAGACAATAAATGAGGCTAGTGTGGCGTAAAGTCATTGTAAACCCAGTGAAATCAGAATAATTCCATTTATGACATTCATCTGGATGATTTACCAGGCATCCCACCCCCCACCCAACACCCTTTACAGAAAAAAAGGCAACCATCAGTTGAAGTGAGACACATTCTGCTAGTAAAAAAGGGCAAACCAAACCCCTCCTCTGATGAGGGCATGCCCACAGAAGGAGGTTGACCACATCTTTTCCAATCAGGCTTCTCAGAATTATCAAAATTTCTTTGCTTGCAAAGGCCAATTTGGCTTACCATAGAAAGCTATTTTGAAGGCGGCTGATATATTTATTCCCTTTCAAAAATTAAAATTCAAGGCATGATAGTGCAAGAGGTAAGTTTTGATTTGAGAACATTATCTGTAGACTAACTGTGCTTAGTTACTACATCCCAATTTATTGTCTTAAAGAAAATATGGCAACAAAAGCTACAAGATCTCTATAAATTTCATTTTGCCTAAATTTACCAGTACATCCATGAACCTCATCAGTATTAGTACAACTTGATTATCCTAATGATTCCATTACAAAACTTGCAAAATGTATCACAAGGTGAATAAACCATCTAGTGCAAGTCTTCTACATTTTGTGTGCACAGTAATCCTGTGTAGTTCATTTCCTCCGGGTTAAATCCCCAAAATCTCTCGGTAACAATTATGAAAAAACAGTGTCATGTGGATTTTTTTTTTAAATTTTGTTTGTTTGTTTTCCCCCCTATCAAATCTGAGAAGTTTGAGTGTTCCTGGAATCACCATCGGGATGTGCTGAAGGTCGTGACTCCCTTGTCTGTGAGTATTCACTGTCAGAGGACTCTGTGGGTTCAAGCAAATTCTCATAATCACTGTCTTCTGATTCGTCAGCATTGTCAGCGAGCACTCTTTGGGAAGGTGGCATGGATGCTCCATTGCCAGAATATTTCAATCCTGCACTTGTGGAAACATAACTGGAAGAACCGACTGCCTGAGGCCGAGGCATGAAGACGCTGCTGCTCTCCAGGAGCCCGGGGCTGGCAGAACTGTCTTGAGTGGTTGTGTTGAAATCCGAGTAGGGCGGGGGAGGATCGGAGACGTCGGAATCTTCAAGTGTGCAGCCTTCCACAGCAAACCCAGTGTAGGACATTCGTGGAACAAACATGGGTTCCAAGTTATCTGTTGGCATTTGCCTGCTTAAAATTGCCTGCTGCATTCCTACAAAGCAAAGAGCAGAGGGTACTTAATCATTTCTTGGCAATGTGCTCCACATACCCGAGCTGTGACCACCTTGCCTGTCCTCTCTTCTTTCTTTCTGCTTGTCATCAAATGTTCATCCCTGGCACTGCTTTCCAACTTCAGCACTGGATCCTGCCCTCTCAGTCTGCTCTGCTCATCTTTCATACTTCTGATTTTAGGGTTATGGAGTCATCAATGCACTGCCCCTGACCATCACATCAAATCTTGCTTAACACTGCATCCTGCTCTTTGAGCGTGACAAACCTCCCTAAATTTAGCAGCACAGCCATGAAGCTCATCAGGATCAGCACAGCTCAATTATGCCAGTGATCCCATGTCAAACCCAAAATGAGTCAGAAAGCAAATAAACTATCCAAGTGCAAGCGTGCTACACTTTCATGTGCAGTCATCCTGTACAGATCATTTCCTTCAGTTTAAGCTCCCAAAAAACACAGCTACAGGATGTTTCCACAGCCTGTTGCTGTTTCCACCTCATCTTTCCTCTGTATTTTTCAGTTCCTTCTCACATCAAAAAGCACCTGCATTAGGGCTCAACCTGCCTGCTCCTCTCCACCTGAGTCTTATTCAGTAAAACTCAACTCACTTTTCATCCATGATAATTGGTATTTGATATTACATCTTAAAAATAATCACTTTGTGCTTCCTCTTCCAATGCCCCTTGAGCCAGGGGACAATCTCATATTCCCTGCAAAGAAGTGACCACATCTTCTTCCCTGAAATTATTGTTTTAAAAGCTGCACTCACATTAAAAACATAAAGGATGGAATTACAGCTGCAAGTGTTGCAGGGTATCAGAACAGGAATGTGAAAGTCATCCTAAATGAGCTGATTTGGAAAATAATTTGAGGATGACGTGCACAGGAATAATGCACTGCAAAAGCTGCAAAATGAGGAACACTTGCATCCTCCTGCAGAAAAGAAACCTGATTTATGTAAACTATAACTATCAATATGCATGAGGTGTGCTCAGCTGTGGAGATACAGGTATGCATCATTTCACTGTAGCTGTTAAAAATGCAACTGAAATAGATCTAAATTTGAACACCACAGTTTAAAAAATCGGGAAAATTGGAGAAACTCTACCAAAAAAAAGGGTTCATCAGAGATCTAAAACATAGGAAAGGCTGGAATAACTGGGATCAGTAGGGAAGACTGAAGAAACAATTTTATTCTCAAATGTGCCTGAGGCTGCTGCAGAAAGGTAAGCTAGAGTACTGTACACTAGACCCAAGGAAAGACTTCCTGGCAGGAAGCTCTGTTAAGCACTGGGAGAGACTGAGGTTTTTGAGTGCTTCCTAAGAGGTTATTCACCAACAAACCTGTCAGAACTGGCACTGGGATGTGTAAGGTGAGGGACACAATGGGATGAGCTCTATTTACTGTAACACCATTTTTCTGGAGAAACCACAAATGGAGGGTGAAGAGTTCCTTTAACCAAGTCAGTGAGATATCTCTTGGGAATAAAAAGAGCATATTCCCTCAAGTGGTTACATAACAGCACTCCATTTCTGGGCCACAACAGGAGAACTGCAGTGGGAGACTTCCTGGCATCTGGGAGGTGCACAGTGCTCACCAAAGCCTGGAACATCCTGCTTCATGCACAGAACTATTTCAGTGACCTAGCAACTGAAGTCTCAACTGCCTTTTATGCTGGAGTGTGTAAGTCATAACCTGTTAACCTGAAGTTTGTAAGAACACCTAGCTCTCACACAACACACACACAGGAACTGGAATCAAATGCTCCCTTTTCCTCACTAAAACTGAGGAAATTCGCCCAGCATTGAGCAAGTGAGAGAACAGAAGGCCAGATTTAGTAATTAACTACTCACATCTAAAAATACCTCAGAGCTCCACGCTGCATGTTTTCTTGTTTCAGCCCTCTCACATGATTATCTGCTCTGGCATGAATTCTCAGTCCAGCATTTGCATCTCTGTGGTAGTACCTAGAGCTGAGCACTGACTGCTCCTCCTCCTCCTCTTCCTCCCCTAGCTTTTCCTATCTGTGCTGGGACCAGCTCCAGTCACACACTAAATACCCACCTCTGCTTCCCCATAGTAGCAGTTCCCTGCCTACTTCATCTACAGCCAAGCAGGAAACAGCAGTGACTCATTTACTTCCACCTTTTAAATGGTTCTGGGCTAATCCTGGCTCTGTTACCTTATCTTTGAGGCTCAGAGGAAGAAGAACTTGGGCTGACAGATCAAACTGCTCTAAAATGCTCATGTGATAATGGTACCTTGCTGCCTGGAGAAAATTAAAATACCAGTCATAGCAGCAGCAGGCCCATTGCAGAGTTTAGGGTGTTCACCCACCTAAACCAGCTTTCTGTCAGACACTGCTTTAGGTAACAGGATACAGAAATAATAAAAAACACTTTGTAGCTAAAATGACAACATTTCCTTATTTGCTTATCATTATGAAAACATGGGTAAAGAGAGGCAGTGTTAGCTGAAATACAAAGGGGTTTTTGAGTGATTTGCTTATGAATTATTTGAGTTTTATCTTGCTTCCCATTTGCCTATTCTCTGCCCCTTCTCTCTACCTTCAGTCTTCCCTTGCGCTCACAAATTCAATTAGGTCAGCAATGCCTCTTTGAAAAGAACCAAGTGCTTCACAAAACTTCTCTGCTGCTAACCAAAGCCTCCTGAGCACAGCCAGTTTTTAGGAAGGAGGCACAGTGTGGCAACCAGCCAAATCTGCTCACACAGCAAGGCTCACTGACTCAGGACATTATGGAGCAGCAAAATAAGATGAACAACACCTACAAACACTGAAAAGTGGTATTGCAATGCTAAACATCTTTACCACTAAGTCAGTAAATGGGACTGGGAATAAAGACTTTATAAAACCATGGATAGCTCCTGGCCTGTGAGCACAGTGCCCTTGTTTCTTTCCTTCAAAAGGAATCTCTCCAGTGTTTAGCACTTTTTTCCACTTTTTTTTTCCTATAACTGAACTTTTCCTGAGTTATTTCCAGAACTGGCTTGCTCATTCTTTCTTTAGTGTTGTCTCTCCTGTATTTTGAGCTTGCTAACACTGGATGACTCCAGCAGAAATACCTGCAACACAAACTTTCACAGCTCAGGTGCCACCCAACAAAAACCCATCATATTGCCCTTCCCAACAGGATGTTTTTTCCCCATGAGTTATCAGCAATACAACAATTATTTTAACTCCCCAAAAGCTTTTCTCCTCACAGCATCTGCTTGTGAAAAAACAAAAAAAAGGTAATTAAAAGGCAACTTACTTATTTCTTGTTCTTTTTCATTCTTCTTTTGTGCGATTTGCCTTTTTAACTTGTTAACATCAGCTTGAAAAGATTCAACAACACGTTCACTTTTTTCTACATCTATACATACTGCCTGGGAGAAAAATGTAAGATATGCTAAGACTGGGCAAAAATACAGGAAATAGGTTCAGGACAACATTAATAAAGGTACTACCAAAGAAGAAGGCATTGAAGCACAAAGCTAAAAGCAGGATTTAACTGTAGCAGAGAAATTCAACCTCAGGATTGTTTTCTTTACTGTTGTTGCTGCATTATAGGAGAAGAATTTCCAAATAATTCATCATGACAGAAGATTTGTAATAAGATCCAAAGCTGGTTAGTGTCCCATCCTGTAAGTGTCTAGGATGGATGAGGCTTGCAGTAACCTGAGATAGTGGAACATGTCTCTGCCCATGGCAAGGGGTGGAATGAAATGAGCTTTAATGTCCTTTCCCACCCAAACCATGCAAGTGATGCTATGAAATTAAGAATTGGTCATTAACCATGATCAGTTTTGAGGAGACTGTCCTGGGCAGAATGTTCCAATGCCTGACAGCCCTCTCAGTGAAAAAATTGTTCCTAATCTCCAATCTAAACCTCCTCTGCTGCAACTTGAGGTGGTTTCCTCTCCTCCTGCCCTTTGTTGTCTGGGTGAAGAGAGCAACAATGTCTCCCCAAAGCCTCATTTTCTCGAGGCTAAAGAGCCCCAATTCCATTTTTCCAGGCAGTAATTTAAACAACAGCAGGAGCACAAAGGATAGCCATGCTCTTGGCAAGACCAGCATTACAGAAAAATGCCATTAGCTAATGGATACATCTCTGAAGATAAATTTTCCTATTCCCTGAAGCTGCCATGGAGTGTCTGCCTTACCCACCACCTTCCAGAGGAGGCTGGAAGTAGCAACTTCCCAGCGAGAAAGAGCAGTTCCCCCCTGTGCAGGCAGGTGCAGGGGATGGTTGGAGGGATTCCTGCCTTGTTCCCTGCTTCAGGAGCCACCCAGCAGAGCTGAGCTGGAGCAGAGACACGAATCCCCCCAGGGCAGATGAAAGGGAAAGCCTGGGAACAAGCTGTGACTCCAGCACAATTAGCAGATGTGTGAGCTCCCGAGGCAGCACAGCTCCACTGCTCTTCACACAGGACAAGCTGTGAACTGACAAGCTCACAATGAGCAGAGCTGACACTCGAGGCATTTTCAGATGCTTTGGCACATTTGGAGCAGGATTCACTCATGCTCCACACAAAACGTTCACAAGTTTTAACTAACAGATGGTGCTCTGCTCATGCTCCATACCCAGAGCCAGGAGTCATTTTTAAACCTCTGCAAATCCCTACAGCCTTCAGCAAGGCTTCTCTTCACTGCAAATTCTTAAAAATTACTAACACCTCCCATAAATCACTAAGTATTAAATCATTTACTTGCAAAAATTGATATTCCTGGTCATATTCGTACCAACCACTTTCACAGCAGCAACTGCAAATGCTCACATTAAAAAGAAACTGAAACATTTAAATTCAGACTTATTTTCCTACAGCTCCTGATAAAAAGGGTTTATGAGCTTTAAAAATCTTCATCTCCTTCGCTCCTGCTTTAACCGAAGGATGAATAAAAGATGCCACATATACACAGACCGATATGGAGTAAAGGATGTTACCTGTACTTTTTCCTGAAGTGCATTATAAACCTGATATATAGCCCTGATGTCCTTCATCACTCCATCTTTGTCAAAAAAATCAGTACTAAAAATGAAAGCAAAGCAGAAATCATTAGTGAGAAAAGACAAGACAGGGTTCCAGCTCATGCTGTCTTTGAATTCCTGTTAAGCAGTCTATCACTGTATTTTTAAAATGTATTTTATTGCTAAATATCCTATTTTAGCAATAATACATACTGTCATAAAACAAAATTTAGACAGCAGCATATTCAATACCAAAATTCTTTCTGGAACAATAAAGTCTCATTTGAATGAGATTAAGCTTGTGCCAAAATCTTTAAGCTTGTATAATTTCATTGTTAACAGCCAAAAAAGCTACTTTGAATTTATGGCATTTATTTGAAAATACTTGAAAAAACCAACAAGACTTAAATGCTCCTGGGGCAGAGTTCAAGTTTTAAACCAAGCCTGCACACAGAATTCCTTGGGGAGGAGGGTGGTGGGTGGAAATCAAGTCAGAAGCTTCCAGCCAGAAGGGCTCCAGCATGGACTGGCCACACCAACTCTGCTTTTCTGAAGAGTGCACCGAGCTCCCTTGGTTCTTCTAAAAGATCCAGTTCTAAGCAGGAAAAAAGCACACTGGGAACTGATCACTGTCCTCCAGAACTGGTTTTTTGCTGCTCAGCATGCACATTTGTAGTTTTCTCTGGGAGGTACAGAGTGTAGATCTTGATGACTATTTTATTTAAAAAGGAAAAGTCCTTACCCGTGTTCCTTAATAACTTTGGCATAATTCTGAGAAGTATTTGGCACTGAAGAAACTTTGTATTCCTGTTGACTAGTGTTGCCTAGATTAGGAATAGTAAGTGACACCCTTTGATTATACCTGCAGAGAAAGTTCAGAAAGCTTTCTTAATTCATTGGGAAAAGTTTCTTTACAAAAGCCTTGATATTGTCCCATCCCTCTGATGATCAGACCTCATCTAATTTTAAAGCTTCTGCATTAGGTTTGTTATAGAAGTTGCTGAATATTTCAAGTTGTGTTCAAAATAAATGCAGGATCAAAAACTCTCTTAGTATAGAGTCATCTCCACACCTCTTAGAATCTTTGAAATGTGCACTCAAACATTCAGATCCACTATAAGAAACATGGTAGTGACATATGATGTCTCTTAAAATAGATTTTTTGTCTGATGATTTAGAGACTGAGAAGAATTTTTGCTCACCCTAATTTTAATTTATAAATTAATTGCACAAAAAAAAAAATCCCCCAAACCTGTCATCACTAACAAGCACCCCAAGACATCACTGGACAAACACTTCTTCAAGTGCAATTGTACAAACTCCTAAATAAAGAACAGCAGTAAGAAGTAGAACAAAGAATGAGGATTGGTTCATTGACAGAGTTTGCTTACCTTCGGTTTGGTCTAAAAAGCACATATTCTAAAGCATGGGTTGAGTTATTTGCAGTGGAAATGAAGCTGAAGAGAAGGAAGACGAGATCAGGCACTCCAAGGATGTGTGTCAGCTGCTTGTGAATGATGTGCTCTCTATATGACATCTGCTGCTGAGTGTTTCTCCTAAATCTGTACCATCCAATAACGTTCTGTAATCAAATTACATCAGAAAAAACCCAAAGTGTTACCTGAGAGACACAGATTTACCTTCTGAGAATAAAGGGGCCAAAACTGTGGTATCACCATTACCCAAAAGCTTCAGGACAACGAATCAAACTGAATTCCTAGAGACTTGAGTTTGAGAGGATCAATACAGCCCTACACTTTTGGAGACCTACACTCAAATCTTTTACATTTCTTCAGGGAAATTAGACATTGTCCCCAGTTTATTCTAAGCACCACAAATCCAACAACTTCTGTACAGGATAAGCCCTGGATCAAAACAAACCACTGGATTTGTGAAGGAAAGTATTTCCTCTAGTTAACTACCTTTTTTATTTAATTTGTTTTCCAAACCCACTCTTTCTAATGCCTGCAATAGGAGGAAAAGATAGAAAACTTACTTTTCTTCTGTCTTTAAGAATTCTGTCCAAACTCTCCTCATTAACTTTGCCTGCATAGTCATAAAAGCTTGAACAAAAAGGAAGAGAGAAAGGAAGGTACACAGTTTATACACACATATTATACATAAAGTAAATAATTTATACCTTGAGTGTTCTACAAGTAGATGGCATTCTACACAATACAAAGCAATTTCCAGAGCCTTACTTTTACCAACAGAAATGCACTGTGAAATTTTATTTTGACCAGCATTCTGTAAAACCCTGCTTTGATCATCAGAAGCCTATGAGCCTAGAGGAAATGAAAGCAGGGCCATTTTACATCCAACTCCAAATCAACTTCTTGAGCTCCAATCCTGCAGTTACCCTCACATGGTTGCACCCTTGAAGCCAAGAGTGAGCAATAATTCAAAGTATTGTGGTCTTTTCATATGGCTCTGCTTCCACAGCTGAACCCAAACCCTGACATGTCGTTATTTTGTGGACATGATGGATTTACGAATTTATAAATCTACATATGGTTTAGAAATTCAAGTGGATCATAGTGCATGATAAAAGGAAAAGCATTTGAAAATAGATTCCTCCTTGGTATCTTTCAAGAGCTGATATCAGTAACACCTAAAGCAGTGCAGGAAAATGCTCTGGTTTTAGGGGTCTATGATCTCAGGTTTTTTTGGGGGGAGCTAAAAAACCACCAAATCTTGAGCTCAGTGCTTGGCTGGTAAATAAAGGTGGAAGTATCATTTGCTTCAAGGTGTAAGTTGTTGGGAAAACCCAGACTACAACTAATGACTAACTTGAAACAGTATGTTGTATTGTCACAATCTTTTCAATTCATGTTTGCAATATTTATAAACCTGGTAAGCAGTGGATATCCAACTCTTTCTCTGTCTGTGCTTTACAGGAATAACCAACAGCACGCTCTGGTCCTGATAAAAAGTGTATGAGCTGTGAGAGTTCCTGGTGCTGTGCAGTAAATGAATTCATCAGCTTCCCTGAGCAGCAGCACACAGTGAGATCCTGCCTGCTCCCCTTCCTCCATCAGCTCCAGCACTAACAACCAACTCCTTGCCTGGGGGAAGCAGGGAACGTGATCCGTTTGGATATGTGCTGCACAAAGCATCCCTGGGATCCAGGAGGAGCTGACCAGACACTGGGATATTATCTCCATGTGTGGAGTCTGCAGCATTTTAAATCACTGGGTTAAGAGTACCCTCTCTGTAATTATCAGCCAGCAAGTGACTGACTGCAGCTTTTCTTTTTAATGCAACCAGTGTCAATCATAATGTCTAAGCTACTGTGTCTTCTTAATTGGCTGGAAATCTCTCAAGACAAGAGGAGATTAATTGGGAATTCCTTCTCAAAAGGAATTCTAGACAGCGCTTTAGTAGCCATCACTGTGTAACAAGTGGAGACTATACAGAAAATCTACATGTAAATAGATGGAAGCTGTTAAATAGAATATATTAGACCCATATTTAATTTAAATTCTGGAGTTCAGGAGATCAGAAGGCAAAAATAACTAGAAAGGTGAAAATTTTACAATAATTAGTTGGTGCAGGTTGGTACCACTAAGTCCAAACCAACTTGTTAACCCACCAAATTACCAGGGTTAGGGTACACAGGGCTTGCTGTGACCCACCAGGCCCAGGCAGAGCCAGCCTAAGACTACAGTAATTTTAATTGCTTTTGACACTCATTCTCATCCTCAGAATGATATGAGCTGACCTGACTGCTGCCCTACCTCTACCAGCTACATAAGAGGGAAATCCAAAGAGATAGAGAAATAAACCCCTTCCAAACTACTTCTAAAACTGTAAACTCCCACTTTGATTGCCATGGCCGGTGCCATTTCTGTGTGTTTCTGTAAAACCATCAGATGAGCAAACATTGGTAGGGGCATTTGAAATGCTAATATATTGCAGGGAGCTCCCTATTTTCGTATTCTGCAGCCACCACAGCAAGACAACAAAAAAAGCTTACCTAAAGAGTTTTGAACAAGGCTCATGGTTATGGATTTCTGCAACAACAAACAAACAAAAAAAAAAGTGACATATGTCCAACTGCTCCAGGCAAAGAGAAATTACAGTGGCATATCTTGCATGAACTCTCCACATCAGAGCTACTGAGCAAGAAAACATTTGTGTCAGACCACACACTGCCCTTAATGTCACAACAACACTTGATGACACAGCACCATACCCAGAAAACTACCTTCACTTTATAATTTGCCCTTTTACATAGAAAAATATTTTAATAAGCAAGGCATATACTTGCTCAGATACACAGAGATTTATCTGAGCCTCAAATACACACTTTTGATACTATTTTATAGCTGCAAACTTCTCACAAAGGCATTTCTGATTTTTGTTTTCTTTTTGCTACACCTTTCCACAACAGCTTACTTGCATTCATATACATTGTTTATTACAGCAGCAATGAATAAAAAAAGGGATGGGGAAGAGAAGCACTGAAATATCATACATTGTAGTGTTTAAAGAGGAAGGCAAACAGAATCTATAATGAGAGCAATTTCAAAACATTTAGCTGGACTTTATAATTGTTTTTTATGAAATATTAAAAAGTCAAGGCAGTGTTTCCTCATTGAAAAGGTTGCAATAAATGCTAAGATGCTTATTTAATCAGCAGAGGTTGTAACATGTCAGCAATCTCAGAGAAGAGTGAGAAAAGAGTAAAAATCCAATCTACATTATCTTTCCAACACCAAGCATGACTTATTTTTTCAGGGGCTTGGAGCAACCTCAGACAGTGGAAGGTGTCCCTGCCCATGGCAGGGGTGGAACAAGATGGGCTCTAAGGTCCCTTCCAAGCCAAACCATCCTGGGATTCTGTGATGACATGGCACAAATATTTCCAGTTCCTCCAGCAGAACCCCACTGGAGTGTTTAGCAATAGCTTTGCTCAGGTTCTGCCTCCCTGCAGTGACTCACCACCTGCTGCTCTGGCAGCCACGGGCTGCTCAGGGCTGCCTTCTCAGCAGAGGCACCAGTGGATGGATCACAATTCCCAAGAACAGCAGACAGCACACATTCACATCTCAGCACATTTGGTGTCTATCAAAACAAGGCCCTGAGCACCAGGCACACTGCCTGAGAAACTGCACAATCTCACTGGCAAGAACTCCTCAGGATGCTGCTGTCAAGAGTTACTGACTCCCTTTGTTTGATGTAAAATTGTATCAACTCTAATATTTTCACATCATCATGCAGGAATCTGTGGAAACAATCTGCTAACAAAGCCTGTAAGTACAATTATTCCAGCTTAGACCAATTCCTTCCAGCAAATTTATTGACTGCAACAACATTCTTGATTCTTGGGTGATGATGTTGCCACACAGACCTTGTGTTCTGAGAAACAGGAAGCAAGAAGCCTCCTGCTCAGACCACATGAAGCAGCCAACGTTCTAAATCTAAGGTTTACATGTTGACTTTTTTTAATATATATATATATCTAGTACACATACCTACATATTTAAACATCAATACTAAGGAGACACAGAAGAAGATTAAACTCATCCGTGACAACAGTGCCACAACTGCCAGTCTCATGAGCTGAACTGGGAGTCCAAGAGTTAATTCTGATGAATAAATATTGAAGTAAAAATGGCAAACAAAGAAAAATATCCAGAAGATCTCCAGGAGTGGGTAATTTCCATTTTCATAAAGTCACTGTAACCAATAATGTGACAAAGGGGTGATCTAAAAAGGGAGCAATTTTTAACACCACAAACACCTGGTTTAGGAAACCAGGCCAAGGCTGCAGGTGGTGACATCACTGCCAACAATAACCAAGATCAGTGACCACTGAAGAGCAAGGTCCAACTTAAAAACCTAAAAATGACTGGCTCTGTCAGTTCTGTCTGAACACACAGAGCCATCAGCAACACTCTGTCAGAGATTGTATGCACACACAAAAATGCTATGCCTTTATTTCTGTAATTTAGCTCATAACTGATACTTCAATTTACCACCCATGCTCTCTTAGGAATAACCAGAACAGGAAACTACTCAACCTTCTGAAGTCCAGACCACAAAACCATCACCACTGCAAGGTGGGAAATCTCTTGAGATGTAAGGTGGTACCAGATCACCTGTCCTGTGTCAGAATAACATCTGAGAGTCAATCCAGAGCTGTTGGTGCTTTCACTGAGCTTTATGCACACCCTGCTTTGTTATCTGGGATCACATTCACAAAGCCAGGTATGGACATGCTTGGGTATTTAGGAAAGTTTAAATACATTTTAACATCTGGTTATAGATCCAGAAACAAAAAGGCACCTTCTTTCAGGGCTTTTCTATTTTCTGTAAACCAAACAGGCAACAGCTTCTGAGTCATGTCTAAAAAAATCTCTTTCAACCAAAACTTGACAGCAAGATCAAAGATCTTCGTTCCTTTTTCACAACAGATCAACTGTACAGAACCTGTGCTTATCAACAAATGTCTGACAAATATTCCTTGTCCAGTCCTGCTGTGACAGTTTATGATGTCACCAGCTCCCAGCCAGCCATCCAAACCTGCTACTGAAAATCTGCCCCTTTCAGTATCAGTAAATCAAGCAATGAATTAATTTTAGTTTGAGCACATGCTGTATTTAGGCAACTGTATCAAGTAGGAAATTCCCCACAGTAATTTCTCCATCATGGAATGCAGATAAATGTCTTCAATAAATGATCTTTCCTCCATAAAAGGAGGTGCATAAATCCCCTGTAACTTGCAAAGATTTGTTTCCTTTCCTCACATCTTAACCACAAACACACAGACACTGTGGCAAACATGAACCTGAAAGTCTGACACCCTGTGATAGCCTCACATGTGAAGCAATTCTTAATGAAACCTCCTGAAAACTTGAAACCTGAGCAGTGCCTATTTCAGAGCATCTCAAAGTTACATCACTTACCTATCACTTGTAGAAATTCAGTGTTGCTGATCTGTGAATCACTAATGCTAAAAGTCTCTTCTTGTCTCACCTCTCCCAGCAGAAACCCTTCCTGCAATTTTAAAAGAAAAAAAAAAAAACGATTAAAAATAGGAAAAAGTTCTCTATATGCAGTCATTTACTGTAGCTTTCTTAGCCTTGTATTGACAAAGATGAAGTTTGAAAGACACATCTGAGCTGCAGTGGGTATAAACTGCCCTGAGGTTCTACCAAAGCTGATTTTCTGCTTTGCCAACATCCTTTTATGACACTACAGGCATGGGTTGTCCAAAAGGAAGATTGTACACACAACTTACACAAGGCAAACACATCGCAAAAGGAGGGTTCTGCCCCTGCCCCAGCCCCTGGGGGAAAAGGAGGAGGCCTGAGCACGATGCTGTTCTTCTCCACCAAAGCCAAGGGAAGAGGAGTTTAAATCCACAGAGGTACACAAATTTTAGTGTGGAGACTGGGCTGGAGCCTGAACAACACCAGGGATTGTAAAATGCAAAAGGCAATTTAAAAGTAAGGTAATTTTAAGGTAAATTAATTTATTCTCTATGCCTAGCCAAAATGAGGAAGGAGACTGAGCTGGAATCAGGAGGTTTTGACACAAGGTGCAGAGAAAAAGAGCAAGCTCAGGCTAAAAACGTGCCAACAAAACCGAGAGATTCGGCAATACCCCGGCTCTGCACTGCGCTTGGTCAGTCGCAGCTGCTGGAAAGCCGCTCACGGAGCTTTGACTGGAGCGTTTTCCACCCACAACCCGTGTCCTGCGGGAGCCCCACCCCGCGGGGAGCACCTCAGACACCCCATATCCCGCCCGGGCACCCCACATCCCGGCAAACAGCCCGGACACCCCACATCCCACGGGGAGCACCACAGGCACCCCGCATGCCGGGAGACCCCACACCCCGCCCCGACACCCCACATGCCGGGGGGAGCATCCTGGACACCCCACACTCCTCGGCCACCCCGCATCCCAGGGAGCAGCCGGGACACCCCCCATCCTACCCGGGAGAGAGCAACTCGGGCACCCCAGATCCCGGGCACTCCGCGGAGCATCCCGGGCACCCCACATGCCGGACACCCCACATCCCGCGGGGAGCCGCCCGGACGCCCCATATCCCATCCGGATACCCCACATCCCGCCCTGCTGTGTCCGTCTGGGGCCGCCCCCGCCCGCTGTGACCCGCGGCCGGGCCCCACAGGCGGCGGCGCGGCCTGGCAGCCCCGCAACGCAGCTGCTGGCCGGGGTGCACTGTGAGGGAGCCCCGCAAGCCCGGGGCGGCGGCGGGGTGCACGTACGTGGTCGGCGCTGCTGTTGGCGCTGCAGTAGCACACGGAGCTGAAGGTGTAGCCGGAGATGGACGCCGCCATGACGGACACACCGCCGCCGCCGCCGCCAGGGCGCACGCGCGCCGGACGCCCGCCCGCTTCCGGCGGCGCCGCAGGGTATCATGGGGAGTGTAGGCCCGGGGGGAAGTGGGGTACCCGCGTGGGAAGGATGGGAAACTGGGAGCGAGGCTTTGGACCATTGAGTTTGGAACGGACCTCCGAGCCCATCGAGCCCAGCCTGTCACCTATCACCACCTTGTCACCCAGCCCAAAGCACTGAGTGACACGTCCAGTGGTTCTTTGGACACCTCCAGGAGTGAGGACTCCACCACTGCCCTGGGCAGCCCCTTTCAACATTTAACAACCTTTTCCCTGAAGAAATTCCTTCTAATGCCCAGTATAAACCTCCCCTGGGCCAGCCTGAGGCCGTTCCCTCTCCTCCTGTCCCTGTTCCCTGGCAGCAGAGCCCGACCCCCCTGAGCCCCCTCCTGTCAGGGACTTGTGCAGAGCCACAAGGTCCCCCCTGAGCCTCCTTTGCTCCAGGCTGAGCCCCTTTCCCAGCTCCCTCAGCCCCTCCTGGGGCTCCAGACCCTTCCCAGCTCCGTTCCCTGCCCTGGACACGCTCCAGCCCCTCAATGTCTGTCGTGAGGAACATTGATGTGCTGGAGCTTGTCCAGCGGAAGCCACGAAGATGATGAGGGAGATGAAGCGCCTCTGCTCTGGGACAGGCTGGCAGAGCTGGGGCTGTTCACCTGGAGAAGGCTTCAGGGAGAACTCAGAGCCCCTTCCAGTGCCCAAAGGGGCTCCAGGAGAGCTGGAGGAGGACTTGGGACAAGGGATGGAGTGACAAGACAAGGAAGAATGGTTTCCCACGGCCAGAGGGCAGGGATGGACGGGATACTGGGGAGAAATTACGTGGTTCTATCACACACACACGGAGCTGTACAGGAGGCAACTGTGCCGCAGTGGTGTTTACCACTCTTATTTTTTTATTAAAACACCTTGCAATAAACTTTGTAACAGTAATAACGTCTGCGACATTTGCAACGAATAAATACTGAAAAGAATAAAGAGTTATTTTAAATACCGCACTGATGTTCATGGAATTACGGAACTGTTTGAGTCGGAAGGGACCTTAAAGACCATTTACTTAACAACCCTGCCACTGGCAGCAGCACCTTACACAGACCGGGTCGCTCCACGCCTCATCCAACCCGGCCTTGGACAACCCCAGCACGGGATTTTAGGTGGCTGCAGCGATCAGAACCTCAGGGATTAGAAAAACACCCCAAGTTCCGCAGAGAGCCGTGCTCCCCTCACAGCCGGATCACCGAGCCCGGGTCCTCCCGCTCGGGAGCGGCCGCGGCCGCTCCGCCCTCAGCGCTCGCTGGTTCCGGGGCGTGCCGGGCATGGCGGTGGCCGGGGACGAGCCCTTCAGCCCCTCGGTGCTGGGCACCAGAGAGCAGTGAGTGCCGGGGCACGGGGCGGGCACCGGCTGTGGCACCGGCTGTGCCCCCGGGGCGGGGACGGGCGGGACGGGGCGCGGAGCCACCCGCTCTGGGGAAGGTGGCCCTGCCCACGGCACGGCGAGTGAAAATGAGCGGTTTGAAAGGTTCCCCCCTTCCCCAAACAAAACAGTCTCTGGTTTATACAGTGTTTATTTATTTAGAGGGTCTGTGATTCTATAAAGTAGCGCTGCTACACAGGTTGCAGCCTTCTCGCCCTTTCGTAGAATCGTGGGATGGTTTGGGTTGGAAGGGACTTTAAAGCCCACCCAGTCCCACCCCCTGCCCTGGGCAGGGACACCTCCCACCACTATCCCAGGCTGCTCCAAGCCCTGTTCAGCCTTGGGCACTGCCAGGGATCCAGGGGCAGCCACAGCTTCTCTGGGCACCCTGTGCCGGGGCCTGCCCACCTTCCCAGGGAACAATTTCCCCCCAATATCCCATCTATCTCTGCCCTCTGGCAGTGGGAAACCATTCCCCCTTTTCCTATCATTCCATGCCCTTGTCCCAAGTCCCTCTCCAGCTCTCCTCGGGCCCTTTTAGGCCCTGGAAGGGACTCTGAGCTCTCCCTGGAGCCTTCTCCAGGTGAACACCCCCAGCTCTGCCAGCCTTTGGAGCATCTCCAGGCCTTCCCTGGACTCTATCCCACATGTTCATGTGCCCCCTATGCTGAGGACCAGTGCCTCACCACCCACACAGTCAATTTCTTCCAAATATCTAGCCTTTATCTTTAAATTTTTCTTCCCATCCTTCTTTAATCTAAATATTTCCCAGTATTAATTAAGATATCCTCTCCTTTCTTCCCTCCCGTCTCCAGCTGGGATGCTACGTACGAAAGAGAACTGCAAACTTTTCAAGACATTGGAGATACCGGGGAAATCTGGTAAATAAAATAATTCCTACAGAGTGTTTCTGTTGTTTCTTTAACATAAAAGACATTGCAAAACCACAGCCAGCAATTCAATGGGGTGCTGACAAAACGATGAAGAGTTTTACCGTTGAAACCAGCTGTTCCTCTCTTGCCCAATTTCACAGGGCAGATTGCTCAGCTGCACCTGGACAAGTGTCATTACACAGAAATTGAGCTGGTAATTGAGGTGTATGTTACTGACAAATTTGCTTTTTATCCCTGAGCTCAGGTTTAACTACACAGCAAGTTGCCCTTGCTGCTACCTTTTTTAATATATAGATGTTTTCTCCTCCCAGAGTTGATGTTTCAGTGAATTTTAAGGCTGTGTGATTAATTTTCATCTGAGCAAATCAAACATGGAATATGAGCTATGCCAGTTGTTATCTCAGTAACAGTAAGAGGGGCTTTGCAAAAGCTGAAGAGAGTGAGGGATGAAATAACCTTTCTGTGCCTTTTGTAGATTTTTTCTGGTTTAGTTACCTGAGCCTTTGTTTTTTCCAGGTTTGGAGAAGAAAGCATGGTGCGCATAATCAGGTGGTTGGAAAAGCACAAGGTCCCCCTTGACAGCTCTGTGCTTGACATTGGGACTGGGAACGGTGTTTTACTGGTGGAATTGGTTGGTATTTTGCAAAGTTTGTGTATTTTTTGTACAGAATCAGAGCAGTTTAAATACAGTTCTCACAAGTGGCAGTGGTAATCACGGGGAGCTGTAATCTGCATGAAGCTCAAAAAGTGTCAATACTTCAGGCTTCAAAATTTGAAGTATTTCTCTAAATCAATCAGCCCGAGAATCCCTTGTTTTAACTTTACCTTCCTGTTTCCCCACATTTAAAACTGCATTTCTTCCCATTGCCGTGTAAACTCCCCCAGATAAGGGAATTAAGTTGACTAATTCACAAGTACCCTCATATGCAAAACCAACCCTTTCTCTGCACTCAGTTCTCATAATATAACACTCCTAATTGATGTAAAAAGTAGGTAAAACCAAAAGTTCTGTGTATATGACTTAAAAAGCTGTTAACACTTCTTTTAAAGAAGTGTTCATTTCTGTCAGGGTGGGAAATCTGATCAGGTACGTTATGATGTTCTTGTGCAGAAGGTGTTTAGGAATTCTAGTATTTTTTTTTTCCTATTTTTGATTGGGGTTTTTTGGTGTAATGCTGCAGGGGAGCTGGTAAAGGAAGGGGCTGTTCTGAATCTGTTCTGCATTCCCCATTGGCTCCATTAGTTCCCATAGGAATTAGAAGGACTGGAAGCCAAAGTCAGGTTTGGACTGGAATTTTCTTTAACAAGGGCTTTGATTTTAAAAGACTTTAAAGCCTTTATGGGGACTGGCTGCTTCACCGCAGCACAGGAGAATTTATGTCATCAAAAGCAGAAATGTCTCATCTCACTAAGAGAAATTAGCCTTATAATGGTGTTTGCTGAGTGCAATGATAGTTCTATCATGGTTGAAATACCAACAGAAAATTCTCACTTGTAAGACTTCAATTTTATACTGACTCCACTTACAAATGGGAAACTGGTTTTTCACACTGTAATGGGAAAATGACAGTCTGATAGCTTTTAAAAACTATTAAACTGCTGTGGGAGCACCCTCCTCCCTTACATTAAGCACCTCACAGTACTGTGATTGCTTTCATAGGAAATTTTCAGTCCAGTTCCCTCTTGAAAAGTTGCTTCAAACATGACATTGTTTATTTTTGCTAAATAATTCAGGATTTCACTTGCTTAGTTGATCTAAAAGGAATTTTTTGTGTGTTAGTGCAAGGCT
Source organism: Lanius collurio (assembly GCA_020086605.1). NCBI lineage: Eukaryota > Metazoa > Chordata > Aves > Passeriformes > Laniidae > Lanius > Lanius collurio. The sequence continues at coordinate 30,201,179 of JACBWW010000010.1, read as the reverse complement.
TGGGAATCAAGTTGGAACTCTTTTGGCAGCTGCTGTAGGACTGTCCTGCCACTGAAGCTGGACTCCATCATGGGATAGAAATGGCAACACTGGAAAAAACTCAGTCACAGAGGACTTCAGTAGCACCTCTCTGCAAGGGAACCACTTGAGGGTACATAAGTATCACATAAGTGGGACCCCCTGATGGTTTTTTATAGGCTGTGGTCCTACCCTTCTGAAATTCAGGGATCTGGGTAGCCTGGATTTGGGACATAATTCTTTTGCCTTCCAAAAATTCCAGCTCTTCTGAGGAAACCTTGCTGCCACAGAAAGCTCTGGTGCACTCTTATTTTTATGAGTAATGTGGGAGCCGCCAATACTGAAGAACTTTTCTGAAGTGGACAGTGTTCACCTGAGTGGGGGTGTCAGCCCCAAACAACGGGCAGAGCTGATAATGTTCCAAACTCCCTTCTGCTCTTCAATCTGCTTCTTCAAGCAGCAGCAGCAGAGTGCTGTAAACTCCTGCTCCAGGGTGCAGCAGGAGGGAAGGATCCCTTCCTGTCACAGTCAGGCACTACAGGTTCTGCAGCATTTAATGTTGTTTATCTCTAAACCTTCCTTCTCTGCCCCCAAGACTAGAGGAGTGAATGGGAACTCCCTGAAGTGACTCAGGCCTTTCCTTTGCAAACAGAGGAGCTGTTGTGGGAACTACTCCTCCACCCCCAAACCTTCAGCACAGGCATCTGAGGAAGCCTGCTTTGCTCCAGGGAGGAACGTGGGCAGGAGCCTGAGCAATAAATGTTCTCCATCCCATGCAAACAACAGTGTCTTTGTGTTCAGCTGCAATTAGCCCTCAGTTCAGAACAGCTGGTTAGCACCGAGCTCAGGCCTGAGGGGCTGCTGCAAGGAGGAAGGACAGTTGTGGAAACTCCTCATAGTTTTCCTGGCTGTTGAGGTGTCAGCCTTTGGAACAAGCAGACACGCAGCTGGTTGCTTAACACCACTTCAATCCATGTGTCTTTCCAAACCCCAGCCTCCTCCCTGTCTCTGCTGTGACAGCCTGCAGCTGGCCAGAGAATCAGAGCTCTTCCATCAGCTTTGGATCTTGCCAGACCCACTGGTACATGGGATGCTCTGAGCTGATCCTTTCAGCTCCTACCTCGAGGACTTGTGTCCCTGCTCCCCTCCCACATGCCCAGCTCCAGCTGATGCCAGGAGCTCACCTGCTTTGCCAAAGGGTTGCTGGGATCTCACCGAGTTCCCTAAGCTGAGGTATCCTTATCTCCAACAAACTTAGATTAACAAAGTCTCTGTGTGCTGTTCTGTGTGGTGCATAACCTGCTGGAAAATTGCTGATACAGGCACCTGGCAGCATGCAAATAATTGTATTCAAATAGACATTAGCATGAATAATTAGGAAAATGTATGACTTTGCAGTGGATTTCTAGTGCAATGTGTTACATCTTTTGTGCCTTAAAATTTGGGTAATAAACCAAATAATTGCTCAATCTTCAGTGTTACATGTCAAGGAGATTTTTTTCCTTATTTTGAAGCATCTGGCACTGTGTCACATGCCCTCATCACTGAAAATTCCTGGTTTCTAAGTTACTTTAGGCGCAGATAAGAGAGCCTGTTCCCCTCCAGGGTGTTACTTTTCACAGTTGTGCTCAGTTTTCCACTTGACATAAACCAGCTTTCAGTCACCAGTTCTTTTGGTGAGGTGTTTAGGCAGAATTATATCAGCTCATTCAGCTATTTACCTCTTGTAATGGTAACAGATAGAAAAATGAGTAAAAGGTGGGTTGTGTTTTTTTTCCTGTTACTAGGAGCAGGAGAGATGAGATGGATTATAGCTAGGGAATGTACTGGCTGGAGAAAAACAGTTGCTAGCACACTGATTAAGATTCTCTGCTTCTGTCTAGGCAAAGTCTGGTTACATGAATCTCACAGGGATTGATTACTCACCTTCTGCAATACAGCTTTCAGAAAAAGTAAAAGAGAAGGAAGGGATGTCTAACATTAAATTAAAGGTAAGTCTTGAGAGAAAGGTAATTGAGGAAATATAAAGCAATTGAGCTCAAGATTAAACGAGCTAGTTGATATTCAGATGTACTCTGTAATAAATGAATGATGTCTTTTGACATTGATTTGTGAGAGAACTTTAGCCAAATAAATTTATTTACGGGAAGATTTTTGGTCTTTGTTTTTTTGTTTGTAACAGTCATTATGGCTAACAAGATTTCCCTGCTTGGAGCAGGGAGCAGAGTAGTGGTTGGCAATTTTAGCTGCTACATTCTGAGTTTCAGACCTGAGGTAGAGGAAGAAATCCTTAAGTGATAGAATCCTTACCAGCAGCTGAACAGCAGGAAGTTTGAGAGGCCTTGCTGGAGCAGGGGTAGGAGCAGGGGACCTCCAAAGGTCCCTTCCAGCCTCAGCCACGCTGTAATTCTGTGGCTGTCTGTCATTCTGAGCTCTGCTGTGCTGTTCTACCCTCCTGCTCTGTACCTGTGTGATGTCTCTGCTCCTGTGTGTAAAATCTGTGTGTGGCAGGCTCTGTCTGTTCTTCTGCTTTTGTGCAGCACCTGGCACATTGCAGGCATCAAAGTACAAATAATGATTTACAGAATGAGCTTCAAGTGTGTTAGCTTGAGCTTTGGGTTACAGCAAATGGATCATCACACAGTGTCTAGAGAAGAAAGAAGCTGCTGTGGCACTGTGAGTTACCTTCCCTGAGCACGCCCGTTGTCAGCATTGAAGCTTTGTATCCTAAAGTCTTGCTATGAATTAAAGATGCAGAAGCTGCCGAGTAGAAGATTGTTCTCACAGCTGCAGACTTCTGGTTTAGGTAGAAGACTTCCTGGCCCCCTCAGCTGAGCTGTCAGGCTTTGACATTTGCATTGACAAGGGGACTTTTGATGCCATAAGCCTCGACCCCAGTGACGCGGTGGGGAAGCGGGAGCTGTACGTGGGATCCCTGTGCAGGGTGTTGAAACCAGAGGGCTTTTTCCTCATCACCTCTTGCAACTGGACCAAGGAGGAGCTGCTGAACGAGTTCAGAGAAGGTAAGCAGCTGAACAGAGCCCTCTCCCAACTTGGGGTTGCTGAAGGAAAGGATGAGTGAATTTTAATGTGTGCTTTAGCATATTGACTTTCCCAGATCAGGATTAGAGGAGGTAAAGTGATTATAAAAGCTCCAGCCTGTCTCCCCTCTGTTTTCCTCGGGAATTACAGTTCCCATGTTTGCCAGTGCCAGGGGAGGCACAGGTTTGCTGACACTTTGGAGGTTGGGAATTTTGGTCTAACTACCCTGGGAAAGTGTGTGTGACCAGCTGATACTTTTTTTAGGTCCTTGATTCCCAGTTCAGGACCCAGTTCACCCTTTGATTGCACCAAAATTGGGATAACATTGTTACACATGCTTAGGGGAGCTGACAAGTCTGTGTCCTTTTCTATCACCTCCCCAGCTTCCCTTTTGATCCATTTAGGAGTTTTTTTTACACACCAGTCAGCTCTTGAATCTCAAGCCTGAGGCTTGAAACTCAGTGTGGATCTGAAACAACCATCCCTTCTGGGGAACCAAAATTACTGGCAAGTCCTCATCTTTTTCTGCCATTAATTTGTGCAAGTCAGCCAGCTAAGATTTTTACTATCCATGGAAGAGTTTCAGCTGTACAAAGCTGTGGTGCACTGTAACAATACAGTCCTATAAACTCACAGATTAACTGACTTGCAAGTTTTCCAGACAAATAAAGAATGGTTTGCAAAGGGTTATCCAAGAGGCGAATAAAACTACTTCCTTCTAATAAAAGCATTTCAATTTCTGTCTGGCAGGATTTGAAATTCTGGAGGAGCTGCCAACACCCAAGTTTTGCTTTGGAGGAAGAACTGGGAACAGTGTAACAGCATTGGTTTTCCAAAGGAAAAAAGTGAGGCCATCCATTTTGGAGAAATTAGATTAGATGAGAAAAGTCTGAACTTTAAACCTGACAGAAAACCTCAGACACGTGTGTAAATAAATGCTTTTTGAGTGCACAGTAAAATACTATGTATGGAGCTCTAAGGGACTATAAAACATTGCCCTAGAAACATTTCAGCTTTGCATAATTTGCCCATAAATTTTGTCCTTGCTACAACCTTACTTGTTTTAGGGAAGCTACACGTTTGTAAGAGAGAAGGAAATCAGATGTGTTAAATACAGAGACCAACATAACTGAATATTTGTGTTTGAAACATAAAGAATATCTTGATATTTAATTTTTGTGCTGGTAAGCAGTGACCAATAGAGGTAAAGGTATTCTATAAAGCAAAAATCTCATTTCTCTGTTGTGCAGAGGAACAAGGAACAAGCTTTTGCAATGTATGTGCTGGATCTTTAACTTTTTTCTTAGGTGAACATGAAGGTAGCTGTTAAGGAGAGAAATGAGTATAAAACTCACAGCACTTTCAAAAAAAAGGACCAGTTGGTCCTTCAGGTTTTCAGAGGTTCTCAGACTTAGCATAATTGTGTCTCCTGTGAAGTAGCTCAGCTCTTTTCCCACAGAGGGAGTGTTTTTAAGTCTCCCTTGCCTTGAGTGTGTTCATGCCTGGTCAGTTCCTTTCCCTGATCTCATGAATACATAAAGGTGTGATGTTGCAGCCTCTGGTGTGTGACATATGCCTCCTTCATTATTAACCTGCTATATATTAATATCCTTAGAGCCACAATGACCAGAAGTTTTCCAGGGAATGTCTCAGGATGGATTTTAGCTGCATAAATCCAAAAGAATCCAAAGCCTAACTGTCCATTCCTTGTTCCTTTTTTTTTTAAATATATGTGTATATATTAAACTTCTGTATGCAATCCTTTTGCTCAATTTCGTTGCCTTCATTTCTTCTGTTTTGTAACCTCAGAATATTGCTGTTGCTTGAAAGGCAGGAAAATGAGATTTCTTCATGCCTTGACAAACACATTTGCAGGTGACAATAAACTCCTTCTTTCAAACATCAAGGAGGCCCTCTTAGGCAATCAGGTTTTGTTTCACAGGCAAGGTCATGTTTGCTTATCGGGGAATTGCTTCTCCTACTTTCCACACTTCTCCTCGTTCCCAGGGCCCAGGAGATCTTTAAGGGTCAGTAAATACTTCCAGTCCTTTCCCAGGACAGGAATCAAGGCATTATTTGAACAGTGGTGAGTCCTCCCTCTGTGATCCATCTGTTGATGTCCTCAAGGTAGGAATCCCACTGCTACATCTTTTTGCAAAATGAAATATATTCAACTGGGAGAAGGGTTTATCAGGAGAGCTGAAAAAATACAGTCTCAGAATAATTCTTTGCATATTTGGTCAAACTTGGGTTCTAACCTGAGTGCCAAAACCAAGGGCTTGTTACCATTTGGGAAACCATTGTAGTGCTGTATTCTGCCTCTGCCCAGCAGCCAGCTGGAATGCTAGGAAATGTAACTGGGAACCCAAACAGGAATTTTTTTAGCACAGTAGTACAAAGGATTCAAAGTACACTGCTGATAACAGCCTCAATAAAAAGCCTGTGACATTTTTGGCATCAGGTAGAGTTAATACAAGGAAATTTTAATTGTCAAGGACTCTGGCAGGATATGTTTCGGGCATCTGTTTTATTCCCATCTGTAATTTTTGCTAATGAAGCCATGATGTGTATTTAATCATGGAATGAAAATAAAATCAGGACTGGCATGGATTTTCTTTTAATCAATTAGTTGGAATTTAACCATAGATTCCTACTCCACAAGACATGTGAGCTTCAGGGATTGTTTTCTCCTCTTCACAGAACTGATTATTATTAGGTTTTGTTCTCTGGGTAGTATTTTTATACAATCTGCAAAGCTAAAAAATAAGCTTCTTAAAATTGCTTGAAAGGAAGTATTTCTGCATCTGATGTGTAGTTTGCATATTCTGTCAGTCCCAAGCACTTCCAGGTGTCACTGGAGAGCAGAAAAATGCTTGTAAAACATGTTTTAGGAGCTTTATTTTAAGGCAACAGTAACTAAAGGCTTACTATTTAAAATCTGCTCTGTTGGAAACCTGGTATTTTCTGGATAATGGAGCCTAGGTAGCTTCTCAAATACTGACTTAGGCAGTGGGTTTTTTTATGGCTGCTAGGATTTGGAAATGACTTGTCAAAGACTGTCCTTGATTTGAGGCAGTTCATCTTTGCAGGAGGTTCTTGGTGTGATCTCGAAATGTTGATGCATTTCAGTGAAAAAACTGTTAGAAAAAGAGGCAGAGGAATAAGCAGTGACTTAGGAGAAACAAATCTCTGCTGGAAGCTGAGGGAGTGCTTCATGGTAGTTCCTGAAGGCTGGAATCTTCATGACTACACAGTTGTGTGACTCCTGATTCCAGCTGTAACACCAGACTAAATGCAGGGGGATAAATGGAGCATTTGAAACATGTTTTACTCCTATTGTTTTCCTATCTGAAAACCCTGCATGTGATTTCACTGTCAAATACGAGGTTTGTGGGTAGTAAAATGAACATCTTCCATGGATCCCAGAGGTGGCTGAGCCCACAGGCTGTTCCTGCAGGACTGAGTTTAGGCTGGGTGATGCTGCCAAGCTGGCAAACCTTCCTGGAGTGGTTTTGCATAGAACGTGGGCAGAACAGAAAGGGTTTGTGTTCCCTGCTTCATTGACAGCATGCTGAAGGATGAATTTCTCTCAGGAATGACCTTTTATTCCTGGAAGATTGAGGATGGCTTTTAGTGCCTAAGCCCAAACAAAGCACCTCCACCAACATCTGTGCTTGGTGCAGCTCAGACCTGGCTCCTGGTGTCTTCTATTGCTGAGGGAGCTGTGTTTAGGGATGCTCTTTTGAGGCATTTACTGGGAGAGGCCACTGAATTCATTGCAGGGTTTGTGCTACTGAAAGAGCTTGGAGGATTTTACACTGGAATTTTATGGGGCTTATCACAGAAGTGAACTGTCAGGATGAAATATCTGAGAGAGGTGAACAAGTGATATTAGTGAAATAATTATTGAATTATTGATTTGAGGTGTCTGTTGTAGAAGAGTTTCTACACATGGGACTCTGCTAGAGTGTGAGGTAAATGGGTTCTCAAGACAAAAAGGTTTTGCCCTTTCAGCATGACAGTACTCTCGTGAAATAAGTACTCCTATAACCATTTTTAAATGAATTAAAATGTGAGAAATACCAGACATGAAAATCATGGCACAACTGAATGAACACAGCAAATTCAGAGCAAAAATTAAGGTTTCCTTACTCCTTGACTTCCCTTTTGGTGACCAGCTTGTTATCTACAAGAGAGACATGTTCATCTGATGGTCCTTAAGGAGCAGGAATAGTCACAGAATCCCAGAATGATGTGGGTTGGAATGGACTTTAAAGACCATCTCATTCCAACTCCCTGCCATGGGCAGGGACACCTTCCACTACCCCAAGTTACTCCAAACTGTCCCCAGCCTGGCCTGCTGTGCTGTCCATAGGCTGTTTTTGTAAAGGTTGATTTTTCTTTTTTGAAGGCTTGGAAGATATGGAATTAATATTCTGTTCTTGAAACTCAGTGTAATTTTGTGGTGTAACCCAAAGAATTTCTAGGAGCTACAATTGTTTTTTAAGAGCTGTTGGGTTACATCAGCAACACCAACAGAATTATGGCAGCTGCTTTTCCAGACAGAGCCAGCAGTGATGCAGCATGTGATTACAGGCTCTTTGTCCCATCAGGAGAATATTCCTGCAAATCGTTATGGAGAGCATCAGGCTGAAATAACTGTTTGCATTATGGGCTCACCTTCTTCAATTCAAACCCAGTGTTGCAACACCATTTCTGCAATCTGGGAATAGCCTTGATTGTATCATAGGATTTAACACCTACAGCAAAAGGATAGTCAGGTGTTTTGTTTTCTTTTTTTTACTTTATAGTTTTCCAACCAATTTTAAAAAGGAATTTTGGATATTTGGGGTTTTAAACCTGCAGTTGCTGTTTACAGCAGAGCTTGTTATACCTGGGTGAAGAAGTGCATGTCCCACCATGCAGATCTCAGGTGTGATGCTCTGGAGAGCAAACAACATTCTCTCATATCATTTGTATTTAAATTATCTCAGTTCTGCACTGGCTGTGAAATCTGTGAGCCCAAAGAGTGAAATGAGTGAGCAAATGAGGGGATGAACTGAAATCCCTCACTTGGGATGACTGGGTTTGTACCCAGGAGTGCAGGGTGCAGCCCGGTGTGCAGGGCACAGCAAACAGATACCTGTAAAGCTACAAAGCTGGGCTTACACAGCCTCTTTGGGGTTATTTTTATGTAAGGATGAGTTCTTGAATAGCTTTTCTGCTACATTAGGCACAGCATGCTTCTCTTCATCGCTGATGGTGGCTTCCATGTATTTCCACATTCCAGGAATTCACTGGCAGCACTGTGGCCATTGTGAGGAAAATCTGCCTTTACATATACTCTGCTGTGTCTGTTCTGCTGTGAGCCAGGGTGCCTGGTATAAAACTGCCAAATTTTATGTTGTTTCATACCAGACAAAATCTTTAAGTGTGGTATTTAGCAACATACAGCAAAATTTTCAGTGTTTTGGCAGTGGGATTCGCTTTCCTGATCTTGGCATGCTGAGAGGTGGAGAACATGGCTTGCTGCAACAATAACTGCTTTATTTTATAGGCCCTCCAAGCATTTTAACGTATCGAATCATCTCCTGTAAAATATGTGGAGAGCACAAAGAAAATAATTGGGCCAGGGCTTTGCAAAGCCGTAAGGACATCTGTCTTTGAATTCCTGTTGCTTGCTGCCTTTTCTGGGATAAGAGGAGGGGGAGGCTGCCCTGCACAGCGTTACCTGCTCCGTGGCTGAATGGGTGGTGCACGGCTCCATCCCATGCCTTGGCTGCAACTAGGTTGAGCATGACCTAACCCTTGTGGTAGCAGCTAAATTGAGGAGCAATTAATGGCTACCGAGGGCTTTCAGTGAAAGGGGATGAGGTGTTATAGCCTCCAGACAAAGGAGGGAAAGGAACGCTGGCGTGTTTAGTTTAACACAAATGAGGGAAAAGCCAACCTGCGGCTTAATTTCCATTTGTTAGGTAACAGTATCGCTTGAAATGAGCCCATTTCTGTGTTGCTGGAGATTAAACTGAGTGCTGTCAGGCAAACCAGCTGCTGCCAGGTAACATATAAATTCTGGGTAATCACAAGTGCAGGAGCCAGTGCTGGAGAACCGGAGCTAACAGAGCCCGGTGAGGGAACAGACACAAACCTCAGCAGGGTCACTGCAGCAGACAGGTGTCCATGGACAGTGTCATCTGTCAAGTAGAGGTGAGGAAAGTGTGCTTATATTGAGAAATTTCAACTGTTGATAGGGTTGAGAACTGAAATTCTAGCAGAAGGATCTTCTACCCCAATTTTCAGTAGTAATTAGCCTCTCTGGCAGTCGCCCTACCCCAGAGCTCCTCAACTCCGTGGGTGCTGCACTGCTGCATATCCAATGTAGGGTGATGCTTTGGGGCATGTTGCAGCTGCCTCGGGCTTTGTGGATGAAGGACAAATAACTCCAAACTTATCTTATGCCAGTTCAGACCCAAAGGTGGCTGGCAAAGGGATAAGCACATTCAGGCAAGAGAAAGGCTCACATTTGTATTTCATGGCCTATTTATTTTATCCATCAATGTTTCCAGTGCTCCCAGTTTGGGGCACCCAGATCAGGTGTCACGCCCTCTGCCAAGGCAGGGAGGGAGGCAGCAAACACAAAGCTGTTGCATGTGTGCAGCAAATGGCCTGTGACATAAAAAAGGGATTTTTAAGTTTGGTGGAAATCCCATCGTATGCTAAGTGTAGTCAGAACTGCACTCCTCATTCCAACTCTCTGCAGAGCAATGCTTCACCTGTTTAGGGCATCTGTGATTCAGGTACTTTCTGACCCAGAGCACACTGATCATATTACAGAGATGTCCTCATTCCCTGGGCATGAAATACTGCTAAAAATACTTCTTCTTGCTGTTATTTAGATTTGGTGAATCTGAGGATTTTCCCTGAATCTGTAGGGTGGCTTCTGAAGCTGGTCTCCATTTTGTGTTCCTGGAGACCTTTGGTGGAGCCAAGATGTCCCTGTGAGTCCCAGCAGAGCAGGGTGACAGGGACATCAGCCTGTGGTTGAGACATCATCCTGTGGCTGGGACACTCTGACTCTGTGGCCCTGGGCAAGTTCCTTACCTGTGTTCCTTGCCTGGCAGGAGAAGTAGAAGGACAAACCCCTAAATAACTGGGATGGCTCAGGTGCTCAGAAGGACAGTGCAGAGTTGAAGGCCATTGTGAAAGGGACTCGATTCTGAAATTATCGGTGACCTTGGTGCATATGGCTCGAATAACAACAAACTGGAGCAGACAGCAAAGGAAAGGTTACATGGAAAGAAGGCTGTAACTGCAGCCAAATCCTGAGCACTGGAAGTAAAGGACATGCTGTCTATCCACAGGGCTTAGCACTGCTACATTGACATGTCTTAATGACTTGGAGCCCAGAATCACTTCAGAAGGACCATGAAAATCATTAGATTTTTTCCTGTCCCCGATTTCCATTGCCATCAGGAAGACTTCTAGTCAGTGGGTAGCAAAGGCACAGCCATCTGAGACAAAAGCACAAATCAGCTCACAAATGAACAGAATGAATTTTGTGTCCACGAAGACTAAACTGTCTTGGCCAGTTCTTTAAAGCTTGAAAGTTATTTCTGGTTTTCCCCCCTTCTGACAAAGGGAAAAGGGACTGTCCAGAGCAAGGACCTGTGGGCGGCCAGTTATTTAAACAACATTACTGAAAATACTGTCCGTGGAAAACAGGTTTGTGCTTCAACACCAGTCTTTCACACGTGCTGGGAATTCTCCACAGCCAGCTCATCTGTTGGGAAGCACAGGATGAGAGGCAGAAAATGCTGGGTTTGGAGTGAGCTGCAGAAGCAGACAGAAAACAACTTTCTGCTTGAGTCTTGGAGCCCAAGGCTGCCACGGGAATGGATTCAATTACACTCTGAGCTTTATTGCTGAAATATTCCACTGGGAAGCCATAAAAAAACATTTTCAGACTTGATTCCCGAAGTTCTGGAAAAGGAGTTAGCAAGTGTTTTATTGCTACCAGTCTCAACACGTGATAAGAAAAGCAAATACTGAGTGGGATGAAGGAACATGATGCAAAAGCCCCTTCACATCATCAAACCCTTCTCTCTGTTCATCACCCACTCAGACTGGCCACTCCTGCTTATTGTTATGTGTACTGAGCACGGAGCCACTTTTGATGAGATCAGCCCTCACTGTGTTGGTGGGAGATGTTCCCTCATTAAATATCCGCCTGCTACTTCTGTGTGCTTCCCTCTTACTTCTTCACTGCATTGAGTACTAACTGGTAAGTCTTTCTCGACAGCAATTTGTTGTCCTGTGGGCAGTGCAGCAGCAGGGCAGGACACGCTGAGCACTGCTGAGTTCACAGCTACAGCTTCCCTTACCATTCATGCCCTTACTCGTCCCTCACTTGTCCCTACACGCCATCCCCAGCACCGTGCCCGGCCATCCAGCTGGGTGGATGAAATTCAGCCCCAGATTCATTCCTGATGACATCTGTGTTGTCTGCTCGCATCTGTTTAAGATTAATGTTTAGGCTCTGTTTTGTAATGAGTCCTAAATCTTCCTTTTAGCTGTCATGTAGTTTCCTTGTTCGCTCGTTACGCTCGCTCTTGGAAGGAGCCGGCGTGCTGTGCGTGGTGCAGCCTGGCTGGATGGAAAATGTCACCCTGAGAGCACAGTGCTGCTAAAGGCCATTCCCACGTGAAGCCACGCAGATGTGCCTCTCAATACTGCGGAGCACCCATGGCCCCCTCCTAAATGGGCTTCAAGGAAACCAGAGAGGGACTTGGGAAAAGGAACTGGAGTGACAGGACAAGGGGGAACAGCTTCAAACTGAGAGGGGAGGCTTAGGTGGGAAATTGGGAGGAAATTGTTCCCTGTGAGGATGGTGAGGTCCTGGCACAGGTTGCCCAGAGAAGCTGTGGCTACTCCATCTGTGGAAGTGTCCAAGGCCAAGTTGAAGAACCTGATCTAATGGAAGGTGGCCCTACCCATGGCAGAGGATTGGAACTAGATGATCTTTAAAGGCCTCTTCCAACCCAAACTATTCAATGATTCTATGAAAAATGGAACGAAAAATTTATGACTGGGATTTTTTTTTTTTTTTTTTTTTTTTTTTTTTTTTTTTGCCGTGTCGCACCGGTGGATGTAGGGGCTGATGGTGTCCATCTGTGATGCGCCAAAACTTGGGCGCTAGTTCTTCTTGCGGGGGACCTTTCAATGAACTGCTGACGGAGTCCAGTTCCCCTGCTCCTCCCCGGGCCGGCCGTGCCACCAGGAGTCACTCTCGGCCTCTGAACGGGCCGCGGAGCCCCACGCCAGCCGCACCCGCAGCATCCCGGGCTGCGGGGCCGTGTGCGGGCGCTGATGCCGCGGCAGCGCTGCCTGCGCCAGCCCGCGGCTCTCCGTCGGGCAGCGCCTCATAGCTGCCCGAATCCCCCTTTTTTTATTATTTTTGGACCTTTTCCCCCTACACACGCTCTTTCTGGCGATGTTTGACCCCGGGGATGTCCGCTCGGAGCGGCAGCCGGGGGTGTCCCCCGTCTCCCCTCGCAGCGAGCGCTCCGGTGCGCGGGTCCCCAGGGCGGGCGCTCCGCAGGTGCGGGCCGGGCTCTGCCCGCGCTGGCTCCGCTCAGGAAGTGACAAGCGCATTTCCTCCTCCTCCTCCTCCTCCTTCTCCTCCTTCTCCTCCTCCTCCTCCTCCTCGCTCCCTCCCTCCGCCCGCCCCGCCCGCAGCACGGCGGCGGCGGCGGCAGCGGAGCGCGGTCGGAGCGGCGCCCACAGCCGGCCCGGCCGGGCCGCGCCGCCGCCACCGCGGGAAGCGCTCGGTAAGCGATGCCCGGAGCGCAGCGGGGCCGTGCCGCCCCGGGGGGTACCGAGGGGGTACGGACAAAGGGCTGCGGTGCGCCCTGCCCGGGGACGGAGCGGCACGGAGGGGATGGGGTAGGAGGGTGGTACCCCCCGCCGCCACCGCATCCCCGCGGAGCGGGCTGGGGATGTCCGCCTTTGTGCCGTCGGGTCTCACCCCGCCCCGGGGTGAGCGGGGGGCACCGCGGAGGAACCGCCTGGGCGGCCGGAGGGAGCGTGGAGCGGTGGGATGTGAGTCCGGAGCGGCGGGGGGTGCGGGATGCTGAGCCCGACGTGCGGGCATGGGCGGCTCGCCGGAGTTTGGCGAGCGGGCAGCGAGCGGTCCTCACCCGCTCGGAGTCCTCTGGCTTTGCCACTGGAATTATTTCCTGCGAAAGGATCAACACGTGCTTTCCTTTCTCCGGGCCGAGAGTGGTGCACAAGGGGGCTGAAACTCGGATGCCGTCGGGCTCGGTGCAAAACTCCCCGGCTTCGGGGTCTCACGGGGGGCTGCAGCCCAGGGCAGCTGTGGCTGAGCATCCCCGCAGAGATGCTCTCCAGCTCACCCAGGGCCGGCGCACACTTCCCACCGTGCCATGCCTCGGATTTCACTCCTGGCACGTGTGGGGGAGCTCAGGGCAGCAAGAGAGGAGGGGTCTGCAGCACCCGACGCTGCTGCGATGGGACACGGCAGCTCCATGCTGTGCGAAGTGCCCTGGCAGTGGGGTTGTCCTATAGAAAGGCTGCAAGTCTTGTTTCTGCATTCAGTGTCGTCAGATTGACCAGGTTCTAAGGTACGTGAAGGTTTCACGTACAGCTGTATGCAGAGATGTCACGAGTAAGGGGCTTTTCCTCAATAATTTTAATGTACTTGACACAGAGAGAGTTTGCAGCAGCACGGTGCCTGTCGCTGAGTTGTGCCACTGCCTCTCGGTGCCGTGCGGTCTCCACAGACGCTGGTGTACCTTGGCAGCTTGTCCCCTCCTTAGGAAATCCTCTGGAGTGAAAAGTAAGCGTAATTTGTTATGAAATAGGCTGATAGACGAAACTTCAGTTGGCGATTGAAACCAGATGTGCATATTTTCCTTTTGAATCCTCAAGCAATAATAAAAGTCTATTTTGACAGATTAAAAACTACTTGCAAATTGCAGAGGTAGCAGTGTCTTGTGATAATCCAGTAAAAACACGGAGGGCTGTGAGCATCTCTGCCCAGGGTCTGGTATCTCTGAGCACAGGAGATGCTGCTGCCATCACCAGATTCCCCTGGTCTCCCTCTGTAGTGGGCAGAAATATTTACCAGGGCTTGGCTGAGGGTTGGAAAAAGAAATAAAGAAACCCCAAAACAGTGTAGATAATGTTTCTAGAGAAAATATTTGGGGTTGGTCATGAAACAGATTAATTGGAGTGATAGTAAAAAACCTGAATTTCAGAGCGGTTTGCTCTGTCCTTACCTGTCGTGGCTCGGTGCGGGTTTGAAGTAAACTTCTGATTTATTCCTTCATTTTTGAAAGTCCTCTGGAGCCTGAGGATGCTTGTGGTGGTGGGTGTGTCACACCCAGCTCTGGCACGGCCGGGCTCAGGGAGGCAGGATTAGGGCTGCTCACCCTGCGCTGGAGGCACTTTATCGGGAGAAGCACTCAGCCTCCTCGCTTTCAAAAGTGGGGGGAAAACCCAGCCCAAACAACCTGCTGTGGAATTGCTTCCTTCTCTCCACTTCAGAGGGAAGGACACCCTGCCAAGCACGGCCACGTGGAGCATGGCCACGCGTGCTGGAGGCTTTGCAGCTGAATCCCTGGCTCCAGGCTTTCTCACTTCCAGCTTCAACCCAGAGGAGGGAGGGAAACTTCTGCGACTTCCAGCTCTGCACAGGGCCGAGGTGTCCAGGAACCACATTGGTTATAGAAAGCAGATGGCCTTTTGCTGGAAATGCAAAACTTTGCATAGAAAATCTGTGCAAATCAGTTCAGTAGATAATTGATTTGTGTGAGTGAGATCCAGATTTTTGTATATGGAGATCAAGCAGACTGTGGGACAGAGCCAGCACCAATGTAGGTTAATTTTCATCTATGGATACCTGCATAAATAAATACATGTGTATAAATATGCACACAAGCAAATAGGCAAACATGTACCAATACAAATCCCCAAATCTGCTTTGGTTAATTATATGCAATAATATTTTTTTTCTAGTAGCAAAGGCTTGCTTCACTTTCAGCAGAAGTATAAGAACAAGATACACAACTTTTTGTCAAAACACCTGTATTTGTGTGCAGAACTGACACCGTGGGCTGTGTCCTGATGGGTGGGGAGGAGAATGAGCTTTATCCCATTTGCCTGTTTATTATTGCTGGTTGATTTCTGATTTCTCAAATGACAGCTGCGTGGTTTGAGACTCCTCTTTCTTTTTTCTTTCTTTCTTAAAACGTTGAATAGCGTTCTCCATTTCTTGGTCTGGATGGAGGTGGTTTGCACTTGCTTTGTAAAATCTCAGATGGAAAAGGGGACACCCCAAGCTGAAAGGGTGATTTTGGTTTTGTTCCCTTCCCCCTCCCATGTCACGTGGCTTGTCAAATGGTGTAGCTGGGAAATAGTCCTAATGAACATTAATCGGGGCAGGACAGACTTTGGACCAACAGGCTGGGATGGGGCAAGGTGCCAGAGATGCTCGTAGCTGTTTGGAGAGCTCAGCCCAGCGGGGTCGAGTCTCCTTCTCACATCCCAGGGGAGGGAGAGGGCAAGCAGAGCCTTTGTGTCAGATCTGCACTCGCCAAAACTCACTCCTAGAATGAAAATACCTTCAGAAAGACAAGTTTTATTCCCGTGGCCATGGGGGACCAGGGCAGCAGAGGAACTGGGAGGTTGCTCCTCTTCAGCTCCTCAAGCAAACTCTCTTCTTGGCTGATGTTTTCTGCTCCTTTCTCTCCCAAAACGGGGAGGAGGAGGAAGAGGAAGCAAGCCTGCTGACTCGGGGAAACAGAACCGAAAAAAAAAGCAGGTCTGCCGAGCAGCAGAGGGCTGTGACTGCCGGGTCTCACATGCCTGGTGCGGTGGTGGAACGAGCGGTGGGAGCCACAGTTCCCATGGCAGGGGTCCCTGTGGGGCTGGGCAAAAATATCACCAAAACAACAGCTCCTCCAGCACGTCTGCTCCTCAGAGAGCTAAATATAAACTAATCGGGCACAGAGGAGGGAATTTTCCACCATGCTACTCCTCTGTGCCTGCCAGCCTGCCGGGTCATGAAGTCTATGGGCTGCTCTCCCCGGGGGAATCCCCTGTCCCCAATCCCCAGCACGGCACGGGATGAGTGCCACCACTTCCTTTCGGGATGAGACCTTCCGTACATTCCTTGAAAGCAGTCAGGACACTGGCAGACCCGAGCCCTGGAGCTCTGGTTCTGCCCACGGGTCTCCCTACGAGCAGTGGCTGTGTTGTAATTGTGAAAAAGGACTTCTCCAAGGTCATGCTCTGAGCCCACAGTTGCAGCCTGGCTGCCCTCGACCCAGCTATTTCTGTAGAGCAGCAATGCAGAACGTGGCGCTGCTGCAGGGAACTGGAGAGAGCAGATCCACAAGCAGTTTTGTTTTCCCAAACTTGTCTGAGTTGGCTGCCTCTAGAGAGACAAAAATTCCCAAGCAAGAGCCTGTTTGTGAAACCTCGCTGGGATGGTGCATCTCAGTACAGACTGTGGATGTGTGAGTCTTTAGTCATCAATGGGAATTAAAAATTAAGTGTGGCTGTGCAGCTAACTTCCAGCCAGAACTTCTCCTGGCTTCAGGTGGTTTATCCATGAGTTTTGTAGCCATTGGATATGTGTGATATTGCATTTTAAGCACCTAGCATATGCTATGTGAGATAAGTAAGATTTGATATGTTAGAAGTTTCTCTGAAATGCAGGGAGGAGTAAACTGCATCAGACTGACCTGCAGGAGCAGCACCAAACCCTGTGTGAAGTGTGGCTGCTCCCAGCACTGCAGGCTGTGGGTCCCTGCATGGATGGGTGGGAAGTACTAGGCAAGTTTGGCTCAGTAATCACTTCATTTGAGTAATATTTTAAGAACTGGTTGAGTGAGTGCAAAAAATCTGTTCTGGTGCATTGAGTTTCTGTACCTCCCCCCTAAAAGTGTACCCAAGGGAGACTTGGTCATGGTTTTTGCTTTTAGAGGATTAAATATAGCAGCATCATTGGTGTCACTCCTCTGTAGTCCATTTGAAGCATCCCTTGGGCTACATCATTCCCTGTATTTGTGGCTCCTGGCCATAGTTTTTGCTTTCAGCAGCCAGGGCTCAGGGCTGGCTGTGTGGTAGGTACGGGGCCGTGGTGAAAGAGGAGTTTGACTTTGCGGCCGTTTTGTGCTTACATAGCCTTACGTCTCCTAGGGTTTGTAAAAAATGGGATCTGGCAAGCTTTGATCCAGCAGCTGGAAAACCTGCTCTCTCTCTCTCTGCTCAAAACCAGCTCCTGAAAGGAAGGACCAGGAGTCCTTTGGATGGCTGAGGAGAAGCAGGGCTTGGGGAGGTGGTGCTGCAGAAGGATGTGGCTGCCGAGGTGCATCAGTGACTGGCTTTGGCCTCAGCGGAGCCTTTGGACCAGGGGTCAAGAGACTCACCCCTCATCCTGCTCCTAAAGCCAAGGGGATGAGTTAAAGTGCATTACTTATTTGCATTTAAGATATTTTTATTTGTCCTTTACCCCATGATGTCTCTTGCAGTGACCCCACACAAGCCTTCGTGCTCCTCTGCCCCGGTTGTACAAGTGCCATCATCACTATTCTGCACCACTGGGAAATGTTAATTATAAGGAAAAGGAATTAATGCAGACAACTGGTCTTCTCTGGTTAGGACAGCCTGGCAGCACAGTTAGGCCAGGTGGAGCTGGCCATTTCTCGTTTCAAATGATGTGGAAAAGTCCCAATAACTGTGATTTTTGTGTTTCTGTGTTTGCCTTAACCTTACTGAGAACAGCCTTCTGGTGTGCTGGGAAACAGTTGTCAATGCTATGAAATTATTTCAAGTGTATATATTATTATCCCTGTTACCACGTGCTTTGGGGTTTTTTTGTCCCAGCTGGTACAAATGAATATTGTATAATATTTTTGAAAGGACAAGTTTTAATACCATGAACTAGGTGCCAAAAGCTACAATTGTGTGCCAAAGCTGAAGAGCCATTATACTTAAAAAGATACAGAAAGCATTAAAAATATCCACTTTTGGTTTTGTAGTCTCTCTGTTAACTCAGAAAAACAGTTTGCCCAGAGAAGCTGTGGCTGCCCCATCCCTGGAAGTGTCCAAGGCCAGGTTGGATGGGGCTTGGAACAACCTGGGATAGTGGAAGGTGTCCCTGCCCATGTCATGAGTGGGACAAGATGCTCTTTAAGGTCCCTTCCAATCCAGGCCATTCAGTGATGGTTGGACCATCAGTTGTGTTAGAAATGAAATGAATGCAGTGCAGTGGATGGTGCTTCTCAGAGTGAAAGCACTGTGGTTAATGAAGATGTACATTGCCAAAATGTAAATGTTTCCTTTAGAAACTCTCACCCGCATTTTTGGTTGCACATGGTTTGTGCTGTTGGTAGATTTTCCTGTGGAGGTTTCAGATGTACTTATTTGAAACTTAATCTAAAGAAAAAGTTCCAGCTCTGCAGTGTGATGGATTGTGCTGCCAATGCCCTCCCTGTGCCTGTCTTGTGAACCCCACAATACACCACAAAAGTGGCAGCTTCAAGAGGAGCTGGACAAGAGCCAGGCCAGCCTGTGAGGAGCTGCTCTGTCAGTCCACCCTCCTGATCCCTGCACATCCCACCCTGGGACATGGGGGCTGCTGGGCACGGGCTGCAGCAGCTCACATGGGGTGTAGGGCAGCGAGCCAGGAGAGCCCTGGGACTCCTGGGACTGCTCTGTGTGTCACCATTTTTTGTAATTTTCTGAATTCTTGCTGGAGGATGGACTCGATGATTGTAAAGGTCTTTTCCAGCCTAACACTTCTATGATTTGGTGTCTTTTAGAAAGGCCTCCAGTGCAGAGGTAAAGCTTGCATAGCACTGGCTGAGAGCCCCCTGCAGTCATTTATGGTGCTGTAGTTTATTGCAATGATTATTGTCTGTGTTGTTCAGGAAAAAGTTGCACTTTGCCCTTGCTCTGGATCTGCGTGGCTCCAGCCTCCCTCCACGCTGGGAGGTGTTCCACTGCTGGTCTGCTCCCTCTGAGGCACCTGCTCCAATTCTCCTGCCCCCTCTGAGGCAGCCAGGTCATCCTCAGCAGTCACCACTCCACGTTCCCCCCAGTCTTGCACTGTACCTGTGTCTTCAAGCCCCTCCTGGAGTGCCCTCCAGACCTTGGTCAGCAGTGGGAGGAGGCTCCAGGTGCCTGCAGAGGTCGTGGAGTGCAGAGCACAGAGGCTGTACCATCCCTTCTTTTCCTGGAGACCTCAAATTTATCCAGCCTGTGGACCTACCCCTGCATGCCTGGGTAGAGTACTGCACCATGCAGGAGCCAGGGAACATGCCCCTGCCTTTGAGGTGAGTGGCTTTTAAGCAATTTAGTTTTTTAAGGTGTATTTTAACATCTCTATAACCAGCTGTGCAGGCTGCCTCTCTCTGCTCTGTATGACCGAGTTGTTGTGTGTATTCAGCGCTTACACAGCACTGGTTTTCCTGTTTCCTTCCCAATTACTGCCAGAAATACTGCATGGCATAGGGTGACTGTGTAGTTTCTGCTGCAGCCAGTGCCACCAGTCACTTGCAGGTCTGTTTGAGATGTGCCAGTCAAGTGTTATCAGCAGCTGTCATCCACTGCTGTGCACTTTAATGAGGTGTGTTACACCAGCCCTCCCTTCCACCTGCACAAAGACTTCAGGTGAGGAGAGAGCTCTTTCCTTGGTTCTGTAATTGTGATTCCTGACTCCCTGACCTTGCACTGAAACCAGAGCCTTGCTGAGCTTGAGGTCTCACCCACCACATTTACCAGGCTGGCTTGTGCCTGTCCTCAGGGACCATTGGTGGTGATGGCTCAGAAGACTTTTTGGCACTGGCTTATAAAATTGAAGGTATAAATTTCTTTGGAGCTGTTGTTGAAGAAGGATCTATATTTAGTGCCTGCTGTTTAATATCACCCCAGGTTACTCCTGACAAATGTGACTGTTGTTTTCCTTTCTGCTTAGGACAGTAATGTTTATATTGTCAATTTCTTCCTTTTCTGCATCCTGACTGATATTTCCACCACTCTCTGTTGTTGTCAGTGGGACTCTTGTTGTCCTTAATATCTACAAAACCCCCTGTATCTTGTTTTCCAACAGAACCTGATGTTTAACTCTCAGTCTCATCCATTTAAGGTGTTGGCATTATTTTAGGGACTCCATAATGGTTTACAAACTCCAGGATTCTTTAATTCCTTCACTCATTAGGGTTGCAAGTTGATACATGTTTTTTCCATGTGATGAAGGTGGACGTTTTTGCTGCCCTATTTGTCCTGGGCAATCATTTATGTTTGTGCACTGACAAAATACCTGGCGTGCTTCCCTTCCTGGCAGCTTTGGAGCTGGGATAGGATGCAGCATTTAGGTCAGTTCTCCTCGGGATGCCATTTCAGGAGTGGGCTTTGTGGTTCACACCACGCTGATGCCAGGGCCAACCCCTCTGTCCTTTGGGCTTCCCCTTTCCGTGGCACAGGAAAAGCTGTTTCTCTCCTGATTTTCACCTGTGGTGTGAGACAAAGAGGGATATATGGAAACTATCCAGAGCTGGAGACCTGTAGGGTGGAAAATGCAGATTTTTATTTTCTTTTTCCTTTTTATTACTGCATGTTCACACTGCCATAAATGAGCTCGAGGAACGCAGGGCAGGACTGTGTTCCTGCCAGCCCAAATAAAACCAGGGGCTGTTTGCATTTCCACTTACTTTTTTAAAGTTTTCCTCACCTCTGAGACAGGCTGCAAAATCTTTTATGGCTGCTAAGCTACAGTGGAGCTCATCCTGACTTACTCCATGGGAATCAGGGCCAAAGCATCCCAAATCTGGAAAAATTGTCCTGTGTGGGCATTACTTCTCCAGCTGGGCAATCCCCTGGAGGGGTACCTTGCTGTGGGGCAGTGGTACCTTGGGCTTGCTGGAGCTGTTCCCCATGGGAAGCATCTCACTGCTGGCCCTCAGGGTTCCCTTGATGGAGCCAAACCTGCAGAAGGTTTGGGCTCTACGTGCTGCTGACACCTCTCAGGAGCTGGGAGTGGGTTACAGCAACAGATTCCGTATTATACCAGCCTCACAAGCGTCTCCCTGCGATATAAAAAACACCAGCTAAAAGCCAAGTGCAAAAACTCTCAATGAATGGCTCCGTGGAAAGGCTGTCGGGCACGTTTCAGTGCTGCTTTGGCTTTGATTTAGATGGGTAAACACGGTGAGTGGGTGTTTGCTTTGACTCTTCCCTCGTAGCGAAAGACTTCCTTTGAGGGAAGGCGAAGCCTCCAGTGCTGTTCCCCAGCACAGCATCAGCCCAGGCTGCCTGTGGCTGGCTGTTGGCAGTGCCTGCACTGCGTGCCTGGGCCTCGTGCTGCCCAGCAGCAGTGGGAACCCCCCATTTTCCCCAGGATCAGGGATGCCCCCTGCCCAGGGCTCTGCTCACAGCTGTGAATAACCCTGGATTTCTCCATCTGGATCAGGCACAGTCATCCCAGCTGGGATGATGCTGCAGGAAGGGCATCCTTGGCTTTTGTAGGCATCTCCCCCAGCTTGTTTTCCACACTCTGCTCTGTTCCCCTTGAAGCTTCCCAAAATCATCTCCATCTTTGGCTGCACCAGGGTGGCTCTGACATCAGAGACAGCCTTTGCCATGTGGTGAGTGGTCGCTGGGGGAGGCAGGGTGGGTGCAGCCTGTCCTGTCCTTGCCCTGCTGCACCAGGAAGAGCTCCCCTCTGCTCCCCACACATTCCCCCATCTCCACCAGAGCTATCAAACCCGGCTCCTTGGCAGCCCCTGCACGTAGGAACCGTCTTCTGGTAACAGATTGTTGTGTATTTAATGAACCCGAGGAAAACAAGGAACGTGAAGGCTGCGGGGCGACACGAGTTTGCTGTTCAGTCTGCCAAATTCACGCTAATTCAGACAACTCACAGATGTTTGGCTGCTCGTTCGTTAAAGAGATTTATGGAGGATGCAGGGCTCAGAAATTTACGTAGAGATGGAGGTGGCAGTGTGGGCAAAGGTTTCCTGGCCCCAGAGGGCTCCTTCCCTCCCTCCACTGTGCCTTCCCCTTGCTGGTGTTGATGGCAACGGATGGACAAACAGCAGGGAAAAGTGCCTTTCGGTCACTGGGAAGATTAAAGGCTCCAGGTTTGTCTTTCAGGAGCCCAGGAGCTCTTTGAAAGCCATTTCTCAGCTGAGGAATGAACCCCCAGAGCCTGTCCAAGAGCCAAAGTCCTTTGGTCTAATGCAAACAGTGTAGGGTGTGCAGGTGACAGCAGGTGACATGTGTCACCCAGTGTGGGCACACAGACCGTCCACTGAAAGCATCTGAAATTCTTTTAATACTGCCTGCTCAGTTCAGGGAGATCATTTCAGTTTTTGGAAGGTTCTAAGTGATCATTTTGCTGGGCTTCACATGAGGGTTCTGTAACCTTATGGTATTTATCCATGAAGGGGAGGTGGTAGAATATAATGTGGAGTCTGGCAATTGATCCACACATCCAGTATTTTCCTGTTTTAAATCCAGGCATGTCCAGAAGGGCTGTCAGCCTCTACCTGTTCTCCAGCTCAGCCTTGGAGAAAGGAGAAATCTGACTTAGAAGCAGCATCCAAATCTGCTCTGACAGCGATGATGGTGTTGTGGCTCTTGGCAAGTGTTCCCCAATTACACAGGGAGATCTTGCTCCTGCTTCATCTGGGTGGATTTTTGGTGGCCACTGATGAGCAGCAGCATTACAGTCGGTGCTGCAGCGCTGACTTCACTTTGCATCTCCAGGATTTGCTACTCACAGGGACCTTGAGAGCCCTGGAGCCAGCAAGGAAGCCTGGGCTGGCTGAGAACCCCCACTAACTGAAGGTGGTGAGGCCCTGACACAGGTTGCCCTGAGAAGCTGTGGCTGACTTATCCCTGGAAGTGTCCAAGACCAGGTTGGACAGGGCTTGGAGCAACCTGGACACACGGAATGAGATGAGATATGAGTTTTAAGGTCCCTTCCACCCAAACCATTCAGTGATCCTAACCCTGAGAGCATTATTTTGTGTCTGTAAGGAGATGGGTGTTGTTTCATG
Organism: Lanius collurio; assembly: GCA_020086605.1. Taxonomy (NCBI): domain Eukaryota; kingdom Metazoa; phylum Chordata; class Aves; order Passeriformes; family Laniidae; genus Lanius; species Lanius collurio. The sequence goes on along the minus strand of JACBWW010000010.1, from coordinate 30,178,032 downwards.
GAGACAGGTATTCTGAGGGGTTCATGTGCTATCTGAAGCTGTTTATGCTTGAGAAGTGAGTCAGTAAAAGCAGAGTGGTGGGGCCATTTACCATCTCCAGCTCAGACATCTCAGGCTGTAGATGGGAAAAAAACATAAGGAAGAAACAAGAATTGGTTTTTTCTGTTTGTTTACTAGAGCAGCATGCTCTGAGCAGTAATTAAAAGTAAACCCAGACCCTGCTGCCTTGTTCAGCATCCCTAGTTGTTGAGATTAAGCAGCCAAAGCAATTCTCAATTCAGCAATTCCTCAGCTTTTGGGAGCGTGGCCAACACTCACAGTGTCTCACAGACCACTGCAAATTCTTGTAATAAATCTCACAACTGGGCTGGTGGGGGAAACCCACAGAAAGGTGAGATGGGTTGTTGGGCCAGCAGGCTGGACTGCTGCTGCTGCTGCTTCAGCTGCTCTTCTCCACAGACAACTCTTGGTCCACTATTTCCACTCTTCCCAGGAAATACTACTCAAAGGTAGAAGCAGTCCCCTAATGAGTGGAAAAGGCAATGATTTCAGGTTTGCTCAAAGAAAACATGCCATTTCTGTGGTCATTGGGACTGGGATCATGCTGCAGGCTCTCTCTGCATGGCCCACACTTCCAGGTGTGGGGCAGCCACTTTTCTGGGCAACCTGTGCCAGGGCCTCACCACCCTCACAGGGAAGAATTTTTTCCTAATATCTAATCCAAACCTACTCTCTTTCAGTTTGAAGCCATTCCCCCTTGTCCTGTCACTTCCCACAGCTCCTTGCTTGCACCTCTCTCTTGCTGGTCGCTGTTTTGCAATGACTAATTTTGCTTTCTTCTTTTCCTTTTCAGTTGCCAGGGAGGAAAAGGCAAAGTCACTGCCAGCACCATTTCCTTCGAGCTAAAGATGTTGAGACAAAGCACCTCTGCCCCTGCCCTGTCCTTTAAGTCCTTCTGCTGCTGGTGTGTACGGGACTCATTCCCCTGCCACTCCTACTCCCTAAGAGCACGGGGGCAATAAACCTTTTACTCAAGTAGATGGTGTGTAATTTTCCTTAATTCCTCTTATTCCTTTATCTGTGAGAGCTTGCCTGCAGTTGAGGTTCAACCCAAGCACGTAGATCTGGGTATGAGCTTGGACTTGAGGCTCTCCCCAGAGACTGGGGGTGTTTGGAGGTGTGGTTTGGGGCTTGGAGTGCTGGGGACCCTCTGCCTTGTGTGACTTGTCAGGCTCAGGCAGTATCCAGGCATGTGGAGCAAGGGATCGGATTGAAATAACAGAGTTTTATTTGCTCAGTAATTCATTTATGGCTGTGGGCAGGACCCTGGTGTGTCTGTTGTTCCTGGTAGGAGGGTGAATCTCAGGCTCCCTAAGCCAGGTTGCACCTGGCCATCCATGGTGGCTGCACATGGCATTTTTGGTTCCTAACATGGCCCTGTGGGATGGGTGCTGCCATTGGGAGACCTCGAGCTCCTTCTGGCTGTGGATTTATTAGCGTGGCTGTAGATGTCAGCTCCATCCTGCACTGGCAGGTCAGGTGAGTTCTGGGTGTGTTGGTGAGAACCTGTGTTCCTGTGTGAAGCTGTTGGTCAGAAGCTTTGCAGTGATGTGGTTCTTGAGGCTGTGCAGCCCTAGGGAGCCATGCTCACCTCAGACACTGCTTCCCCTTTGCTGTGTTACGTGCAGGCAAGTCCTTACTTATTAATTAGTGCTAAAAGCGTGTCTTTGTCTCGTTAGCCCCGGAAAAGTCTGGTCTGGCTGCAAGCAGGAGGCAGAGGAAGACATTTCCTTATTCCTTTTCTTTGTCTGGAAGTCTCTGAGTACCTGGAGCACGGGGCAGCACAAGTCTTTGCCAGGCAGGAGGGGAACACCATGTGGGAGCCACGGTGTCCTGGATGGTGTTTGCCTTTCCAGCAGCTGGGGAAGACCCTGTGGAGCAGGATGCACTGACTGCAGGCTCAGGGTGAGATAGGCAGGGCTGCAGCCTTTCTCCTGCCATGGCTGGGCAGCCCAGGTCAGCTCTTTCCTCTTGACAGAGTCCCAGGGGACAATCCTGAAGCGGCTGCCTCCGTGGAAATTCCGTCCTTTGAAAGTCACATGTGCTGACTCATGATCCTGTTTACCCAGGACTAGTCCATGGGGCATTTTCAGAGAGTAAAAACTTCTTCTTGGGCCCTGAATGGCATCTCTCACATTTATTGGGGGTTTTTACCCCATAAATAAATTCAGTATTCACTAATGACATAGAATGAAGCTCAGGCAAGGAGAACAAACTGCCCAGAGCTGAGCCCACTCAGCCCTGCTGCAGAAGGCAAATTATTGCCTGAGTGAGGAAATAAACCCAGACTTAGCTACATGCAAATGATAGATTTCATGGATCTTTTCCAAGTTCATAACACAATAAATCAAGAAATTGGAGATGTAGTCCTTGGCATTGTCCAAAGCCCTGAGGGTGAGACAGGATGTGCAGTGAGGAGATTCCTTGTGGCCCCAAATCATTTCTAAGAAGTGGAAGGATGGGGAGAGAGGCATGATTTTTAGTTTGGGTAAATACAGCCATGTTATGCTCGCAGAAAGCCCTAAACCCCACAATTTTCAATGGCAGTCACCAATTTTGGCTATTTCCCCAAATTCTTTGTAGGCCCCTGTGGAGTTTGGGAAGGGATGACCAGGTGTGCTGTGCCTGGTCCCCACAGTGGTCTGACTGTATGATTTCTGCATGGAGAAATCAAGATGTGCATAGCAGAGGGAATTTCTGGTTCTCTGGTGAGAGTGGGAGGGTGCTGAAACCCTAGAATCCTGCTCAGAGTTTGGCCCAGAGGGATTAGGTTTGGTCCTTCAGACAGGTGGGTCTAACCTGCATTGAATGAACTCCAGTGGCTCCTTGCTCAGCCATTTTCTTCAAGCACAGCACAGGGAATGCTGCCTGGGCAGGGGTAGGGAGTGGGGTCCTGCTTGGGTCGTGGCTCCTTCACTGGAGACTTCGATCAGCATTAAAAATTCAGCAGGGGCAGGTGATTTATATTCTGAGAGAATTCTCACTGTTCTGCTTGCAAGGTGCATCAGTATGCAAAATGCAGCTCCAGCTCCTGGTTCCCATGTGCCCTTTCCACTGTAAATAGGTTTTATGTCAGTGTGTGTGTCTGGAGATGGATTATTGAGCTGGACAGGGGTTGAATGTTTTCTGTGCAAGAGGGTGGTGATGCCACAGCAAGTGGAAATCTGTGTGATGCTGGGCCTCAGTCGTCTTCACAAGGAGTATTTCTGGGGGTCAGACTGTGGAATCAGGGAGTTGGTAAGGTTGGAAAACACCTCTGATTGTGGAGTCCAGCTGTTTCCCCAGCACAGGCAAGGCCACCACTGACCTATGTCCCCAAGTGCCACATCCACAGGGCTTTTAAGTCTCTCAAGGGATGGGGACTCCAGGCTTGGTAACCCTTTCTCTGAGGAAGGTTTTCATAATGTGCATGGGGGTGTGATACTGGGCAGTGTTCAGGCTTCCTCAGCCATGGCAGAGCATCTGACAGGCAGTTTGCTGAATCCTGAGGTCTTTTCCATGCAGTTCAGTGTCGCAGGTGAACAGGGCATGGCTGTGAGTGGTGCTTGTGGTAACACCAGTTGTGGGGTGGGGAATGGGACCTCCCTGCAGGGCAGGGCTGTTTGTGCCCCCTGAGCAGCTCTAGGGCTGTGCTTGTGCCTTGTGAGGAGCATATTTGTTCCCCAGCATTATCTTTTAAGCCCATGGATGAGAGTTGGATCATTTGACTTAATTTTTTTCCCAAGCCCAACACTCCATGGCTGTGATACTGTCCAGAAAGCAGCTCTGAGAGAAACCTCCTCCCACCTCTGCCACTGCAAAGATCACACGAGGCTTCTGCTTGGTCTGTGTTTTGAACCATGTGAAAAGCAGGGTTGGATAAAATTTGGGGGGGTCTCTGTGCACTAGAGCTTTCATAGCTTTTCATACAGCTCAGGAGATTGTGCTGATCCCAGTGGCCACAGCTCAAGTCTAAACTTAACCTTGACATCATGATGAAGATAGTTCCTTTATCTGATTGTAAAAGAGGAAATACATTTCTTAAAGTAATTAATGGTCCCTGAAGAGTATCTTTTTATGTGTGTGAAAGCGTCCAGCCTATAAATACAGAGTGGTTTCCTCCTCAGCATCAATAGGGTCCATCCCAGCTCTGCAGTTTGTGTCCCATGGCCCTTGTTTGCATGGAGAGGATGTGACAGGGCAGGACCATTCCTCAGGAGCGCTGTGAGGCAGGATGGGGAGCCAGAGATCACATTTCACTGGAAAGTTTCCCTTTTTACTGCAGTTTCTCCATGGGGATGGTTCCAAAACCCAACCAAGCAGTGGTTAAAATTGCTGATACCTGCAAGTGCACCTCGGCCCCACCGCTGAGGGATGGTGGTGGCCAGCTTGCCAGCAGTTTGCTGTGTTGCCTGTCATTAGGGCTGTGTTAATTGCAGGGGATGCAGAGGAGCAGGGAGAGGGGAGGTGTGATGCTGTGTGCTGCATCCCGGCCGGCTGGGGCAGGGAGCCTCTGCCTGGACTTGCTGCTGCTCCTGCCCGGGTGTGTACCTGAGTCTGCTGCTGCAGCATTAACCATCACCTTAGGGAAGGGTAATTATTCCTGAAGAGATCATACCTGGCCAACGAAGAACTCTACTCAGCTGCTTTCAGGCTGCTCTGAACCCTTGTTTGATCTTCGTGCTGAGAGTGGCCCCAGTGCCCTCCCAGCACCGAGAGTTTGTCACCGCAGCCGTCACTCCTGTCTCTGTGTAGTGATCAGGAACAGCTTAGATTGTGACAGACAGAAATCACAGAATCACAGAATGGTGTGGTTTGAAATGCATCTTAAAGACCATCTCGTTCCACCCTCTGCTGTGGACACCTCCCACTGTCCCAGGCTGCTCCCAGCCCCAATGTCCAGCCTGGCCTTGGGCACTGCCAGGGATCCAGGGGCAGCCACAGCTGCTCTGGGCACCCTGTGCCAGGGCCTGCCCACCCTCCCAGGGAACAATTCCTGCCCAATATCCCATATAACCCTGCTCACAAATTAAGTGTCATTTTGGCACTCTGAAATGTTTACTTTTCTGTTTGACAGTTTTCATTTGGTCACTGGCTTGCCCAGAGGTTTATGATGAAGGTACCAGTAAACTGTGAATTATGAGTCCACCAATAGCCCATAGAAAGCTGGAGACTGTGCCAGGCGTCCTTGGGAACAGTAAATCTTCGGAAAATGTATTGATTCCCAATCTTGGCTTTGCACTCTGGATGAACTTTGTCCTCATAAAATAGTAGAAGGTGATTTTTCTTTACCAGCCAGCTGGCCTTTAAATGAGCTACTCTTAACACCACTGCAAGCTCTAATCCAAGTAAACACGGACAGGATGATTTAGGAGCTGGGAAGAGCAGCCCTATCAGTTTGGAATAAGGGTTAATACTTAGTGGAATATTCTCATTTATTGTCCTTAAATATCACAATTGGCTTTGACTGGATGGTACAAGATCAGTGTTTTATGCTCTTTGGATTGTGCAAATGGTGGGTTTGGTTGTTTGTGTTAACTGCACAGCAGCAAAACAGCGAAACGGGATTAGGGGAGTGATTTGGGGAAAATGCTGATTTCAGTAATCAGATTTGAGTTGCAATCTGTCTGCTTTACAAGGAAATAAGTCTGTTGGGGAGGATGCCAGGAGGTGAGGTAGGGCTCATGGTCAGGGCTGGGCAGTGCTCTGAGCCTGGCTTGCAGTTGGAATTTGAAGAGCCTCCTTGTGGTCCAGCCTTAGCTTTTCTTACCTGAAGCTACCCAAGAAGCAGGTAAGGATCAGGAGGCTTGGTGTGGCCCTGAGGATTGCAGGGCAAGGAGCTGTCCCTCCTTCCTTGCAGCCAACTCTTTGCCTTGTTTTTTTTTTCCCTAAAGGGGTCTGCATAGATTGGGAATCATGGAGTAACAGGGGTGGGATAGGGGCATCCAGGGGATTTCACAGCCGTAATGATGCTGGAGAGGCTTTTTCTGCTGGACATCTGCTCCCAGCTGGTCTGGGGGCAAGGGCTTCTGTGAGATCAACCCTGGAGCTTTAATGAGCTCTTATTTCAGTGTCTTGGTGTCTTCAACAGAGGGGATGTGAGTCCCCTGTTCAGATGGAGAATTCAGAGGAAACTTTATAAATTTGACTGAAATAATTGTGTCCCTGTGGATCACCTTGTGTGTGCTTCTGACAGCTCTTGTGAGTGCCCCATCCTGTGAAACCCCTCTGTGCTGAGGGGGAGCAGAGGGGCACCAACTGTGTTTAAGATCCTAAAACAAACACTCCCCTCAAGCAAGCACCATCAGGGTGTTTTTTTGGGCAGTGCTTGCCCCTTGCCCAGTGCATCCACCCTCTGGGCAAGTCCCCTAAAGCTGTTCCTCTCTCTCTCTCTCTGTGTGCAGGGAATTTTCCACACCCCGAGGCTGTCCCTGCACATCCCCCAAGGAGCTGGCAGGGCCCAGCCTCTCCTGGGGGAACATGGACTGAAAGAGGAGCTTTGCCAGCCCCCAGCTGCCAGCACCCTCTGCCTGGACCCTGATGGACTCCGAGGCAGGACTGCATTACCATGGTGATGATCTTAACCAAAACTCGGGAGAACAAAGGTGCTGACTCCGTAACATGCAGGACTGAGCTGGTAAGCTTCGTGAAATCTCTGTTCAAAACTGTTTCACTGCCAAGAACTTTGCTGTAGCTTTGTAATAAGGGTTTTCTTTCCTGCAGGGATGGATCTTTAGATGGTTTGCAGCACTGATTTTTACCAAGATGCATTAATATCCAAGGAGCAGGTGATTTGTAAATGACTGGAGTGCTGTGACTTTTGCATAGGTGGATTTCAGTAAGCACCCAATGGGATAAACAGTACAAAAAAAATCAATCAGTGCTGAGGATAACACAGGTGAGAAGTTGCTTCACTGACAGCGAACAGATGCTCATCATTAATAGGAGGATGAGCAAGTAGGAAGCAGGATTAAGTGGGAGATGCTGAAGGGCAGTGCTGTGGTAGTTAAATTGGCTGTGAGCCTAGAGAGGTGCAAATCCACCATGCTGAATGAACAGGCAACAACAAAAAACAAGTGAGGAGCAGCAAACAGACTAAAGGGTGCTCTGAGGGGTGAGTGTACCTGTGGTAGGGGCAAATAAGGGACAACATTGTCTGGAGATAGGGTCAGAGCAAATGAGGAAGAGGTGCAGGGTGATGGAGAGCCATCAGAGCAAGGCTGGCTGTGGACATTTTCCCTCTGTCCTCCTGGAGAGATGGGCATGGTCTGAGAAGAAACTCCACTAAAAGGCAGGGTGAACTGAGAGTGTCAGATAAGGGCCTGCAGGAGCACAGCAGGAAGCATCTGGCAGGATGAGCCGTAAATGGGCATTCTGAACTTGAAATACAAATGCCTGAGTTTGCTGAGGATGACAAACTGTCCAGCTGGGCTCCCCAGGCAGAGAGCACAGTGTGCTGGGAGAAAGGCACTGAGCGGCGGCACAGAAGGTGAGCAAGCCAGAGGCAGTGGGAAATCCTGCCTTAAAAGGGTGAAATTTGGGAAGGATATTGATACATTAAAAGAATATCATTGCTGCAGTGTTGGCTCCTGCTGGGAAGGCAGCATCTCCTGTGGCTGCTGCTTGGGGTGGGAAGGGGGGGAGCCTGAACATTCAGTGCCAGCTGTGCCCTGGGAAGTGTGTGGGGCAGGTGAAGGGGAACTGGCTGCAGAGAGGCAGATGAGAGTAATTTCTTCTCCTCCTAAGAGAAGGGCTGGGTGCTCGGGCTGTGTGATGGCAGGGGGCAGAGATGCAGAGCTGTAACAAAGCTTTGCCCTTGCGTGTTTGCTGAGTGCTTCCCTCAGCTCTGGGGCTGGGTCACGAGTGCAGGGATAGGCCTGGGTACACAAGGTGAATTGCTGGGCTGCCTGGACTGTTAAATTGGGGCAGACCATCACAAGAAGGCTGATCCATTAAAGAAAGCAAGAGTTTTTCTGTTGACTTCATGGGGAAGGCCAGAAAGCGAAACCCAAAGGAAATGACTGTCTGAGCATTGGGACAGTATCTTCTGTCAACAGCCAATGGGCTCGCTTGGTTCAGCTCCCAATTTGGTATAAAGACAAAATTCTTACAAAATGGTAATTATACTCAATATGGGACATATGTCAGACTCCTCTCCCTCCTGCATTTGCAGACAGTGTCTGGTCTCTGGGGCTGGCACACAGATGTGCACTGGCACAGCTCCTGCCTTCTTTGGGGCTTGTCCCACTTCCATCTTTGCTCCACTTTGGCTGCTCCTTGGAGACAGCTGCCTCTCCTCTCTGCCTTCTGATTAATTCTACTGATGCATCATAAGGTGGGCCTTGACAAATGGAGATATCCTTACTTTGCCTAGAAAAGTGGCACACGCTCCAAAGGACTGACCCTTATTTACCTTCTCCACATCTATACCCCAGAGTTGTTTTATGCCTCCCTACCCCTCTATATTCAGTATTTCCAGCATTCTGTGTATGAAGTGGGATCCTATATTGGATTGCTCAGGTGCCATCATTTGGTTGTTTTTTAATTATTATTATTATTATTGTTCTCGTTATGCACTGGTGATGCTGGCACAGAGAAGCTGTGGGTGCCCCATCCCTGGAAGTGTCCAAGGCCAGGTTGGATGGGGCTTGGAACAAGCTGGGATAGTGGAAGGTGTCCCAGCCCAGGTGGAACTGGATGGCTTTAAGATCCTTTCCAACCCAAACCATTCTGAGATTCCATAGTTATGTGAGCAAGCAACATGTAAAACATGGCTCAGGAGGGGAGGTGTGAGTGCAGTGGCCTAACTCCAGATAAAACACAATTATGGCAGTGCAGATGAACGTGGAGGCTGTGCTGGTGCTTCCCTCAGATGATGTAAAGCCTCAGTCAGATGGGATGGTGTTGCCAGGATAGACACTTCAGAAGCCAGAATATGGATATTTTTAGGGATAATAAAGGAACAATTAGTATGAACGTGTGTTCTTGCAGGCATAGCTGAAATGGCATGCAGCTGTGGATAACATATTGATTTATTATATGTGAACCCATCCATGCTCATTTTTAGAAGTCTGATGGTGTCTCTTATGCTGTCAAGAGGAAAATTCTTGGGAAAAAAAAGAGTGTAAAAAGCAACCAGGATTATTTTGTACCCGTACAGTGGCATTTCCCCCTATTTTTAGTGCAAATCAGCACAGTCTGAGTGCAGACTCCCCAGAAGTGCTGAGGTGAGGACGCCTTTGCCATAGAAACACATTATATGCTGAAAAAAGCTAAATAGCTGCTTTGTACCTACATGGGAAGGCCTTAATGGTCTTGGATGAGGTTCAGGATACCACTTTTGCTGCTTTCTTGCCCAAACCAGGACTACCACTGAAGTGCAGCTCCCATTTTAGTTTCTCCAGAGTTTTGGGTCCCGGGGGATGGCAACCTTGCTGCAGCTCTTCCCTTAGGTAAGGACTGGCTGCAGGACCCTTGACCTGCAAGCTCAGGCCTTGACAAGGACTCTGCACAGCATTTAATTAGAGTGGATTTCATTGAGGAAAGGTGGCTGGGTGCGTCCCCTGGTCCCTGCTGGAACGGGGCCGTGGATCTGTGTGCGTTTGCCCAGGCTGGAGGCAGGGTGGTGTCTGGTGCCCAGGTCCAGTCTGTGAGAAGTGAATAGTTTTTCTGGTTGTTTGCAGCACACTCCAAAGATGAGTCAAGGACCTACCCTCTTCTCTTGTGGCGTGATGGGTAAGTAACAGAAACTTCTCTCCGTGTTTCCTCCACCTCTGCTCCTGCTTCCTTGTGGCAGTGGGCGGGAAGACGTCCTGACTTTTGGACATCTCCAAAACCAGTCCCCTGAAGATTCTGGGGTGGGCCCCCACAGCAGGGATGGAGGGACACCCATCCCACTGTACCTGTGCCACTCTCCTCCCCTGAGGTGGTTGTTGTGCCCTGTTGCCATTGCTGAGTGACTTGCTTATCTCCTTTCCCCTTCCCTTTGATACATCTGCTTATTTTTAGAGTTACTCTTACAGTTGAGATTATAAACATTTGGGGTCTGAGGCTGTGTTTGAGTATCCAGCCCACAACTGCGGTTCTTGACTGTTTGCATGATGCAACCAATAATTAACAGCATTATCACTAAGATGTTCTACCACCTGGCACAAAGTGGTTGGACAGGCCTCAAACTATAAGGAAAACGTCTAATTTTTGCTGTTGACAGTAGCCATGGTATAAGGTGTTTGAAACCTTTTATGTCAGAGCTTGCTACCAGTTTTTATGCTGAACAGCCACCAAAATGGATGGAGGATTGGTGCCTTGGCCAACAATCCCAAAAACTGATAGTGCTGGAGGATGTGCTGTTGTGCTGTGCTCTTTGGCGTTCGTAGCGGGGAGCCACTCACTGGGCGAGGCCTCAAAACCCAATTAAAATTGTAGGTCAAGTTTGAGCCAAGCTCCTTGCTGTGAAAGCCAATCCTTCACAGACAAAGAGGCTGCCCCTTTTCTTCATGGACACAACTCTCATTAGCGTTAATGAGAGCCGGGCACATGCTCTGACAGGAGACATCTCCCAAGCTCTCTGATAGCTCCAGTCACTGGGAGTGTGGGGAGATGCAGAGCATTTGTGGGTTTTTTTGGATGAAAATCACAAGCTTCAAAGTCAAGAAGGGATAGAAACAGCCCGTTCCCTCGCTCCTGCCTTTCAAACATGAGTGAGGAACAAAGAACCCAAATCAGATGGTTTTGTCTTGCACTGTGGCACTGGCAGGCTCTTCAGCAGATATGCAGAGTCTCTGCCTAATTGAGAAGCAGCTTGTCTTAAAGAGCTTTTACAAAGCCTTCTGCATTTTCGTAGCGCTGCTGTGCTGGTCTTCCTGGCTGCCAAATTATCCTCCTTTTGAGGGAACTGAATGTCACCTCCTTGACCTTGGCTTGCCCTGCTGTGCTCTCTGTCATGCCCAGTCAAGAGGAGCCCATCCTTCCCTCATGTGGAGGGCATTGCTTGGCTTGGGTTTCATTTTAGGCATCTTCCCTGAGCGTTCTTCTTGATGTCCCCAAATGTGGGCCATGATCACAGACTAATCCTGTACAAAAACTTGCTTGACTCTTTAAATAACTTGCTACTGAAATGCAAAACTGGGGGAATATTTCATGTCAAAGGGCCATGGCCCTGTAGGTGGAAAGCACTGAGATAAATAAACACAAAGAAGTTTGGACTGGTAGCACAGACAACATGAGGCAAAGACTCACAGTCCTGTGCAGGCTGGAGGTTTTGAAGAAAGTTGACTGATTTTTCTGGAGTTTTAGAGAAAAGAGGACCTCAGAAAAGAGTCTTTCTGGTGCCTTTGGGGTGAGGGCATCTTTGGGCAGGAAGGCAGCTTGTTTCTGAACTCTTTGGCCATGGGGCAGCAGGGGAGAGGGAAGCCCAGCCTCTGCCAGGGAGAGCATCAGCCACACCCTGGAGCTCTCCTCATAAGGTGCAAAACACTGCAAGAATCTGAAAATGGATTACAGATTGTAACCAAACTCAGTATGCTGAGTAAACATTATCAAAGACTTGAGATATTGCATGATGTATGGTTAGGTCCAATTCTCAAGGTGACCTAAATAATCTTTTGGGTTTAGATTTGTAAGAAACATTTCTGCCAGTGAAATGATAATATTGCTAAAAAGATTGGGTTTTATCTTTATATAGCCCTTTGCCTGGAGGAAGATTAAAGGTGAAATGCCTAAAACTATAAATTCAACAACTTCTGCTTTCCCTTCTCCTTGATGGGTCCTTGAAACACCCAGGAGTGTAAGAATTGTCCTCTTGATGTATAGTTTTGGGGTTTTTTTCCTCCTTTTTTTACCCTTTTCCTTCCTCAGCAGTCTCCATGGCAGGTCCCCAGTGAAAATATCAGTGACTGTGCTAGAAAAAGTGGTATTTTGGCAAATTGGTGCATTAGGGTGGTGAGGGTCTGGCACAGGTTGCCCATAGCAGATGTGGCTGCCCCACCCCTGGAAATGTTCAAGATCAGGTTGGACGGGGCTTGGAGCAACCTGGGACAGTGGAAGGTGTCCCTGCCCATGTCTTTTCCTATCCACACAAAGGCAAAAAAAATTCCAGTATAGGAAGTCAAAAGCAACAGAATCCCAGAATGGTTTGGATTGAAAGGGACATTAAAGCCCATCTTTTTCCACCCCCTGCCATGGCAGGGACACCTTCCACTATCCCAGGTTGCTCCAAGCCCTGTCCAACCTGACCTAGAAGCTCAGTAGGTGTGTGCTGACAGCTGTGACCTCCTGTTTTCTGTGTAAGCAAGAAATTATCTCTGAGGGAAGCTGCAGGCAGGGTTTTATTGAGTCTGTGACAAGGTGCTTGCGCATGCAGGATCCCAGTCCCAGCCCTGATTGTAAAAGGGAGGAGGAGGAGGAGGATGGCTTTGAGCCCAACAGGGACAGATCCTGCACTCATCCTCTGGGAAGTGCTCTTTCCAAAGCAGCCATCACTTCCATTTTCCCTTTCTCTCAGAGTTTGTCTTCCTAGAGAGCTGCAGCAGAGCAGGGTGAGGGCTGGGGCACGCAGGTCAGCTTGTCTGTCCTTTGGCACTCTCACGTCACTCCTCCACCACGTTTGGCAATACCATCATTGCGAGCGTGCCGGGGCAGGGTTGCAGCCTCGGGCTCACTGTTGCACTGCTCTTTCTTGGAAGTGGCTTTTCACCATCTGTGGGTGACAGAGGAAAGCCAAGAAACCAGGAGAAAAGCCTGCTCGTGGAATCACCAAGGTTGGAAAAGACCTCCAAGATCATCGAATCCAACCTTGAACTCCTTCATGGGGGTGATGCCCTTGACTGCATCCTGAAAGCACCTGCCAGGCTTGCATGCCTCCTGTTTCTAAACCAGGGTTTTCTGGACTTTGGGGGTTTTTTTGGAAAGGCCATCAGTGTAGAGCACCTTGGTGCACATTCAAACACCCTGCAAGGAGAAAAAGCCGTGTGGGGAATTGTGGTGAGGTGCAGTGGGAGCAGGGACACCCCTCCAGAGGATCCTGTTGAAGAGCTGGGTACACTTCACTGTGGAGGTCTGGGATTTCCCTCCCCCATGCAGGCTGTTGGCACAAGGAGCCCACAGGTGTGTTTAATCTCCAGAGTAGATTTTGGGGCTGTTGTTTTAGCTTCCCCTTGAAGCACAGATCTGCCCATCGAATTTTCCTCTTATTTCTGCACTAGTAAAGCTCCTTGGCACTGCCATCAGCTAATTACAGCCATTAAAGGTGTTCCACACCTAAAAATGATCTCCTGAACATAAATAGAGGGCAGTGGAAAATGCAGGCTGCCTTTTCCCCTGTGCACAGGGACTCTGAGGCCAAAATTCAACTTGAACAACACGGGGAAAAAAAGGGAATTGGATGCGCACCTGTGCGCAGACAAATGTTTGGGTTAGGTTCCAAACAGAATTTATCTGCCAAAAAGGATAAGAAAAATTGATTGAAACCCCTAATTGCTTTACGAGTTGCCATAATAAATTATGTATTAATGTAAATTATTTCATGGGAAAAGAACGTAGAGGAAACTTGAGCAGAAGGATCATGCATTATGTATAAAAAGGAACTGTAAAAATATTATAGCAGCACATTTGTGTCGCTGTAGTTAAAGTTGTGTCAGCGTTTTGCTTTTACACCCTTCTCTGTGGTTATGAGTGGTCATTAAAATTTGCTCTGTGTCACCTGAGGAGCACAGCAGTCGTTTAAAAAGCCCGGGGCCATCGCAGAGCTGCAGAGTGCCTGACGTGTCCGTGTGCTGCTGCCACAAATCCTGGAGCTCAGCGCTTGGAAACTTGGCTGTGATGCTCTGAGGGTGGAACCTGTTCTCCGTGGGGCAGTGCAAAGCTCTCAAGGATGGAGGACAACCCTCATGTCCCCAGTTTTGGGATGTGACTCCAGCCCACGAGCACCACGAGGGTTCGTTTGATGTGGGGAAGGTTTTTCGAGAGAACAGCTGGGTTTTGTTAAGGTGTCAGTGTTTATTTTTGCAGCTTTAAGTCAAAATCCAGAAGTAAGGTGTTATTTCATCCAGGGACCCATAGAGCCAAGAAGGACCTGTTTAAGCAGGGCAAGACCCCTTGGGCTGCACTTACACTGTGCTCTGGTTGTCCCTTTGTTTTCCAATAGGCAAAGAAGAGTTTTCCAGCCAGGCAGACCAAGGGGTTCTCATGGTGGGTTTTATCCTGGAACAAATTGCTGCCTCAGGGTGAACCAGGCTGAGGTTTGTAATTTAAGAAAATGAATACATGTTTAACTGCAGCAGAATTAATGGCTCCAGTGCAATTATTGTTATCAACATGCGCAGGTTGGGAATCTTAGCCTTCAAAAATTGAGCAGAAAACGAGCAGCTTTTCCTCAATAAGGCTTTCCAGAGTTCTTTAATTATACCTTCAGCCCTTAGACTACCCTATTTTCAATTTGTTTCAGGGCAACCTGCTTTCTATTTGCACTGAAAACCCATTTTCCAGGTTACCTTGTGTTTTGGGACTGGTCAGTGATGGCTGGGGGCCTGGAGGGGCCAGGTTGTGCCAGCTCACATTGTACAAGGGGAAGAGAAAAAACCTGCGAGCTGGGGCTGGGAATAGTGGTGCTTTTGCCATTTTCTTTGCCAGGTTTGGAAGATTTATAGCTGTTTGTGCTGAAGCAGGGGTGAAAGAGGAAGGTGTCCCGTATCCTCCTCACCAAGGCCTTTTGTACAGTCTCTGGCCAGAGGATTGTGGCAGCTTGCCATGAAAAATCAGCTTCTATTTCTGTTTCTTTTGTCTGCTGACCTGACCCAAGAAATCCCCCTGCTGGCAGCGTAGTACAGAGGAAAAATAATAAAGATCTAAACATAGATGGAGTTGTCTAGCACAGATTTCTCACTTTTCATTGTGTTTATTAAAATGAGGAGAGCAACAGTTGAAATGCCATGTGGGTATTGCAGGCAGAGCCAGGCTGCTGGTGGCTGGAGCTGTTGTGGCAGAGATGGAGGCAGGGAGAAATTGGAAAATCAGCCAAGGGTGGTGCAAGGGGCCCCAAATCTGACCTCCTGACTTGAAACCTTAGTCAGAAGCGTTCTGCACCATTGCATCTTCCCTACCAGGCTGGTACCTGCAGCTGCGGGCTGGGCACGGCTTTCAATTCATCCTTCAGATGCCTGAGTGGAAATACCCAAAAAGCCCCCCAAAATATTGCATGGTTTAGATACAATCATGTGAAACTTGGCAGTGACAGTTCTCCACGGGCTGGGCTCTGTTTGCAGCAGCCAACGACAAAAACAGGCACTGCTGAGACTTTGGCTGATGACTTTTTTCCACTGCAGCAGCCGGTGGGGTTGTCCTGCCATGATTTCCTGTTGAAGGTGTATCTGCAGAGAGCCCTGTCCTTTTCAGGGCAGCCCAGACTGGAGGGTGCCTTGCTTTCTTCTTTTGTTGTCAGTGGGATGTGTGCAGGAGGGAGATCATCCTCCTTAATCCTCTCTTCAGACCTGGCTATGGGTGGGAAGCTGGGGAAGGGTCTGGAGCACAGGTCTGATGAGAACAGCTGAGGGAGCTGGGGGGACTCAGCCTGGAGAAAAGGAGGCACCTTCTCATTCTCCACAATTCCCTGACAGGAGGGTCCAGCCAGGTGGGGGTCTCCTTCCAGGTAAAAAATAAAACAAGAGGAAACTGCCTCAAGTTGCACCAACGGAGGTTTAGATTGGACTTCAGGGAAAATTCCTTCATGGAAAGGGCTGTCCAGCCCCGGCACAGGAGCCCGAGGGCAGTGGTGGAGTCCCCATCCCCAGAGGGATTTAAAAGCCGTGTGGTTGTGGCCCTTGAGGACATGGGTTAGTGGTGGCCCTGGCAGTGCTGGTTAATGGATGATCCTAGAGGGCTTTTCCATCCTCAACGATTCTGTGTTTTTTAAATTCCGCTGTAAATTCAGGGAATTATCAGTTGTGGAGCCTGGGACAAACTGCACACATCTGAGACATGATTTAGCACAGAGATAACAAACAGCCACAACCTTTTATACTGCTGAATTCCCCTTAGCTAGTGCAACCTGGAATATTCAGAGGCATGTTTTTATCTTCTTCTAGCAGTTTTGCTCCTGCTGAGACTGTCACTTTGTCTCTCTCTCCATCTACACCACACAACCCGCTCTGCTGGCAGTTCGGGAAACCATATTCCAAGAGTTAATTAATTTGTACTGGAAAACGTCCCATATGCTACTCTTTTTGTTTATGGACGTAGAAAGCGAGTCGCAGAATTAATTAACGCTAATGCCTGTGCGTGTGTTGGGGTTTTTTATTTTTTTTTTTTTATTTTTCATTCTCCTTTCTGAACCAGAAAATGACAGATGGAGAGATCTCAGCAGGAAATGTCCACTTCAGCTCGAGCAGCCGGGCGCCAGCATCTGGGACTGCCTGTCGGACAAGGGCGAGGAGGGCCCGCGCTGGCCGAGGGACACGGCCGGCACCTGCTCCGTCACCAACCTGATCAAGGAGCTGAGCCTCAGCGACCCCCACGGCAACCCCTCCGCCCCTCCCAGCAAGCGCCAGTGCCGCTCGCTGTCCTTCTCGGATGAGATGGCGGCCTGCGGCACCTCGTGGAGACCGCTGGGCTCCAAGGTGTGGACGCCGGTGGAGAAGCGGCGCTGCTACAGCGGCGGCAGCGTCCAGCGCTACTCCAACGGCTTCGCCACCATGCAGAGGAGCTCCAGCTTCAGCCTGCCCGCCCGCTCCAACCCGCTCTGCCCGGGGGGCCAGCCCAGGAAAGCGGCTGCCGGAGGGCACGGCGGAGACAGGGTGGACATGCAGAGGTCCCTGTCCTGCTCGCACGACCGCTTTTCGTGCTCCGAGTCCGGCGCGCCCTCGGCCAGCAGCACGCCCGCCTCCACGCCCGAGCTGGGCCGCCGCGCCGCCGGCCTCTCCCGCAGCCGCTCACAGCCCTGCGTCCTCAACGACAAAAAGGTCGGCGTCAAGCGGCGGAGGCCGGAGGAGGTCCAGGAGCAGCGGCCCTCGCTGGACCTCGCCAAGATGACCCAGGTAAGAGGTGGTGGGGCTGTTCCTGCGAGGGGCTGCGGTGTTCTCTGCTTTGCTCCAGAGCCTTCGGCATCCTCCAGGGTGGGTCTGCGGCACGAGGAGTAATGTGGGTGTTTTGGGGAAACACAACCTTCTGTCCGGGCAGAATCACCCGTTTCCTCCCAAATGGATTTCTTTAGCAAATTCATGCATTTCTCTTCCATGCTGATTTTTGCATGCCGAGTTTACTGTGTCATCATTTCCATCTGCAGTGGGTTTTGAGCAGGAATATGTTAAACCCCCATTTTTGAGTTCAAGGAAGATGAGCCCTGGGCCTGCCATGGTGAGATGAAGGCAGCACCCAAGGCGCCCAGCCCTGGCTCTGTCAGGTGCTGAGTTCTTAGTGCTTCGGGCTTTACTCGCTCTTAGGCTCTGTAATTTTCCACTCTGGAGATGTTATCACGTTTCATTTTCAGTTGCAAACACAGAGCACAACCTCCCTCTTCAATCTGCTGCATAGAGCCAGATAACACATCTGAAGCACAAATCAGCAAGGATTTTTCTCCTTGGTCCTCTCCCTGCTGGACCAAGTGACTGGACTAGCAAGAGACAGAGCAAGAGGCTGCATGGAAGGACAATGTATCCCTTCCACACTCATGAGATTTCCTGGAGTTCTATAATTTGGCATTTCCCACATCAATAATTTACAGTCACAAAGTCAGTGACACCATCAGCTGAGTGTGGGATGGAGATAATGGGGGGGTATGAAGGCCCCAGGGCTCTCGCTGTGGGAGCAGGGGAAGCCTGGCCACCTCCCAGGATGGGCTGTCAACTTCTGCTGGCCTTAAAATTTCCCTCATAGTTTCAGTTCCACGTGGTTGCCTGCTGTGCTTCATCCCAGAGTCACCCGTGCTGGGAGTGTTTGCCCTGAAGGTTTTTTGTGGCGCTGGGGCCAGCGAAGCCTGTCTGGTGCAAGGCACCTCCTTGTTGTCTGCAGGGAAACTGCTGGGAGAAATTCACCAGGTGGGGATGGAGAAACAGCTGGGAAACACCCAGCGGGTGAGATCCAACATTGGGTGTGCATTTTCTCCTTACAGGAACATATTTTATGGTGTTCTGTGCTTGGTAGTGCAGAGGATGTTTGAAGGAGTGCAGTGGTATTGGAGGAAGAGATCATCTTTTCCTCCCCCAGAGGAGCTTGGAGGATAAAAAGGGTGAAGGAGTCACATATTTGGGTGAGATCAGGCAAAAAACATGAGGATTGCTCTTGTCTTTTCATGAATCACAGCAACAACATTTATTATGCCAAGCTTATTTTATTAGATAATAAGCTGGATGGACAGACAAAACCATGTATGTACGTGTGTTGTTATATTTTACTAGCCACAGGGTGGAATAGCACATGTGCTGCCTCTAATTCTCTCTGTACAAGCAGACAAGCATCATTTCACTTCCCTGGAAGTGTTCAAGGCCTGGTTGGATGGGGCTTGAAACAGTCCAGTCCTGTGGAAGGTGTTCCTGTCCATGGCAGGGGGGGCAATGAGATGGGCTTTTAGGGATCATTTCAGTCTAGACCATTCTGTGATTCTCTGGTGTGATGGACAGGGAAGGAGGAGAGTGTCCAGGCTTTGGCTGGACAGACCTTTGTTGCCCTCTGGGGATGTTGTGAGGCAGCTTCTCCATTGCATCAGTCCAAGGGGGAAAGTTTGTTGGCTAGGAAAAAAGGGCTTGGCCATGGAGATCCTGAGGGTCAGCAGGAGCTTCCCTTTCCCTCCATGGTTGCTGAGTCCAGCAATTACTTATATAATTTGGATAGCCATGGCTTTGACAAGGGTGGATGATCCAAGGATGACAAAAGATCTAATCACTTGGATGTCCAAAAGCAGCTCAATCCATGTTCCTGGAAAACCCTTAGCTTGAGGAATAGCTATGTTTTCTCTGGCTGCTGTCCTCCACATCAAAACATCTTCCAAAGTGAGAAAGCAATTCCTGAACACTCAGCGTTGCTCAGTGTTGGGGTGGCTCATCCTCTGGGAGAAAATACAGCAAGGAAAGGGTCTGGAAGCTGCTCACTGTGTGGCACAAGCTCTGGGGGAATGGGGAAGGGGTTGCTTGGTGCAGCATCTCAATGTGAGTGGGCACCCCCTCTCCCAGCCCCTCCTGTCCCTCTGGTCCAGGCTGGATGGCTGGAGCCGCTGCTGAATGCCCAGTGCTTGCTGCAGCCAACAGCAGCATCACTGAGGAGCTCCCCAGTGGGATCCAGGCCAAGCAGATCCCGTGGATATTCTCAGTTTCCAGGCAGGAAACCCAGCTGGGCTGAGGTGCCCATGGCAGCAGGTGAATCCCCAAGGCAAGGATGTGCTGCTGGGTGTGGGGCAGCAGGGCTGGAGCAGAGTGGGGAGAAAGCAAAGCCATGCAAGGGCCAGGGTTTCAGAGCTGAGGGGTTATGGAAAGCAGTGCTGGCAGGCGGCTCTCAGCGTGGGAGGACTGGCACAGAGGGACGAGCAGGATGAGGCAAGTCATGGGGAGCATTCTTGCCTTTGGTGGGGCACGGTCAGAGCCCTCCCTGGGATGGGAATGCTGGGAAAACCAACTAATTCTTCGTGGGGAATAAGTGTGCTCAAGAAAACCCTGCATCCCCCAGGCTGCTTCTAATGCTTCCAGTCCAGGAGACTGCAAATTTGGGTGATTTCAGAGGAAGAGCTGAAATAATGGCAAGTGTCTGTGTGGCTGCATGTGTGCTCAAGTCTGGGTTTATATGGGGTAGAAACACTTTGTGTGCAATGGGAAAAGCAAAGGACAGCCAAGGTGTCCAGACTGGACTTTCCAGTCATCCACAAAGGATTTGCTTTTCAGATGGGGCAGCTGAGGCATGGGGCATTCCCTGGGTCCCTGGGTGCTTATGTCAAGGTGGGAACTGAACTTCGAGGTGCTGGGTGCTGGGTCAGCCTCTGGCTCTGGCAGCAGATTGGTTAATTTTTCACTTGTGCTGTAACCACATGTGTTTATGGGCCTGAAACCCAGTACCATAATCAAAATAAAAATAATTTGACCTGAAAGAAATATTTTCTTCATACCAGGAGGGATATTTAGGCCAGGCAGGAGGGGAGGGAGCCTCTCCTGGAAGCAATTACAAGGCCACATAACTGGGCTAATTAAGAGAGAAATCTAAATGTTAGAGTTGAGCTGGGAGGGAAAATACTTAGGAAAATATTGCTTTTAATTCCTCAAAATCTTGGTTGTGTCTCTTCTGTCTGCAATTCCCATAGCCCTGAGAGGGGAGGTGTGCCCATATCCCTCCCTCTATTATTTACTCCTATGGCACCAAACCAGACAGGCTTCAGCTTTGGGCAGAAACCAAACCTTGCACATGGTTGTCGTTGAAATAGCAACAATTTCTAAAAGCCACAGGCACCATGACAATCCTTCTCCTTTTAAATGCCCATGAACTCTTTGCTTTGTGCCTCTTTGCCTTCTAACAGTGGGGGTCTCAGGTGAGTGAGTGACAATGATGTGTCATTTAATTATCCCAAGTCTGGAGGTGGGAAGAAGCTGGTTTCTGTTCTTCACCCCAGTCAGGAGGAATTTGTGTACCTGGCCTGGCATCTCTGCCCTCCTTAACACAAGGACATGAACCATCTTCTCAATTCAGGGCAGGGTTTGGTCTTGCTTTCCAGCCTCAGCTTTTATTCCTCCTTTCCATGTGAAGCACAAGCCCCAGGAGGACAACATCCCTGCTCCGTGATCCCAGCAGTTGTTCTGACAGAGTGTTAATGAATCTCCTCACAGCTCGCTCTCCTGCCTAGGCACAGTGCTCTTGGCCTCACAGCCTCAGGGACTGTGTCTGTACCAGCAGGCCATGATCAGAAATGGGATCAAGATTTTTCCATGAATTGGGAGGTTTTTCAAAGAGCTGGTTTTTCTTTTTCTGATGTGGGTGCATCTAAATTTACCCTTTGCAAGGCACTCAGAGAAGCATCTGGATGAAATAGAAAATGGATTTTCTAAAATAAAAGCACACTCTGCCAGGGATGCAGTGTGGTGGAGAGACCCACTGGGTTTTCCTCTCCCACGATCTGGTACAATTCTTCTGCAGAGGAACTTGACATGGCCCACCTCCACATCCGCTGCTTTCTGGCATCCTGGTGTGAACATTTCCTGGGATCTGGGCTGTTGTGTGCCTGAATGCCTCGTGGCAGTGCAAACATTGGCTTTGGTGGCTTGGCTGAGTCATGGATGGGAAGCTGAGCCATGGGCCAGCCCTGATGCTGGTGTGTGCAGATTGCCTTCCTTCACACGGGCTCTGGGCACAGGACACATGACACGTCCCTCACACCCACGGCTGCCACCTCAAGTGGGAATTTGCATGCAAGCCCTCACTATCTCTTCCCCATTCTGCTTCCTGCCATCTAAAATTTTGATGTGGTGGTCACTGAGAGATTTCAATTTGTGTTAAAGACGGTTCCAAACACAGCTGTCCTTTTTACAGATGTAGTTTTTAAATGGATAATTTATTTTTATATATATGTGTGTATATATATATATAAATAAA
>JACBWW010000010.1:29956945-30146467 GCA_020086605.1 Lanius collurio | reverse complement strand
CAGAAGTGCCAGAGTTTTGTTTGTAGAAGGGATTTGCACTTCTGAGAGGCCTGTTGACTTTCAGGAGACCTAGGCTTCTCAAGTGCCTAAATCACTGTTGGAAATGTGCTTGCAAATTTGTGAAGTGCTTAGAAAATATTTCTGCTATGTCCTCAGGCCTTCTCCAGTGGTAATTACAAGTTGTCCATTAACCACAGCGTGCAGCTCTCTGCATGAAGCTGCTGCATGCTCAGCACCCAGAAGACAGAGGCATGGCTGGGATCTAAAAAATATGACCATCATGACGTGAGGACTGGGTGCAGTTGCGTAATTAGGGAACAAATGCTCTTTTTTTCACATGGGCTTGGGGCTTGTGAGTTTTTGAAGGTTTCAGAGACTGAAGGCCGTGTGAAATGTAGCTTCCTCCAGCTTGGGCAGTGGCCAACTCCTCTTGGGGCAGCAGGAACTTCTCTATTTAGACAGAGCAGCCTCTGCAATGACTCTTTTTACTGTGTGTATGGGGGAGTGCAGCACCCAAAGCCTTTGAGCAATGGTGCCCTTTGATTTAAGAACTGATTGGGGTGTGATGCAGAGCCCCTGCATCTCCCTTAGGGGCCATGTAAATGGGTGATTTTCCTTCATTTACAGCCTGGGGTAAGTTGTTTTGGTGGAGTTGCTCCCATCTTACCTGGATTTGAAAGAAAAAAACCTCAAGCAAATGTGCCTAATTCCCAGGGAATGTCAGTGGGGATGTTTTGGAGCGAGGTTGTGTCTCAGGCTGTGTGTTTGGTCCTGAATTGGGCCAGCCAGAGCAGCAGATAGAGACAGCAGCCCTGTCCCTCTGTGTCACCAATGCTCAGTTGGTACAGAAGTTCTCCTGTCTCCCTCAGACCTTCCTGGTGCTCCAGGCTCTTCTCCAGCTCTGTTCCCTTGTCTGGACATTCTCCAGCTCCTCAATGTCTTTCTTGTCATGAGGGACCCAAAACTGACCAGTAACAGGTGAACATCTCCAGCTAGTGAGGAGGCTGCCTTCCTCCCAGGTGTTTGTTGAGTTCCCATCCAGGTCTATCCCATGGGATGTGTCCAAGCCAAGTGTGGGAGAAGTGAACACACCATCACACACTGGCTTGATGGGAGACTCCACAAGCTGCTGAGATGCTCCTCAGTCTTCTCCTGCTCAGAGCAGACACTCTGCCACTGGGATGGCCTCGTTATTTCCATTGGCACTCAGGAATGAGGGTTTAGTTTGCTCTTTTAAAAACCAGCCTGGGCAAAAGGCATTGCCTGGCAAGTGAGCACGCTGGTGGCCAGACGGCATCCCCAGGAGGTTCTGCGTGCTCTGCTCCAGAGGGTTTGGAATGCCTGCGTGCTCCTTGTCATTCTCAGAGCTTGAAACTGTTTAGAAGACGTGACAGCACATAAACTAAATCAAGTTTCTGGCCGAGGTAATCAGGCGTGGAGACTGTGGGAACAGAGAACTGTGCTTGCAGGGTCTTTAGTGAGGGGAACAGCCATGAGCCATCACAGAGGAGGGTTTAGTGGGACACAAACTCCAGCCACTCAAAGGAAGGGCTGAAGTTTCTCTTGGCTAATAGATGGAGTTGTTGGAAATATTCATTCATTTTTGGTGAGCTCTGTACTGCCCTGTGGAACTGTGTGATGCAGGGGGTGAAGATGGTGATGGGGCCGATCCAGAGCAGGCTGGGGATGGTTTTGGTGCTGCTGCCTGTTGCAGGGACAGGAGAGGCATGGGACCTGCTGTGGATAGGGAGGAGGGGCTTTCCAGCCTCTGCCCATCTCCTGGGGACCTGCTGGCTGTGAGCTGAATGTTCCTGCTGCCCTGCTTGCTTTCTCTTGGGCTGGAGGAGCTCAGGTTTGGGGTTGGGAAGACCCTCAGCTCATCTGGAGTAACTTCCATCGCAGCTTCAGGATTCCTCCTGGTCTCTAACTCAGCTGCCTTTCTGCCCTTGCCTCTGCAGAACCGCCAGACTTTCAACAGCCTCACCTGCCTTAGCACCACGGCTGAGGACGGCTCCCAGCGGCTCGCGGGCCCCCAGCCATGGACCACGGCCCCGGAGGTGATGCCAGGCAGGACCCCCGCCTGCACCCCGGTCCCGGAGCCGCCACGTGCCAGGCCTGGCGACCGCCGGACCAGCAGGGATGACCTGTCCTGTGAGGAGGAGGAGGAGAGCACCGGGAAAGAGGAGGACAGGGCGGCCTGGCGGAGTGGTGGGACGGGCACCGAGAGCCTCTTCCAGCTGGACGGCGAGATAGACATCGAGCAAATAGAAAACAACTGAGGAGAGAGCAGCTCCTCTCGCCCTGGGGTCCAGGGGCTGCCAGCAGAGCCGTGGAGGGCTCCTCGTTGCCAGCGAGTTTGTGGGATTTTGTCACTGCTCCCCTCCTGCCAGCTGGAGGGGACGAAGCAGCTTTGCCAAAATTTCATCAGGTATTTAGAGGAATTCGTGTGCATGTGCGTGTAAACCTTGAAATTCTTTGTAACTACTGTAGCCAGAGATCAGCCGGTCGGAGGAAAGTGCCTGTCCCACAGGAAAACCAGGCACGGGGATCGCCAGAAACTCGGAACCCACGAGTAAATGGCTTGTGCCAGGATAGGGTTGGAGCTGATGGAGCTGGCCATGCTCCCACAGGTCCCACCTGTGCTAGTTCAGAAAGGGGTGCACAAGGAGAAACCACCACCCCTGGGACTGGAGAAAGGGAGGGAAAAGCAGAATATTGAGATTTGCAAACCGAGCACTGGCTGGTGGCTGCCGGGGCGCCGCAGTTCCCGTTCTCCGGCCGCATTGCGGGCGGCCCCAGCACCCGCCTCGCTCCCCCTGTCCCTGGCAGTGCTGTGAGAAGGAAATCACAAGTGAAGTGTTTTGCTTAAATTTAATAATGGCAAGAGCTGGATTATTACTCCTTTATTTTTAGTTTTCCTTTTCCTGATGAGGAATTAAACAGATCCCTGGCCCATGTGAGGCAAGCACCCACAGCAGCTGGGTGCTGCTCAGGGATGCTCAAATGCCTTCCTTCCCGATTTTTTTCTTTCCAGCCCCCTCTCTCCACCCTTTTGGGAAAAAAACCCTACTCAGGCTCGGTGCCACCCTCATTTGGGTTCCCAGTACCCCATTTTGAGCAGGGCTGGGCTGTTTACCCATTCACCAGCAGCTGTGCCCTCTTTGCTACCCAGGGCACGGCTGCCACACTCTTTTTTCTGGCTTTACTGTGAAGGGCTGCACGCCCGAGGCATGTCGTGGAGGGGTTACTTGACAAAGTCAGCTGGCAAAAGGCTGAAAATCCAGGTAGCAGCACTGAAAGTTTTTCCTCTTCCTGTGCCTTTTTTAAGCACAGATAAAGTGGTGACCATTATGTTCTTACGATACGAATTCTCTTTGCTAAAAATAAGCTGTCCGCTTGCTAACAGGTTTAGAAGGACACATACCCTTTTTTTCTCCCTCTGTTTGGTTGGTTTTTTTAAATTTGTTTGTTTGTTTAAACCTCTAGGAAAGCTGTACAAATGGCTTCCAGCATCTTCTGGATTCCTTCTGTTGCTTCCTTCAAGCTCAGGTGTCACTTCCTGAGCTTTGCAAAAGCAAGAAGGGGAAAAAAAAACATTGATACCAAGAGCAGTTGAAGACATGACATTTTTAATGGGGTTCAGCTTCCCTGCTGGCAATTCCTTGGGGGTCCATAACTCAGAAAGGCTGAGAGCTGCTGGTACAGGTTTCATTCATCATTGCTGGTTATGTTAGTGCACTTTTTTCCGCCGTGATTTGGGATGCCTTCGGCATCTCCCACACAGTGGAACCCACTGGTTGTTACCCCTGTCCTGGCACTGCAGAGGTTTTGCTGGTGGCAGTGGCTGTGTCCACTCCCTCCAGGCAGGCAGGACGATCCCCAGATATTCAGGGAGGGCATGACAGGGATGTCTTTTCATTTTGGGGAACCCTCCAGCTCTTTTAAAGTGTCGCTTGATGCATCACTTAGAAGAAAATATATCCTGGGTTAACTTTTAGCCCTCCTGTTGTGGAAGGCACTGTGGGGCTCAGACTCAGTTTTGGGAGGCTCTAGCCATGCCAGTGTTCTCCCAGGCTGCTGCCCCTCTGTCCGTGCCCCTGCAGTGGCACCCTCACAGCACAGTTCTTGGCTTTGAGTCTTCCTGATGCTCCATCCCTCCCTCCCCACTGCTGACACATCCTGGGCTCGGGGTGTGCAGCTCCCTCCAGCCACAGGCACCTCCTCAGCTGAGCAAAAAAGGGCAAATTCACCCAAATCCACGTCTGGCTGCTGCCGCAGAGCTCCGGGTGGGCTCTCACGTGGGCATTCCCAGGGCTGGGATTCCTAAGGGCTTCTGTTTTCTTTCCAAGGGCTGCTCCTGGTGCCATGCTAACCCCCCAGACTGGGAAGGTGGCCAATGGGCCACAGCCCAGCTGTCCTGGACGTGGTGGCCAATGGGCCACAGCCCAGCTGTCCTGGACGTAGCCGTAGCATTCAGTTTACATTCAGCACAACCCGTTTGCCTTACTAAAAATGCTTCTCCAATGAGTCATGGCCTTACACTGGGCACGTTGGCGTAGGCACAGACTACAGTTAGCCACAGTTTTGAGGCCACGGTGGTGTTCTGTTGGGTATTTCTTGTTGAGTTTGTATGATTTCATGTACTTATTCTCAGTTTAAGAAAGCCTTACTTTTAAATTTTTTTTCCCTCTCTCTCTCTCTCTCTCTCTCTCTCTCTCTCTCTCTCTGTGTGTGTAGAGGTAAAACATTTGTGGATTTATATATATATAAATATATATATAAATAAAGTAATTAAAAATATTAAATATAATATAGTATGTGCCTCAGATTCAGGGGACATCCTGTTGATTGTAAAGTCAGAAGTGGCGTTGCTCCCCCGGCGTCAGGAGATCCATCTCCTACGCTGTGGGAGAGCAGGGCATCCCCAGGGAGTCCTGCTCTTGGTTTGTAAAGGACTTCACCTATTACACAGATGCTTTGGGAACCCCCCAGATCCCCCGGCAAGTCCCTGCCGGCTGCCAGAATGTGATATTAAAGTAATATGCAGACAAGGGATGTTATTCCTTGCTAGGTAGCTAAAATAGGCTCATTATTGTGAAGAGACTCAGTGGCTGCTTGTCCAAGGTGTGACCCAGTCTGGGCAGCAGTCGTTTTGGGATGACACCAAAGCTGTGGCAGCAGCAATAAAGGTTCTTCATCCTGAAAAAAATTGGATTTTAATACAGAAAGTCTTAGCAGGCGCACGGGGGTTTGCTGTGTGTTTTGCAGATGTAGCTCTTTGAGCCTGTCCTATGAAAGAGTACATTAAAGAAAAGAAACCAACGGAAAGAAGTGTTTGTAAAATAGATTGTAATTTTTCCACGTGCTAGCATAGCCTGTTTGGCCAATAAAGTTGTGTTTCAAGTGCATTGTTTAAAGCTCCTGGCTGCCCAGGCGAACAGACTGACGTAGGATGTTCTAGGATTGTAGCAGTGCTTTGCGGCGTGTGTGGGTTTGGTGTTCAAGAAAGAAAAAGAAGAGGATGGCCAAATAAAAAAACAAAACAAATGGGAAGAAGAATAAAAACAAAGCCTTCTGAAGCTATGACCTGTAGTAGCCAAGCCTCGCTGGCAATTGCACAAGCGCCGCGGGCCGTGCGTGTCCGGGAGGGGCTGCCCCAGGTGTCCCCTCCAGGGCGGGCAAG
The DNA here is from genome assembly GCA_020086605.1 of Lanius collurio. Classification (NCBI taxonomy): domain Eukaryota; kingdom Metazoa; phylum Chordata; class Aves; order Passeriformes; family Laniidae; genus Lanius; species Lanius collurio. Next base: position 30,140,784 of record JACBWW010000010.1, on the reverse strand, counting down.
GAGGCTGCTCCTGCCCCCTCCATGACTTGATTGCACTAGAGCAGCTCAATCTCAGGAAATTGCTTGTTACTTTTACTGTGTAAATAAAGCTTCCTGGTTCAATAACCCCCGGCCCGTGTCTCGCCTCTCTGTGCTGTCCCCATGGCCGGGCGCGTCTGGGGGGTCCGTGGGGTTGGGGACATCGCTGCCCCTCGGGGTTGTGGCACTGTTGGAGTCTGATGGGGTTGGGGACATCGCTGCCCCTTGGGGTTGTGGCACTGTTGGAGTCTGATGGGGTTGGGGTTTGATGGAGTCACTTCCTCTCTTCTCCTGGCTGCACCTCCTTGACATCTCCATGGGTGCTGGGAAGGGCTGTCCCAAAAAATGGGCAGGGGTCAGGAAAGCCCTCAACCAGGACCCTCCATCGGGGTGTTAGAAATAGGGTGTCCCAGCCATGGGTTGCACTGGAAAATGGACATTTTATGATATTCACATGAGACATGCTGCACCCTCCTCATGGTGAGGGGACATCTCCCATGCCTCCTCCCCCCCCCAGCCTGTCATTCAGCTGTAACACAGCCAAAGGTATAAACAACAAAATGCAAACTGAAGTGCCAAGTAGCACCTCCTTCTTTGTGTTTAAGGACAGACAGAATATCCTGCCTCTTAAAATAAAAACTCAAGCAAGGCCAGAGCCCACAGCAGGCCAAGGGCACATGAGGATGTTAAGTTCTTGGGGAAACAGGGCAATATCTCCCTGCAGCCTTTGTAACCCAAAAAGGAAAACGGCTGCACTTCCTCCAGCAAGCAAACAGCGTAAAAAGTTTCATGACAGATGGCAGGATGTTTATCTGCCTCAACTTCATCAGATTGAAGTGATAGGCTTAGTATAATAGCAAAAAAAAAAGGGAAGAATTAGGGGATAAAAAAGAAATTGAGTGATCCATCACAGCCTGAACATTTGACCAGGGTTCACAGCATCCTTCCATGTGTGTGGATGCTGACAGTACCAAACACTTTGGCTGAACCACTACCCAGAGGATAAAAGATGCAAAAACAGACCAAAAAATTGCACTAAGGTCATTTTCCCAGATGTAGTTTATTTTATGAGAACTTAATTCCCAGCCCTCTCTCTCCTGCTGTCCCCAAGGGGTGCTGTGCAGCTCCAGGGCCAGCTGGTAGCCCTGAAAAACAAGTGTTCCAACACTCCAGAAACAGCATAATTTTGGTGTCCTTCAGTGAGCTGGGTCTTCTTTAGCTGTTGGGACTACTGGAAACAGAGCTGGAATTATCTTTTACCTCCTGCTTGCAAATGCAGAGAGCAGTGGCTGAATGCAGCCAGTGACCAGCACACGCTGCCTGAGTGTATGGATATATAAATATATGTAACACAAACATAATTACATGATTTCCATGATCCCTTGGGAGATCTGAAACAAGTTAAAGCCCAGAAAGTCTTGCCCAAAGCCCTAGAGGGTGCAGAGCTGCTGATATGTTGATGAAAAGGCAACTTTTGACTCTAAAAGGTGGCCCTTGCAAATACTACCATGTGTCAGTGAGGGTGGCTAGAGGACTTGATGGAGCAACCCCTAATCTTTAATTTTTTGCCCCATTTTGAGCCCCTTCCATGCTCTTGCCAGGTGCAGCACGGCCAGGTGTTACCACACACTGCCACAGCTTCATTGCAGACCCGACAGGGAGAGAAACTAAAATCCCCAGGGAAGGGCTGCCATGCCAGGAGGCAGGGAGCAGCTCCTTTCAGAAATCCTAATTCTGATTAGGAAAAAAAGGCCAATCTCATGCCTGTCCTAGCACTGGATGTGCTGAGTGCTCCTGGCAGCAGGAGGGGGCTAAGCTGGAGCTGAGCTGGTGCAGCAGATTCTCAGCAGGAATGTGGGGCAGGATCAGTCCCAGGGGGTGTTGAGTGGAATCCCAGAATGGTTTGGGCTGGAAGAGACCTTAAAGCTCATCCTGTTCCACCCCTGTCATGGGCAGAGACACCTTCCACTGTTCCAGGTTGCTGCAAGCCCAGTCCAGCCTGGCCTTGGACACTTCCAAGGATGGGACAGCCACAGCTTCTCTGGGCACCCTGTGCCAGGGCCTCAGCACCCGCACAGGGAACAATTTCTTCCCAATATCCCATCTAAACCCACCCATTTGAAGCCATTCCCCTTTGTTCTATCACTACATGCCCTTGTGAAAAGGCAATTTTCAGCTGGAGCTGTGTCTAACTCAGCCCCGACAGCTCCCTGGCACAGGGGAGCCCCTGAATGCACATCCAGGATTTTAATGGGGAGAGGTATAGGGAACCCACATCCCTGGCTGCTCACAAGACCCCCCCACAGAGGGAAGGCAAAGCCCATCAGTCCCATGGCCTTTTCCAGGTAGGGAAAAGCATTTCAGATCCTGTAAACATCCCAGCCAGCGCTGATCCCACTGAACACAACGACAAACAGGCCAGATCCTAAGGACATGGTTTATTCCTGACAGGATGGTGCATTTAGCCCCTAATGTGTTACTTGATTCCTGTGCCCTCACCCAGGGCTGTTCCAGGTGGGCTAATCCTGGCAGAACCATGGTTACTGCCTGGCCAAGGCATGTGGGGCTGCCCCCATCCCAGGGTTTCTGTGCCACCCAAGGCACACACAGGACCCCCCCGGGCCTTGGTGGCCTGCATCACCCCTGAGGACATCCCCCATTCCATCTCAGGCACCCCAAAAGGTACAGGACATGTGAGTTAAGCAGGTAAATCCATCCATGTGGGGGTGCCCTGTTTCCCACCTCCAGGCTGGGTCTCCAGTGTGAGCAAAGATAAAAAGGGGAACAGCCCCACCAGCATCCCCCCAAGGAGGCTGAGGCCCCTCACAGGCACCATGGGGCCTCAGGACATTCAAGACTGGCCAGAGGACAGCAGGTCTGGTGTTCCTTGAGGTCAGTAGATCATTTTAGTACCACTACATGAAATGTTTCAGAAGGCAGGTGCCCACCACCCTGGGCAAGGCTGTGCTGGGTTCAGTAAGGTGAGGTGGAGGTGGGAGAGGAAGAAGTGGTTCCACGGAGGGGCTGCACATGAGGCCTCATCCCTGCTCCTGCTGGGATCTACAGCTGCTGGAGGATGATGTCCACAGCCTCAGCCAGGTTGTTCACGTAGGCATCAGGCTTCACCTCGGGGTGGTTTTCATCAGAAGGCCTGGAAGGAGACAGAGGGACACGGCTGAGCAAGGGCAGGATCCCAAACAGGCCCCATGTCCCTGCCCATCCTGCTGCCCACAGAGCTCAAGCAGTGCCCGTGGAGCACCCCTGAGGTTCACATTCCTCCCTCTTCTGTTTGTTTTTCCCTTTCCTACACCCAGGTCTTTCCCACATGCCCAGGTAGATCCTGTGTCCTATGTGCAAATGAGCTGGGCTAAACTTTGCAAAGTCTCAACTGAAAGAGGATCTCCAATTAATTCATTTTACAGGGCACTTCTTCATCCAGGCAGGAGCAGAACCAGACTGGGATCGCTGTAAGGACACCTCAGTGCAAGCCTAGGACCCTACAAAATTACAAATTATTATTCTCCCACAGTTTTTGTCAAGAAATAGGTAAAGAAAAGAACAATTCCCTTCCCTAGAGACACAGAAGGTCTTCACATCCTTTCAGTGAAAAGGAAGGTTCTGTCAGGGTTTAATTTTGCTGGACCATCATCTCTTTCAAACTCACCAGTGGTGACTGTAAACACCACCAGGAGAAGGCTCAGTCTCACCCTCCACCAAGTCACCACCCCAAAGCAGAGTGGCTTGAAGCCATTTTTTGCCAATACTTAATTAGCAGCAGTGGGCTAACGAGGTGCAGCTGCACAATCCCATTTTGCTGATTCAGCAGCAGTGCTGGTGGGGGGCAGATGTGGGAAGCAGAAGTTTTCCAAACCTCGTGGTCCTGTTATGGCTCTTGGGCTGAGAAAGCCAACAGCTGCTGAAGGGAAAACATATGTACTTTCTATGCTTACTGACCTTCCTTTGGGAGAGAGATGGGAGCCCAGTGTCCACCTCCCACCTCTCCTGCTCCCTGGGAAGGGCAAACCTTTATTTAGCACAACCTCTCTGTGGGGAGGATGCATTTCCCATCGGATGCAGGGGAGGCAGAGATGATGATTATCATTATTATTATTAATGATGTGCAGAATTAGGAGAGCACTTGTCTGTACAAGCACCAGATCATTTCTTCAGTCCCAGCACTGAAGCTCCCCAGGGCTATTTCCTTCCTGCTCCTCTCTCAGCTGTGCTCCCCATGTCCAAGCACATGAGCTCCTCACAAAGGCATGGCCTCTTTTGGAAGCCCACACTGTGTGCTTGAGGCTTTACTTGCTGCAAAGCTGCACTACGAACTAGGAAAAATAAAATGTTTTTATATTTTCAGCTGATATTCATCTTTCTTTGTGTCACCTGCAAAGCCATGCCCAGCACCAGGATCCATGAAACAAACTCTGCATCTTATTTAAAAGGTGGATGAGTCTTTCTTTAAATATCCAAATTCTATCTTGTTACAGGCCTAAGGAGCAGTGAGAATAACAATTATGATTTTTTTAGGCTTTTCTCAACTGACAAAGAGTTTGCTCATGGATAAAAGCCTTCAAACATAAAGCAAGTAAAAATCCAGCATGTATCCATCCCTTCAGTGGTGATTATTACTCACTCCTGTTAACCAAGTGGCTTTGATGAACACAAAAATAACTTTGGGCATACAGTAAAATATCTTGTCACTAATCCTTAATTTGAGTGGTGAAATAAATAAAGCAAAGAACAAAACTTCTCTTTGCATTTTACAGCCTGAAAAATGTTCCTTTCCTAGATTACACATTAGGAGAAAATTTTAAGGACTGCTTGAAACAAACGCTTCTACAAGAAATTTTCAATTACACAGCACTCTTTGATCTATTAAAAGGATTTTGTGATTAATATCTGTGCTGATGACACAGAAATCCATCTGTAACTCAGCTGCTAAATGCCAGTCAACAAGGAAAAGCCCCTTATACACTTAATGTGTCCTGTGAAAAGGGTTTGTATGTATATGTATACATATACATGAAATAAGGCATTTTTACCCATTTGCCCAAATACCATGGGATCACAACACACTCCTGGCTCCACTGAAGTTAATATTAAAACACAATAAATAAAGTTGTCTGAACTCTGTAGGAAAGCAGACAGCTGGAATAAACACACTTCCCTGCTCTCTTGGCCTTTTCCTAGGGCTGTGCATGGAGCTTTTGTCCCTGTCAGTGCCACCCCAATTCTTGTTTCATGTGGCCCCTTCCTTTGTCTCACAGGCATTTTGTGGCTCACAAAAACAGCTGAGGGATGGGTTTGTTCCCCCCTCTGGCTCAGAGCTGCTCTTGAAGCATCTGACGAAAGGGAACTGCAAGCAATAATCCCCAAACTCTAATGCCAAGAAACAAAGCTCCAAGTGTAGCAAAACAACTCAGGAGCCCAAGTCTGGGTGCCAGAAGTGAGGCAAGAGAGAGCTGTGCCATAAAACCTCCAAGCAAACCCAAGATGCTGGAGGATGAGCCCTTAGTCTGTTGTCCAGAGGAAGCACAGACCATGGCTCTACATCAGCCTCTTCTCTGGGGAATTTGGGCTTTTTCCCAGGAAAAAGCCCCAGCCACTGAGAGTTTTAAGATGCCCTGAGGTGGAGCAGGGCTCTGGAGCTTGGCCCTGATGTCCTGGGCATTGCTTTGGTGTGTCAGAGCCTCCCTGGACAAGGTCACTGTGTGCAGGTGGAAGCTTGAGCCAAGAGCAGATCTTGGTCTCACAGGCCTAGCTCAGCTTCTCTCCCAGTGACAACAACCCCATGGCAACTGCAGGTCACAGAACTGACAGTGGAGGTTACTCTTTAATACTTTCTTCTTTCACGTTCCATAAATAAATAAATAAAAACTACCTAAAAATATCTTTAATTTGCTAGGTCAGTTGAAGAAGTTAGCATTGAGCTAACTTTAGGACAGGCTCCTTCCGATTTTTTTCTCACACGGGACTCTGGTTGCAGGGAAGACCATAAATCAAAATGACAGAAAATTATATACTGCAGCTGAACACTGAGCTGTCAGCACTCCTGGCCAGTGCACAAACTCGCCTGTGAAAAATCAACTACAGCCTTGGGAAACACTCTTTTCTGTAGAGCAGGACTCCTTGGAGTGGCTGAGCACCACAGCCTGGATGTACACACAATTTTCCAGCCCAAATTGGCTGTGGCACGGTGAAATTTGGCACTTTACTTCTGCACTGCCTTGCTGGTGTACAAAGGGGTCAGGGAAAGGAGTGGCTTAGCACAGGATCCCTCTGAAATGCAGGGTGGTCCTTCCTGGTCCCTAAGGGGACACAGGGTAATGTCAGGATTAGGGACAATATGTTCTTCAAAAGAAAAGCCACCCAACAGGACTGGTGCATCACAGCTCATTAACAATATGAACTATTTTTAACATGATGCAACTCAGTGGTCCTGAGGCTCCAGTGACTCGTGTCCATCAAATACTCCTCAGGAGATGATCAAACATCCTCCTCCCACAGGGGCCATTTATCCCTGTCAGGGCTGCAGCTGAGCAGCTCTGTGGCCCCTTGTGCTCTGAGCCAGACCCTCAGCCCATCCTAAACTGGTTAGTTCAGATCAGGGCTGCACTTGGAGGCATCAGGAAGCAGGAGGGTGCTGCAGGAAACTGGCTCTGCAATTTTAACTCTCCACTTGGAAAGAGAAGCTCCAGCTATCAGGGAAACTCCAGTATCAGAACTGCAGACTTTTAAAAAAAGTGATGGCTTCCTCCTGGTGAAGCATAAAACCAAATTGTAAGTGGCTGATTTGAAAAATCAACTTCTGCAAGAGTAAGAAGGTTCCTTTGCTGTGTGGGTCAGATTTCCACTTGGATAAGTCAGTCCTGACAGGCTGGATTCCCTGCCTAGACTCAGCTATCAGGAATTAATAGCTTGAGTTGCTTTGACTTCTGTGCAATTTTCTGGGATGGTTCACCCAGATGCAGCTGAACAACTCTGAGGGATGAAGGGATCTCTGCTGGCTTGCCTGGTCCTTTCAGGAACTACTGGAAGTCTTTGAAGCAAATCCAGGGAAGATGATAGGTAGAAAGATGGCCCTAAACCCACAGACTTTGAGTTAATTCTTTTGTTTCCCATACCAGTTGGGATTCCAGGTGTGGTCTGTGGGTTGAAGAGAGGATTTGGATGGTGCTGTCAGCCAGGTCCAATGGCACCCTTGTGGGGAATCACTGCTGGAAAGGGAACTGCACCTGCAGAGTGGGGAATGTGGTTGGATCCTACGAGCTGGGAGCCAACCATCCCACCAGGGGCTGAGGGGATGTCTGAGCTCCAGGCCTGCCCCTCATGCTGTCCCAGGAAACTTCACATACTGGTTGGAATGGCCTTCTCAGAGCCTCACTTGTGCTCTTCTCCAACAAAACACGGGCAACAAAAAGGAAACAGCTGGATTACTGCATGGGCAAAATAGTTAGCAGCTAAAAGCCCAAGTGGAGGTAGCTGACATGGATTGTCATGGCCACAGGGATGGGAACAGCATCAGGATCCAGCTCAATCTGAGACCTGCTCAAACCTGACTTGGGAGAGTGAGAGCAGATGGGGATTGATCGACACCTGATGGGGATCACAGGTTAAAATCAGCTCTTACACAGCCCTGTAGAAATCAGGGTGGGTAGGGAAGACACCAAGCAGGGCCAAAGCAAGGCACCCAAGTGAATCTGAAAAAGACAAATGAAGCCACATTCCAGTGCCACAGAGCTGCAGTCATTTGGCAAACCTGACCACAACGCTGCTGTGCCACTGAGCTCCCCAGCAGCACCCCTTCCTGTCCCACAGCAAACCCCATCCCACAGCAAACCCCATCCCACAGCAAACCCCATCCCACAGCTCACCCTCTGTTTGACCAAGGCATCTCCGTGTCACCATTCAGGCTTCCCACTAACTCCCTGATTAAACAGCACCAACTCCTGCTCCATAAAATGAGATAAAAAAGCCTGAGACCATTTCTCCTGACAGTATATTCTTCAGGGGCTCTTACCACCTCTGTAAAACATGCAAGGCTGGGTTTAACAAGGTTTTCTTTATGAGGAATGCAAACAGATACTGTAACTTTTGCTGGTTGGTTTGGACAGATGCAATAATTAGACTTGGTGCCACGAGTGAAACTCTTTTTTTTTTTTTTTTTTTTGTTTTTTTTTTTTTTGTTTTTGTGAAACCTGCAATTTAATCAGTTTGGCACTGAAACCCCAAATAGATCACAGTGACAGGTCACTGATGGACAGCTGAGGGATGGTTGCAAAGCACATTTCCTGATCATACAGAGACAAACCTGTACCAAAGTCAGTAACAGCACCTAGGGCTGGAGCAGCTCCCACAACTCCAGGGAACCCCATACCTGGATCCCTCTCATGTCACAGACAGCTCTCCCTGGAATAGGAAGAGAGGCTTTTGTGGTTAAAAAAATGGATTTTGGAGAGCTCCAAGCAAAGCAAACTGGTGTCAGAGCAAACCAGCATCCTCCACTGCTCTTCTCTTGCCTCCCAGATCTTCAGAAGCCACTAATTGTGGCTTTAATTGTGACTCATTTAAATTCAAGCATCCACAAACAGGTAGAAATTACAGCCAAATTGTTTGCTAACACCTGAAGGAAGTCTGTGGGCTTGTGACTTAATTGTTCCCATTTATATTAAACTGCTGCAGTTATAACTGAACAGAATAAATCTTTGTAAGTACAACACTTCTTCAGGCAATATATCTCAATTTGTAGAAAATATTGAGGGCATAAGGAGTTATCTTTCTTCATAGTTTACTTAAAAATAAAATAAAACGAAATTGCTAAATGCTAGAAATCACAGAATCATAGAATGGTTTGTGTTAGAAAGCACCTTAAAGATCATCTTGTTCCATAGGCAGGGACACCTCCCACTGTGCCAGGCTGCTCCCAGCCCCAATGTCCAGCCTGGCCTTGGGCACTGCCAGGGATCCAGGGGCAGCCACAGCTGCTCTGGGCACCCTGTGCCAGGGCCTGCCCACCCTCCCAGGGAACAATTCCTGCCCAAGATCCCATCCAGCCCTGCCCTCTGGCACTGGGAAGCCATTCCCTGTGTCCTGTCACTCCATGCCCCTGTCCAAATTCCCTCTCCAGCTCTCCTGCAGCCCCTTTAGGCACTGGAAGGTTGCCATTCTCCAGATCCTTGGTTTTCTGAATTTCAAGATGTTTCTTGGGGTAAACACTTGTACTTTTCAAACATACATGTGCTGAAAATTTAGTTGGAAGTGTTGTTTAATTGGAATTTGTTTGTTTCTAATCAGTTGGCTGCATGGAGATGCTCTAACCAAAGATCTCAGATACACAATTCCAGAAATGACTGCACAGAAGGGGGGTGCTGAGAGCACTGGGCTAGAAGAGGTGCATGAGGAGCACTTGGTGTCCCTGACACACTCTGCTCTACCAAGTTTTCCACCAAGTTTCTTTTTTTAAACTGCCAAGATCTGGAGCAGGACTCTGGGAAGCAAGGAACACGTTGGAAATGGGGATTGTAACCACAGATGTGAACAGGTTCGGGGAGAGCAAGTGGGACTTTGTCAAAATAGAGAAGTTAAAGAAGCAGAGGTGAGAGAACAGCTCAGGAGCCGGAGGCTGGCAGGAGCAAAATTCTGTGGATATCACATATAGAGCTTGGGAGAGAGTCAGCACAAGTATTTCCCATACCACTCTCCACAGGCATGACATTTACTCGTGGTGATTGCAATTAACCCTTGAACAATCCCAGCTCCTGGCATTTGTGCAGGATGCAGTGCACCCTCCAGCCTCTGAACACACAGCGCTGAGGAAGCAGATGACGGCAGCTGTTTTCCTCTGCCCATCCCTGTTTATTTTCTCTCTCAGGAAACCCAGCACATGTGAACATGCCAGATTAAGAATTTGGGAGATTAAAAGTCCTGAAAGTCTGTGGAGAGGACATATAGAGATCCCTACAGTAAGAAAGAGGCCTGAAGGAAGGCAGGATGGTGATGGGGAGACGTGATGTGAAGTGCTGCTGCTGGGACAGAGGGTACTCCTGGCTAAATATCATTACACCAGAGCATGAGACTTTATTAGCACTGACTTCTTTCCCCTACCTCCAAAATCCCTCATGGAAAAACACACTGGAAAGTCGAGCTGGTTTGAACAAATATTTAAACAAGCAGAGCACTGGTGTTCTGGCATCTGGGCAGCAATTTTCCTGTCAAAACTGCAGAGCTCTCTCATCTTGCACAGCCAGAGCAGTTCAGCAGGGGCCAGGCATTAAAAGTGTGCATACCAGCATTATGGTGGAGGAGAGGGAGCAGCACACATGCTTGATCTGGCTTTGGACTGGTTCCCAGCCTGCTTGTCCTGAAACAGCTGCACACGTGTCCTGGGAACAGCTGGTACAGCAGGGAGAGCTGGAACCTGGTGGGCACAAGATTGAGGGACACCCAACCAGCCCCTTCTGCCTCAAGGGGCTCTGCTCCCTTCTTCTCTGCCCATAATCCAGGCACAGTGTGGGATCTGAGCTGCTGGGGTCCCACCCAATGCTGAATGCAAAGGTGATGCCATCATTGCTCAAAAGCCTGGCTCCTTGCTGGGTGATGGATACTGGATTTGACTCCTGAGAAGACACAGGTGGGAGTTATTGCAGCAGGGACTGCCATCCTCAGCCCCATGGAAACCATTTCAATCCATCTTATGCAGTGATGGAGTGCACTGGTAGTATTTGTTCAGCCTACTCTGTTAGGCCAACCAGAACAGCCAGAGGTGCACATTCACCCTCAGTCACCTGGGGTTTGCCATCAGGCTGGCCCAGACCAATTTCATCCAGAACTGTCTGTCCCAAAACAAGATGCTGTGCCCAGGTTGGTCACCTGAACCTCTTCAGGAGCCTCCTGCTCAGGACAGACAGATCCCTCTATGGGGAAAGTGAAAAGTATACACAGAACCACAGAACTGATTAGGTTGAAAAGGCCTCTGAGATCATTGAGGCCAACTGTTCCCAAGGCCACCACTGACCCACATCCCCAACTACCACATCCACAGGTCCCTTAAATCCCTCTGGGGATGGGGACTCCACCACTGCCCTGGACAGCCCTTTCCATGAAGAAATTCCTGCTGATGTCCAACCTGAGCCTGCCCAGACCCAGCCTGAGGCTGTTCCCTCTCCTCCTGTCCCTGTTCCCTGGCAGCAGAGCCCGACCCCCCTGAGCCCCCTCCTGTCAGGGAGTTGTGCAGAGCCACAAGGTCCCCCCTGAGCCTCCTTTGCTCCAGGCTGAGCCCCTTCCCAGCTCCCACAGCTGCTTCTCATCTGACTCGTGCTCCAGACCCTTCACCAGCTTTTTCCCCCCCTTCTCATTCATCCCATGTTCATCCCAGCTTCTTAGATAACAAGTCTGGATAGGAAATAACCTCTGGAAGAGATGATTCTTTTCCCTACTGACTCTATTTAAACCAGATGACAAGCTCATACCCCAGAGCCAGCTCTTGGACAGTCAGAGTCAGGTGTAAAGAATCTAACTTTTAATAAACTTCAGATAAAAGTTCAGTGAGATAAATCCAACCCCTTGTGCTCCTGCAAGCTGTGAGCACATGGTGGAAATGAGCCATGGATGCCAGGCATGGTGGTGTAAGTGCAACGACCCCCAGGCTGGGCTGGGGTGCACTGGGGCACCAGAAGCTCTGACTGTACATGTGGATGCACCAAGTGCTGCAGTGCAAGCACAGCACAGATGTTTCCAATAAAAGCAAAGCCTCCCTCTCCCCCTCAAAAGTTAAATGCACATTTGCTCGTTTTCTGAGAAAATCTGAGAATTGCCCCTGCTCTGCCAAACTATCCAGTCTAACAGGGTGTTTGCAAGCACCCTGAGACTCAGCTCTGCCTGCTTGGATTAATTATTGATGACCTGCTCGGCTTTGCCAGATGACCTTACTCAATTCAGTAGAAAATAATTTTAAACGCCCCTGAGAAAGAATCTGGACATAAATATTTCCTTTGTGCACACACACAAACAGATGTGCATCTTAAATGAAGCTGAGGCATTAGCTATTAATCAGACTTAATATTACACAGGAGTGAGAAAGATTAATTTCAAGGGCTGAATGTAAAGCTCAGTGGTGCTCAGACATCTTACTCTGTTAGGTATTTTTAAAGACCTTAACCTAAGAGAATATTTCATTGCTTTCCTTTAATACATCACTTACAAAATCCCTATGAAAGGTGTAAAATGAATGCTGGCTTCTGCATTTGCAAAGCATCTAATGGAGATTTAAGTCACAGGACTCTGGCAGATGCAGATTCTAGCAAGAAAGGAGCTTTGCAGATTATAAAAGAAAGAAGTCTTAATTTAAGGTTTCAAATGCTGTTTGGAGAAGTTTGATTTAAAAAGTATTAGGCCAGATTGGCACTGATAATGCAACCCTCAAGACAAGACACTCCAAGTTACAGCTTTAAAAGACTGTTTCTCACCAAAGAAGAATTTGAGCTACCCTAAGGAGAATAATATTTGTCTCCAGATGCTGCTCACTAAATCAGCTTTAATTTTAAATGAGAATGAAACTATGAGCTATCTGTGCCACTCCCAGGAAACCCAAGCAGACAGACATGCAGCCAGTTCTCCTTCCAAAGGGCAGGAACAGCCAATTCACACACGTGTTGGGAACCAGCACCACCCTGCTCCAAAACCTTTCTCACGTGGGAAGCCAGAAAAGCACCTACATTGGAAAATTCAGGCACAATTTATATTTTTGTCTGCACAGCTGTCCAGCCTGGACAAGGAAATGTCATGGGGTCTGTCTGAGTTCTCCTTCCAGACCAGATTCCAGATAGGAATATTACATCCGACCTCACTCAAGGATGTCAGGAACCCACCTGCTTCTAAATGTGCTCATGCTGAACTGATATAATAAAAGGGATTATATATTTGGGCTAAATGCCAGGAGTTCTGCCTCCAGGGCATGATTTATGCCCTCTGGAAGGGCTCAGAGACACCTGAGCACGTAGAGCCCACCCAAACAACTCAACCCTGCTCCTCAGAAACTCCTGCCCTTTCTGAAGCAGAAACTTTGCTACAGTTATTCCAAATTGTGGCTCATTTGCTTAAGCCACTCTGTAAATGAGATCTTCATAATCTTCTCTTTGGAAGTTTGCATGGCCTGAATGTCTGCCTGCCTTCCTTTCCATGACAGTGCCAAGGAAATGAGACTTCACTTGCTTGGGAGATGTATTTACCAGTATCTGGAAATGTTCAAGACCAGTTTGGGTGGGGCCTTGAGCAACTTGATATAGTGGAAGGTGTCCTTGCCCATGGCAGGGGGTAGAACAAGATGGGCTTTGAGATCCCTAACAATCCAAACTATTCCATGGTTCTCTGAAGTGATGGAGCTGGTCAGCTTTGCTTTTTGCTTCGTTTCACAGATGAAAGAAAAAACCCAGATCTGCTGAGCTGTTGAGCAGGTAATGAAGGAAACCTTGTGCCATGTGCCTGCAGCCTCTAGGATACTGAATGGGATCACTGGGGAGATCCTAAATCCAGCAGAAAACGATGCAGTTCTGTACTGACCAGCAACAGACAGCCCACACTGGATCCCTTTTCCTTTTTAATAGGCAATGGGGAGCTCAGGCCAGGCTGCCTGCCTGCAGAGGAAGGCAGGATGTCCTCTGCAGATTAGGCTCACAAAGGTGGGAAGCTGTTCAAAGGATGAGGACATGCTGTGTTCACAGCCTGTGTTTCACCCAAGGATCCCAGGCTCCTTGGAAGCGCTGCAGGAAACGCGCAGCACCGCTGCCCTGCAAACCAGAGCGCTGCAGGGAGGCAGCAGGGAGGGCTGTGGCCTCCTCCTCCTCCTCCTGGCTCTCCTCCACCCAGGCAGGACACGGGAGGGAAGCCAGTGAGCACATTTTTCAAGGTGTCAAACCACATCTAGGCTCGTGCTTGAGAATGGATTAGGGAAAGCGCGCTGAACGAACGCTGTTGGTGTCGGGATTAGAGCCCCGCGCTCCTGGCACTCAGCCTGCTGCCTGGACATGGGGAACAGGCCAAGCTTTGTACCTGCTTCCTTCCAGCTCCGAGCTCCAGCTCCTCGGATGGAGGCTGCTCCAGTGTCCCACTTGCTCAGTGCAGACTCAGAGCCAACCCCTGGCTGAAGCCTTCCAAGAGTTTGGTCAAATACCAAGTCCCAGTCATGTCAGTGGGGATTTTGCTCTATGTTGTCAAATAGATAATCCCAAATTTGCGACAACAGAGTGGAGAATACTCAGGTTTGGGCAGTAAGGCATTTGGGATGCCTTAGTTCAGTTCAGGGAGTTGCACAGGTTCTGTCTGTGTCCTGTGCTAACTTGCACACACCCTCCAGCATCATTTTCTCAGTCGGTCCCTGGCTCCCACTTTCATAAATACAATGGTTAATAAATACTATGGCCACCTCCAAATAGCTTTTATAAATTAGTTTTTGTGGGACTGACTGGACATTTCCCATGGGAGTTTATTGCTGGCTGTTATCACACGTGCAAACCGCAGCCCAGAACAACAAAACCATCCAGCAGGATGAGTTTGTACCACACCTGGCACACTCAGAACAGCACCAGGCACCACTGCTGCTTTCAGACCCTGCCACATTCACCCTCACAGGGCTGAGATGGTTTCTGAGTCAGCTCTTCATGAGCTCCAAGACCCAGAAGCTGAGCATCAGGCTCTGCAGGGTGCCCAAGTGGGCTGGGAATGAAAGGGGTGCCCAGGGGATTCTCCACCCCCAGTGTAGTTGACAAGCCTTTCCTATTTCTTAGGATCAGACTGAACTTGGGATATTTCTTAACCATGAAATCAACAAAAAAGACTTACAGCTTTAGAACAGAGGAGGAAAAACCCCAAACAAACAAGAGCAGTGGCATGGTAACTGCTTCACTTTCCTGGTATCTGCAGTATTTGCTTTTATCTGAGCACTGTGGTAGAGACCAGTTTCCTCCCTTTGCACCAGCATCAAGTGAAGACTGATCCTTTGTAGAACGAACAGCCCACAATGAACAACCCATAATACTGGTTTTAGCTGTGCTTCTGTAACCCAACCTGACTTAAATGAAGTTTATTTACATACCATGCTCAATACCTTTGAGAAAATCTACTACTTAAAATACTTCAAAGGTCTACTTTGTACTGGAGGTGGGACAGACGAGCTGTGGTCTGCACATATTGCTAAATTCTAAAGGCATTTCAGGGTGGAGATATTTGTCTATGGAGTTAAAAACAACCCAACAATAACCTAATCCCTTTCCAGTTGCATTCAAGGCAGCACAGAGCAATCGTGGAAGGCTGATCAATCCTCTGCTGTTTTTTCTCAGTCCAAAATGAAGCAGTGGCGAGGTGTGTGTGTGCTTTGTAAGTATGATATATATAAAGAACTATTTTGAAACAAACCACCCAAGTCCTTGTGTGGAAAGGGCTTTACAGGATCATAAAGAGGGAGACTTCATCAAGTAAAACATTAAAGGAAATGTGCTAACTTACAGCACTGTACATTAATGCTCAGCAAGGTAAAGAGTTTAACTGCCTCTTGCTTTCCCACCATAAACTACTACCTGCAGCTAATGGAGAACCTTCCTCCAGACCTGTTTATGCACCTCACTCACATTTCATACTCTCACATGGATGCCAAAAACAGCAAGGCAGCCTGGAGTTGTCTGAAGTGCCTGCAAATGGCCATGTCCAAAAAGTAATGAACATTTAAGAATACCACATGTGTTGGGTTTAAGTTGCTTGAGCAGCTCATCACATATGCAGTACTCTGCAGGTTTTATGATTGTTTATATCTGAATTTAATAATTAGCCAGTCAATGTTAAACCATGCTGCTGGTCACACACAGCTGTTTCCTCCCCAGGAAAGGGCACTTCCTTCTTTCGGGGGAAAAAGAATCATAGAACCATGGAATGGTTTGGGTTGGAAGGGACCTTAAAACCCATCTAGTTCCATCCCAGAGAAAGGGGCAGGTGGCTTGAAGGAGGAAAAAAAAAATACCCATTAGAGGGATGCAGAAACACAAGGTGACATTTGGACCTGGATTTCACTACTCTGCATCTGGGAGATGCTAGCTAGATACAAACCCAGAGCAACAAGCCAGAGTCCCAACCACTTTCCCAAAGGATTAATTACAGAATCCTCCTCCCAGCCCCCATTCAAAAAAAAATCTGGCTGGAAACTAAGTAACAGCAACTGTTTACCCCATTAGAGCTCCTTGGTAAGAAAGGACAGCCTCCTACAGCTTCCCACAACTTCGGGCAAGATAAACATCTTTGTTGTAAAGCAAGAGCCTCTCCAGTTTTATTGATGGAGACAGAAAGTGCCAGAGAATGGGAGCTGCTGAATCCAGCCTCTGATCAGCAATTAAGCACTTGGAGAGGGGCAAGGCTGTGGGCACAACGTCCTCCCCACTGATTCAGAGAAAACCTTCTCACATAAATTAGCCATCCCTGTGATTTTAGTGCTTGGCTATGCCTGTGACAAAGGAGGCTCACGGGGCTCTGTGCAGCCATTGGATCCAGCCTTTCTGTCCTGAAAATCTGGGGGAAGGTCCAGAGGGCTGCAGATAGACCTGTGCCTCCCCACACCACATGGGGACAAGCCCCAAGGTGGCCCACACAGCCCCAGTGGTGCAGGGAGCCTCCAGGATGCTGCATGGGGCACGATGCCTTAGGCTTGAACTCCAACCAATACGAAGAACAGGATGGGAGACGGGCAGGCTCTGTGCATGGAGCTCCCCTGGCTTTCTGCTCCAGGCCCTGGGCAACCTGGGCTAGTGGAAGGTGTCCCTGCCCATGGCAGGGAATGAGATGAGCTTTAAGGTCCCCTGCAGCCCAAACCATTCCACAATTCCTCATGCACCAAGGGCAGGGGTCCAGCCTCATGCAGGCCAGGGAGCAGCACCCACCTCCACAGCAATGCTGGGATTTACCCTGGCAGATGGAGGAGAGATCAGATCAGGTATTTTCTCTACAAAAGGCGTTCCAGAAACCCAAAGGCTGCTCATGCCAGCAGCCCCTGTCCCGAATCGAAATCCGTGAGGAGGCTCCGTGCTCGGGCTGAGCCGGTGGATCCTCCCGATGTGCCCAGAGAGGTTTGCAGAACTCATCTGATGCTGCTGAGGACTTTGCTTCCCTCACACACCTCGTTCCCCCATGAAAGGCTACAACTGATAAGTGCTGCTCCTTGGAGGGAGTGCTGGTTTTTATCAGATGGTAACAATGAGTACATCATGAAATCATTTAATCGTTCTCATTAAATGCCTTGCTGGAGAGCAGCCCTGATTTATGGACACCATGCTGTGGGTATAAATAAAGCTGCACTTTGCTTGTAACACATCTGGTCAAGAAAATTAATGCTTTGTTTTCCATAACCTTTGTACTCTCCCCTTCCTCTGCTACTATGGCAAAGCTCAAGGCGTGTAACTTGATCGCTCTGGGGAAGAGGAGACACATCCAAGGGCTCGCAGGGGCTCAGCCCAGCCACGAGAAGCAGCTTCCCAAGGGCAGCCCTGCACTCCAGCCCTCCCAGAGCCACCGCCCTTACACGTGGATGTACCTCCCTATTTCAAAACAAAACCCCAAGCAGCCTTGCCTCTTGTGCTGGAAGTGTTGCTGGAATGGCCTATCTTGGTAAGTTCAGGTCCAAGAAACACTGATATATTTAGCACCGCTGCGTAACTTTCCATCCTTAGAAGCCCAGTATTCCTTTTTCTTTTGTGGCCAGGGAATAGGACAAAAGCCACCCAAACCAGATGTACATCCGTCTCCAGAGGAGAGGAAATATGAGACCGCTGTGACACAGGACAGTGGCCAGAGAACATTTTTTAATGCTTATATTAACCACGCCCCTAATCCTAAGCAAACACTTCATCAGTTGCACAGTGGGGTTTTTTTTCAAGAGACCTTTTAGTCCCAGCACAAGGTGTTCACTGAGCGTGTGACTGAGCACAGGGAAAACTGCACTTTCAGGCCAGGCAGATGTTGAGGAGGCTTAGGAGAGAGTAATTTTAAACAAGGACGGGGAGCAGGGCTTTGCAATCATATGGTTTGCATCTGGAATTTACAGGCACGATAATTTTATAACCTTCTCCTTGCAGTCTTGAAGCAATGCAATATTCTTTGCTGCTGCAGGGATAGGGCTGCAGGAAACATCCCCCTGCATCTGACAACTTTATGTGGCCCTGAGCCTGCACCCCATGCTGTAAAACAGGCAGTGGGAAGCTGGCAGAGCTAGTGGGGTGCATATGGGCACTTGTATTTCATGGGCATTAAAACACAAAGTCTTAAAATCGACCAATTTGCTTCTGCTCACAGCCAGGCCTCTTATATCTGGTTGATTTTATAGTATATATGAGCTGTTCTTCATAAAAGTCACTTTCTAGTGACTTCACGTACTTCCTTTCTGGTTGAAACCAAGAAACTTCTTTACTCAACCACCCATTTTTCATGTGTACATAACACACGAGGCTGCAAAATGACTGCAAGAAGAGACTTTCGGGCAGGAGGACTCAAAGCATTGAGACAGCTGAGAACAAAACAGTGAGAACATCACCTCTAACCATAGCAGGAAATGTGGGAAAGATTAACTTCTTTTTAAGAGTAATACTTTTACATTTCCACAGACACAGCCCCAGTACGGTCCCAGCTGTGTGCATATTCCAGGCACTAACTGTGCATGGACTCACAATCTGCCCAAACCCAAACCTTAGCTATCATCAAGCTTAGTCTAGCCACATATTTGGCCTCTAAACACGAAGAAATTAAGAGCTTTTCCTTGGGAGGCAACGCAGATTTTGGCAACCGCTATTGAGTTTCAAACATTTGAAAGTAATTGCTAATGCACAAAGAAACTGGAATTGAGGAGAATTTTCCCCAGGTTGGACATCAGTGCTGGTTTCCACTCCAACAGCTATTGAAGTCAGTCAGACTCAGTCCAACATGCCCTACACAGATGTCAGCACTATCCCCAGAACACGGATACTCACACACACATACATGCATTTGGATGTCTATTTCTCTGTAGGTGGGGAAAATTTATATTCAATTACCTTCCTTTAAAATGATACATAAAGCAGGAAGACAACTTGTTTCAGTAGGAAAATTTTATTGGACTAGTTTCTAGGGTGTGTTTATTCGTAATATAAGTTTTTTGCTAGGTGATGGATTCAGATGAATCTGACCAAAAGACTCTGGCTCATCTCTCCTACTAGTTCATGTCTTCATAATTAATAAGGATTTAATTTTTTCTTGGAATTTAGTTATGTAAAAATACATCAGTTTTGCAGAAGTCATGAACTCCAGGGCTTCTACTGAGCCACAGGGACTCCATGGTTGATCTTGGGCTGCTGCAAGTTCCAACCCAATTTATTTTTGCTGTGAACATTTGTTTCGTTTTGTTGCTCTTTGTGTTTATGGCAGAGGCTGGGAAGGAAAAGAGGACATGGAGAACCTACTTTTGCTTCTGACACTGCTGTGTGACCTCGGGTACATCACTTGGCCTTTCTAGGTTTCCACAACTGAAAAATGAGAATAACAACACCTTGCTCCTTTGTGTGAGCATCTCAAAACTTCATTAGGGGAAGAGCAGATACAGAAGAGTGAAGTGTTTCTAGTCCCTCCAAGATTAGGCAGGGAGAAGGTTCAGAGTGAGGGATGAATCTGTGGCCAAAAAGAGGATGGATCAGTCACAAACTGGGATATGGCCAGCTGGGAGCCATAAACAGATTTTGGCATTAACTTCAAGACCATCAGAGTTTGACTTTCTACATTGCAGGACCTCATATGTAAACCAGAAATAACAGGATTTCTGTCTCCCCATTCCCTCTCACCAACATGGATTTTGCATCCCTTATGGGCAGACTGTGTCTTGCCTAAGGTGTTAAACTCAGCTTTGGTAGGGCCCTGGAGGAAGACTGAAAGGCAGCGAAACATCCCTGCAGGGAACACAACTGCAGAGGTGTGTGGAGGTGGGGAAGTGCTGCCACCTTCCCAAAAGGGTCCCCAACAAACACTCAATCACACGTCCCAGAGGTGAGTCAGTGGAAAAGAGGCAAGAAGAGCCTTTTGTATGGGGTTCCAGCAAAGAGGGTTTAACCTCCACACAGAGGGACAAGGGACAAGGGATAAAACGGAGGATGAGGGTGTAGGTTTATATATGGGGTGGGTAGGGGTGGGTGAAACATCAGAACCAATGGTTTGAGGGCAGGGAGGTGGAGTGAGGGCAGAACAAAGGTACAACAACCAACGGGGAAGTAGGAGGGGTGGGCAGGAGAAACCAGTGGGAGAACCTGGAGAAGGGAATGTCCTAGATGGGGTCCAAACAAGATGTAAAGGGGCAGGGGCCAACGGGCCAATCCAAAATACAGAAACAGCATACATCAACACTGCATACATCAACATAATGAAACACTGCATTGTGTGAAGGCTCCTTGTGCTCACCAAAACCTTGGAGGTGGTTCAGGATTTAGGGGCTGTCCCAGTAGCAGCCCTATTTTTGTCCATCTGGCCCACAGGTCCTGACCAGTGCAGTCTCACACACTGCAACACACAACCAGCAACAAGAGGAAGAAGAGGGAGAGAAAGTAGGGAGGAGTTGTTTGTGAGTCAGCACTGAGCCCTGCTGGGCTGAAGCAGCTGCGTGGTGTGGGCACAGCAATTTCAGTGAGGAATTTGTCTGTAAAGTATGGGATAAACCCTGGTTTCTCTGAGTAGCTTCCTTTGACTTGAGTGGGAATTGCTTCCTCACAGCTGAGAGCAGAATTTGCCTGTCTATGTGTAATGATAAAAAAGAGGGAGGAAGAGCCTTCTTAGACGATCATTACAGAAATTATCTTGGCATTTCTAACACTGACACCAAGAATTAACTGATAAGCCCCCCTTGGGATTGCATTTCTGCCAGCATAAATTTAGAAATTCAGGTTGTTGGCTTGTGTGCAAGGATGTTCCCTGCACAAAGTTTCTACTAAATGTTTACAAAAAACCAATGGCCCTGACCCCCTTCCAGCCATACCCACGGAATCACAGGATTGTTAAGACTGGAAAAGACCCTGTGCAAACTCGTGGGCCAGCAGCACATCGGGTCCTTCCCCCTGGACAAGGGGGATGGCAGCAGCTACTCCTCAGAGCAGGTACTTGCAGTCACTTCCCCAAGGAAGGGAGCTGTTGCCAGGAATTAAGGATAGCCAGCCATTCCTTGCTTACTGTAAATATTTTGCAGCCAGTAATTACAGCCTGTTTCACACCTCCACCCCAGAAAACGCTCCCTATTCCCAAGGCAGGGGCAATCCAACGGTGACTGCTTCTTCCAACACCTCCAGCTTCCTTTTGGAGTTCTTCTGGAGTTCTCCAGCCTCCAAGGGACCACAACCAGCAGTCTGACTGTCCCTGAGGGAGGTGGTAGCTCTGGCTGTGGCCTCAAACAGGCTGAGCCACTTCTTGCCCAAACAAGAGAATCACAACAAGCAGCTGCCTCAGAAAGAGTTAAAAGGAAGAGTCCTGCTAACGCTTAAGTGTTACAAATCTTTCCAGTTAAAATAAATTATTCAGGAGATGTCAGCCTCCCATCAGCACCATCTGAGCTACATTTTTAATAGTTCTGTGCACTGAACACGTTCTGTCATCATATCAGTGATACCAAGCTGCGAGACGAGGATGGGGGAAACGCGAGCACGCCGTGAACATGAAAGACAGAGCTGCTTTCTCTGAAGGGCCATGAGACACACGTTCCTCCAAGGAGGGGAGGGAGCAGTGGAGAGGAGTCAAACAAACAGAAATAATGCACTGACTTCGGGAATCATCGCAGGAGCCTCTTCATTTTCCCTCAAAAGCATTATCCCACCTGATGGATAATTCACCCACCACCTTCCACTGTCTTAGGTCTCATTTATTGTGAATGAATCCACTCTGTGGCTCCACCAGATTTTTTCAAACCTAAGCTGGAATCAGCACCTACCCATGAGTCTGCTAACTTAACAATGAAAACTCTTCTGCTCCACGTCTCCAGGAATAATAATAAAGGAAGGGAGCATTTCTCTTTGCCTCAGATGTTAAAATAATCACCTATTTACCCACTGACCCATGTATTCCTTTATTTGTCCAAATCACAATCCACTTGGCCAAACCCTTCCATCTCCCAACCCTGTTTCTATCCCAGAAGAGGGGAAGAAGACCAGATTTCCCACACAGAAGCTGTTTGGGGTAAGTAACCTATGAGTAGAGTCTCCTGTTGTACTCAAGGGAAATGGGCTGTTGAGGAGTGACCCCAAATTCCCACCCTTCTTGCTTCTGAATAGGAAAACAATTTTGCCTCCAGTGCTGCAGCTTCAGCTGGTTCAGCTTCTACCTGAGCGAGAAGGAGACACAATGAGCTTGCAAAGGCTCTTGCAAATCAAAGGACAGAAAAAGGATGGGGATATGGGAGATCCACAGCCTCCTCCAGCAGCACTGGGAGACACATCAAATCCCAACTTCTGAGGAGCAAACACCACCTGTGCCTTCTCTCTTACAAATGAGAACAGCTGCTGACACAAGTGCAGCAGCACCTCAGTGGGTCTGGTTTGCTTTTAGGCTGAACCCAGTAAGGTTAATTAAGGATGTTTTACTAACTGGTTCTCCAGAGACAGACTTAGATTAAGGCCAACAAGGCAGCATATGGAGGATGGAAGAAAGGACCAAGGTTTGGCAGGGGTTGTGGAAAAAAGGCAGCCTCTTGTTCATGGCTCAGAGGTTCTGATGAGAGCGAGGCGTGAAGTCCCTCTGGATGCCCTCACACACTCCTGCTGCTCACCTGGCACCTCCCTGGGACTTGAAAGAATTCTACAAAGCACAAAAATGCTGCGGTCAGTGCTGAGTGGGCCCAATGGCTGAGCAGCCAGCAGAGAGAACCCGTACGTGCCCAGGCTGGAATGAAGAAAATCCAAATGCAAATATGCCAAAGGATCGCTCGCAGGAGTCAAGTACCCTGGGGAGTGGCAGGATGAACCTTTGCCAACACAGTGGTTTCTGGGAGTTAAAACTGTGCCCAAAGGAGAGCTGACTGATGCCACGGACCCCAGGGAGTGCAGTAAGGGCACTGAAGCCTGAAGGTACAACTGAACTACAAGCTTGGAGCAGCAATGCTCCTGCCTGTGTGAAAAAGAGATTAACAGCCCCTGCAATAAAGCCAGAACTCCATCAATTTCCCCATTTTGATTTATGCCTGCTCCCTCAGCTGTAAAACAGCTTAACTCCACTCACCTACGGCAGATGGGTTTCATCTGCCATGGCTTTGTACCTCCTAAACTTGGATGCAAGAAGGGTGAGCTGGCCCTGTGGTCAGCAAGAGAATGCTTGGTTAAAGCTGATCTGCATCCTGGAGAGAATCCATCACCCAGGCTGGAGCACACAGGATACAAGTGTGGGCTGAGAGTCAGCTACTGCGTGGATGAACCAAACATTTGGTGGAATAAGGGTGACAAGAGAACAGGAAGCCTGAGCCTGCTTACCCAAGGACAGTGATTGTAACAGAGCCTGTCTTTAGAGCATACAATGCACGTGCCTGCCAGACTGTCATGTGCCACGTGGGGAGGGACATCTGGGGAAATGCCTTCCTTTGGATACCTGGGAGGGTGAGGAAACCTCATCCCATCAAGTGTGAGGCAAGCAGAACACCAGGATGGAGAAGCAGAGCAAGGAGAGGGATGGCCAGCTGCTGTTTTTTGGGAGCAACACTGCCCAAGGTATCAGGGAGGTTGATTCCCTTCTGCATCTCCTACTCACCCCATAGAAAAAATAGTTTATCTGACATTCACAAAAGAAACACTGATCTTTTCCAGAAGTACTGAGCAGTGGATCAGTACCAATATCTGCCAGGAAGAATTAATTCTGGGCCAGGTCCACTACTGGCTACAGTTATGGTACCTCCAACAGGAACTGTGCTCTTCCAAATGGAATTTCTGGCAAGGATAAAACTGAGTCCCTGCAGTACTCATCTCCCTGAGAAAAGCACATTTCTGAGTGCCCTCTGGAAAGCTGTTCCTTTTACTTTCCATCCACTCCAGCAGTCCCACTTGTTCCCTGGGAGGCTGAACACAGTTCTAGGTATTTTCAGACCTGGTCTGTGTTAACAAGAAACTCGACCGTGGTGCAGCAGGCAGAGGTGCAAAAATGCAGTGACCTTGTGAATAGTGAAGACAGACCCAACCCAGAGCAATTTGTGTTGTTTGGAGCCAGCCTGGCAGTGACTTCATTAACATTGCATGGACTTGAATGTGGAACGTGTATTTGCTGAGAGTAATAAAGCCTGAGCAGGAAAGCTGGGGCTGTTGAGCCTCCTTCCCTTTCTTGGCAGCCTCAAAATTGCTTCTGGTTTATGACTTTGGGGGTGAGAGCATGATCAAACAGGTGGGCTCAGAGGTGAGCAAGGGTTTATCCTGCCATCTGTCCCCAGAAGTTGTGTGTCAGAAATGACCAACAGTGGTGGAAGTGGTAGAATTTGGAAACATCAGCAAAGCTGGGGTCAGGTCCAAGCTGGTCCCACTCTGGCCAAGCCTTGTTTTTCATTTAAACTCCTAAAATCAGTTGCTGCTAACCCCTGAGCAGCTTTTTTGGATTCTGTGAAACACTGATGCACTCCAAGCACCCCATGTGATGGCTGCAGAAGCGGCTGGGCTGGTGGCCACCGAGGGTCCCCAGCACAGAGGGCTCCCCAGGAACACCCAGACCTGGGTGACTGCTCTGCAATCCCAGGAGATTTTGGGGCAGAGCCAGCCTGGCTATATGCCAGGGAGCTAACCCCAGACAAAGCCCTTCTGCTGGGGAGCAGGAGGATGCACTGGTTCAGGTCCTACCCAGTGCATGAGGTGGCCAATGTGGGAAGGGTTAAGGTAACCACAGTCCCAGGCTTGTTTACCCCGAGCATTAGAGAGGGATAGTTTGCTGTGAACACACTGATCAATATCTCCCAGCTGCCAGTTTAATCAGGATTAAGTGAGCAGCTATTAATTTTGCTCTTTTCCAACAACATTTAGCCACCATGTGAAAACTTCCTCCATCACAAACAAATTAACCTTGATATCATCTATCCAGACATCTTAAAGGGACTTAAAAAAGACAACCCCAAATCAAAACACCAACAAGAAGGGCCAAGACCAATAATCTGGCTTTAATTAGAAGTTTTCCAGCTCGCAGCTCGATGAAGCAGCTTGCTCAGGGCCAAGGTGTGCTTGCCTGGCACACGGAGGTGGGTGTTGAGACAAGGCTGGGTGGACACCTGCAAAGCCACTTTTGAAGTGTTTAGAGTCCTAAAGCATTGTGGAGGAGCAGGGAGCAGCCACCAGCTCCCCAATGCCCCCTCCCAGGCCAATGTCAGAGCAGGGACACCTCCCTGGAACGTGGCCAGACACAGGTGTCCCCACAGCAGGACAGGTTTGACTCCTCAGGCACAGTTTTACAGCTAACGAGGCAAATCCCACGGAGTGCCCAGAGAACTCCAGGAAATATTTTAACAGCCTGACTGGCGCAGTCTGTGCCTCACCCGCAGGCACTGAATATTTTTATCCCTGCAAACTGCTTCTCCTCTGAAACACATCCCCCTTGGGCAAGGGGTGGCAGGCGGCCACCCGGCACAGCCGGGGGACCACGCATACAAACACGCCCGAGGAATTCAGCCCGGAGCTCCTCGGGATTGAACTCCCCGGGCTAAAGATGACAGATGCTTCCAGCTCCTCGAACAAACGGCCACGGCACAGCTGCTCTGAAGAGCCAGCTTCTGCTGCTTGGTCTTCTTTTCCCTAAAAAGTCTCTTATTCTCATCCATGGGGTGACTCATGGAGGAAGAGAACACATCTTAGGAAGAAGGGAAGCAGGACACACAGAAGCCCAGCTCTGAGCTTTGTAAGAGCCCTTTCTCTCAGCTATTCTGCACATGGCAAAGGCACCAGAAGTTCTCTGAAAAAAAAGGATGACAGACGGGGCTGGACTTTCTTTCCAAGCTTCCTCTGAAATCACACTTGGCACAGCAGCCTCGGCCTGTTGAAAGAGCATGGGAACGTGCGTGGCAAGAGCTGCTCTCAGGTTGGAGCTCTCTGGGCTTTTCTAAGCCATCTGGGCTCTGATTTAGCTTGCAAGTCTGTCAGTCCCAAAAGAAAAGTCAGCTCCTAACCCAAGGGTTCAGCTCAGGGTCGACAGCAGAGGAGTGTCTGAAGAACTTACTCTTTAATCCTCTTGGTTAGCAGCTGTGGGGAAAGGCCTTTTCTACTGCAGAGGAAAACTCACCTGACCCTTTTCCATTTCCCAACTCCACTGCCTCAACTAGCTGGAAAAATTCTGCTATTTCCCCTCTGCTGGAAAAGGACGGAGAGACCCAGTGCAGGCAGAGCTCAGGAGCTGATGATTTTCGCAGTGCTGGGTTACACAACCCTTCTTCCAGCCAGCAGAGCAAGGCAGTGCTTGAAATGCTGCTGCTCTCCCTCCAACCCCTAACCTGAACTCTCACCTGGATTAAGTTTCCTGCTACTATTCCCAGGAGAAAACCACAATGCCCAGGTGAAAACCACCATGCCCAAGTGGTGAGCAGCCTTAGACCAAACAATTCCAGTGCAAACACCATCTGCTGCAAGTCCTCATGCTTTATCCAAAGCTTTGTGACATGCGGGGACATCTATCTCCCTCTTTTCCCCAGGTGGATCCAGAGAGGTCCTCGAAGAAGGGACAAATTCCAGCCACGACTCACCAGCTGGTGTGAATTCTGCCCTCTTGGTTACTCTGTGCAAGCCACAAAGACCTGGCCATGGGGTGGGGAAGCACATCACCAGTGGTGACAAGCCTTTTCAGAGCAAACCTCAAAACTCTTTCATTGCAGAGCTCGGCTTCCTTCCACACAAACCATCTCTGAATTGCAAGGTGACACCCAGCCCTGATTAATAGATGTGAGGCTCTGGGTCTCCACCCTCCCCACCGGTGTCAGGAACGAGGCTGATACCAATTTAACTGAGGAGCTATTGTTCAGAGCAGGCCACGTTAAGCTGTATTTCATCCAGAAGAGCAAAGATTGGAGGGAAGTTGGCACATGGCAGAGCAGGTTCAGACAGCACTGAAGGTCAAGCCAGCTCCACTGTGGAGGGCTGCAAGCTTTCAGTGCCAGGTAGATTGTGGATAAAATCATGCTCTCCGAGGGCTGGGTATAATCCGGGTGACAGCCGTTACCCAGCGCTGCCTCCGGGAACGGTAAAATAAGGCTTTGCAGTGTTTCTTTACAGATCTTAGAGAGTTGTACAAACATCAGGGAACCAAATCTCTCGGTGCTCCCAGGGCACAACACAAACTGGCTGGGATAACCCACCGAGGCAGGTCTCAAAGTGCCAGTGACTCTTTCATTTGTTTTACTGAAAGGGAAACTGAAGCCCCGGGTTAGTCGAGCCAGCATTTCCTAATTTGAATGCCTCATGTTAGGCAACTCATCTGCATGAAGAAATAATTTATAATTTTTACTACAACTTCTTCTTTCTTTTTTTTTTTTTTTAATCAGATTAAAGTATTACAAGGTTGATCCCCTTCCAGACAGCTTGGTTGGCTGCATTGTGTTTCAACACTTGGATTTTTCCCACAAAAACACCACCATTATATTGCAGAAATTTGATCATAGGCCTGCACGTGCTTACACAGAGAGCCTTGAAAATGGCAACACCAGATACGTATTTCCCATAAAAACAAAAATTCCCTTTGAATATTACAGCTGTTAGATAAAATATATACTGAATACTCTCTAATTAAGAAAGCCTCTGAAACTTTAATACACATTGCCCTTGATGATGTGGAAGCAAGGAAGAACAAAATCGTTAGAAGCTGAATTATTCTAGCAGCCTATTATCATGGTGTAATCTTATTAAAGAAAATTCATGCTGGTGTAGCCTCTTACCTTCACCACTTACAGAAGAGCCATGTGGTGTAGTTCTGAGTGCACAGAGATAATGAAATTACAGTGAATTATGTGGCCTGTGTATGGCAAAAGGAGCATAATTCCATCCCTTCGAGGAGAGATGCTGATTTTTCTCAGGGAGGCGACACCAGTACTACTCAGTTACTGTGCATAAAGGGACTATTCATCATTATCTGCAGACAAGCAATTTTGGAGAAGATCTCGGGGCTGCCAGTGCAGAAAGGCACAGCCTGCTGCCACGGCTCGGCCAACAGCCAGTGCTGCCTTCCACAGCTTCCATGGCCTTGCTGGCTGTGGGTGCCTGGACCTGCCCTCCCAACACCCTGGGCACTGCCAGTGTCCCCTGACACAGCCAGCTGGGTGATGGAAGGTGTCCCTACCCGTGGCAGGGTGTGGAATTAGACCATCTTTAAGGTCCCTTCCAACCCAAACAATCCTGTGAGGGAGGACAGTGCCCACTGCTCCGGCCTCCCCAGGGCTCACTCCCCACGGCTGTCCCTGGAGCTACAGCAGGGTGCTGCACACAGGGCAGGGAAATCCCACCTGCACTGGGGTGATGATGAGGACAAAGGATGCCACAGGAGCCTAGGCACAACAGAAGGCCAGAACAATCTGTCAGCAGATGTAGGGGAGCTGACCTGGTCCTACAGCCCCACTTTCCACCAAAACACCACCGTGTAAAACCAGACAGATCTGAGCTGGTCCAGCCCACCACGATGCCTGTACAGGTCCATCCAGCTGAGCCAGCTATTTGGGGAGAGGATGGGTGGCACCATGGAGTTTGGGGTTTTGGGGCCAGCTGCTGTCTTTCCTAACCAAACTCTACAAAAGGAGTTTAGCTGGTCATGAGTTAGGGACACACAACACAGGACATACGAGGACAGCTCTGCTCACACCTCCCTTCTTGCGTACATTGTCAAGTGTGAGAGATTTGTTGTAGGAGGCTGAGATTATCCTGCTCACTTAACTTTATGTAAACTTCTCAAAAATAACATTTCATTTCACCCTTTTACTAAAAGAAACATCAGCTCGCATTCCTGTTTCGCAGATGACCACACTTGACACTCTTGGGAACAAGGAGCTCATTTAGCCTGTGAGATGCTTCTTGTTCTTTTGAGTCTGCACATGTGTCCAGGTTCAGTTTATCTCAGCTAAAGTGGATTTCCTTTGTTTTATTTTTCTTTTCCTTTTTTATAATATCTAGTTTATGGATCTGTGAAAACAGCCATACGTGGTTGGCTGCAGTTCTGTTAAACACTTGAGGATGTTACTCAGCTCCTCTGTTTTCAGTAGAGCTCTAATGCATTTACTCTGCTTTAACAAAGCCTTAATCTTGCCCCTTACTGACTCTGTGCAGGGTTCAGTGTTCACCATAACTCCCTGAAACAGCCATAACACCAAATAAATTTGCCTGCTCCTGCCTGGTTCTCAGCACAAATTGCAATTAGTGAGCAAGGGCTTCACTCAGAATAATTTTTCTCCCATTGTGTGCCCCGAAGCTGGAGCCAGGCAAGAAATTGGAAGAGATTGAGTCTGGCAGCAGAGTAGTGGAAGGCACATCCCTGCTCCCTGCTGTGCTCCTTGAGGATGTGTGTTCAGAAAGCAGGAGGGTTTAGCCACGAGAGCCGTGTATTATCACCCTCTGAATAGCCTGCATTCCTGTTCTCCTACAAAAACCTAGGGAAGGCTCTTTATCTGAAACCAGAATTGCATGAAAATTAGCTGGGGCTGATGAAGCAGCATCTGTGGTATCTTTTTTTTAACCCTGCTTTACCTCTCCTCATCTCAACATGTAAATCCTGTCGCTAACAAGATTAATGGCACAGAAACCTCAAGAGCAAAATCTGTGCCTTTTGGAGGAACACAGAACTGGAGCTTTCTCAGTAAATCACATTCAGGCTGTTCAGCTGCAGCATCCTCCTGCTCTCAGGTGCATGCTAGCTTCCTTTGTTCTTCCCAGGGTTATATGTCCATGTTTGCATACACACAGATACAGACTCATGTGCATTTGAGGCTTCTCAGTCTCTTGAAGTCCTGTCTGGATCTTGAATCAGACTGAATCACCTTAGAATTGCAGAACCATTTTTAGGATGAAAAAGACATCAAAGAGTCCAGCCCCAGCACTGCCGAGCCCCACCTGAACATCTTTTAAATTCCCCCAGGGATGGTGACCCCACCACTGCCCCAGGCAGTCCATCCCATTCTTCTCCTTAACTTGTCTTTATTTCAGGGTGTTGAGTTGCTTGGACATGACCTCTTCTGGCTGCAGGCTCTCTCCTCTCTGTGCTGCCACATGAGTGACATTATCTTATGCTGATGAGTTCACCTTGCAGCATCTTCTGTCCCTCCAGCTCCTGGCAACCTCTCTGGCACATAATTATGTTTACTCCCTCAATCCTACCTCCTTTCTGCTCAGTGGGTTGGGTACCTCTCTTTGCAGAGGTGATGGTTGCAATGCAGCCCTCACTGGGCTCAAACCCTCTCTGCCTTGCTTGTAAAGTCATACCACAGACTTGGACATCAGGCAAGCAGGATTCCTAAATCAAAATTCTCCAAATTCTAGTGTAAAATCTCCTCCCTCTATCAATGCAGGGCACACCCAGGCCTGTACAGTCAAGGACTTGATACACTGAGTAAACATCAGCTACTGACTGGGTTAACATGGCCAGTTAAGGCTCTCTAAAATGGGATTATCCTGGAACTGCAAAACACACAGATGTTTTGCCACTGCCATGGCAGGGCTCAGCAGCTGTACAGTGCTGTCAGGAGGGTTTGGGATGATCCTATACTTACCATTCAGGCAGTAATTTGGGTAGAGAAAGGTGACCAGAGCTGCCATAAAAACACTGATATGCTGCTGTGTCACAGTCTGGGGGGAGCTGTATGGCCCTAGTTACAGATGTGTCATTGGAGGTGCTGCGGCACCAAGACCAGAAGGGTTTGCACTGTCAGACTTGTTGCAAGAAGTCCCACACCTCAGTCCTGAGTTGGTGTGAGGTGTTGCTGTGTGGCTGTGCTGAGCTTGCTTTGCTTCAAGTGTGACCCAGATGAGATATTGTGAAGACAGGAAGCCTTTAGTTCAGACTGGTCTAAGTGTCAGCTCANGATAGATAGATAGATAGATAGATAGATAGATAGATAGATAGATAGATAGATAGATAGATAGGAACAGTGTGCTAACCAGACAAGGATAACTCAAACTGGAGCTGCTGTGGGATGACTTCCACATGGTTTCTGTAGAGCACAGGCTCCTTTTAGCTTTTCCCATCAGACAGACTTTGCCCTATGTTTGGGACAAGGTCTCCCCCAACATGGACAGAGAGGATCCCCCTCTACCCATCCCCACCTGCCCCCAGCTCTGAAAACCAGAATGCAGGATGTTGTTGCAGAACTATAAATGATGAATTGCATGGGCTGGGAAGGATTATTTATTTATTCCTTCATTCCTCAGCACAGGCAAAGCCAAACTCTCCCTGTCTCCCAGGACTGCTTGGAAGAGCCAAGGGCTGTGGACTGGTTCCTGGGGTGAAGTCCCCAGGGATTGCTGAGTGAGGTGTTTTATTGTGTAAACCTTCCTGAAGCTACAAACAAGGAGTATGTTGGGACAGAGGGCTTGCCATTGCACAGCAGCATTCTGAGAGCACACCCACCTGTCCCTTCTCAGCAAAATTACTAATACTGTATTTTTTGTAGACTTCAAGGTGCCTGATAAATCTCCAAGTTATAAAGTGTCACCTGGAGAGGTCCCTCCTACCTCCCCTTTCCCTCTTCTCAGCTTTCCAGTTCTTGTAACCAGGGTAACACCTGAATGGCCCCAGGCACTCTGATCCCTTCCTGCAAAGCACTGCATTGGTTTTCTTTCAGCTTCATTCCTTTATTCCCCCTTCTCCCTGTAATGCCTGTTCCTCAAGCTCTGCTCACTCATTCCCAGGGAACAGGACAACCAGTAACAAAGTGACTGGCACCTTTCCTTATTTTTCCTGGGAAAGAAACTTTACCCAGGCATGGCAGCACAGTGTACATCCCACCTGGAAAACACGGTCCAGCTTCATCCTGTGAAAGGGATTTAGCTGCTGATACTGGAAAATTTGCCAGCATTCTGGGCTGAGTTTGTGTTTTAAAAGCCATGAACTAAATCTGTTATGATTCCCTCGCTCACCACTCTGCAGCAGGGATATTTTTAAGAGCACCATCAATGGACTGCTCATCTTGGAGGATGCTGTTTGTTCCCACCTGAGGTGGAGGCCAGGGGCACACCTGGAGGCTCCCAGCTGGCCCTGGTGGCCATCAGCCTGACTGCCCCTTGCAGCCTCAAGGGTCCACCAAGGCACCAGCACCCTCTGAAAGGTGCCACCAGTGCCAACACCACTTTCAGCACTGCAACGTGACCACACCACAGGAGCATCCACTGGCCCAGCTGAGCTTTCTGTTTGCCACCTCAAAGCCCTCAGGAGGACTTAATCCTGTTTTCAGATCTAATCCATTAAACAAATGCATTATGCAGATTTGCTTTTCTCCTGGAGCTCCAGCAAAGCTCTGTCACGTCGACTCTGGAAGATTTTTGCAGTGGTCTTGTTCTAAGCTTAGAGCATATCAAAAATCTGCCTGGGATAAACCAATCATCCTTAAATTTCACAGACTTTTGCAGCAGGACCTCCAGCCATGGACACTGTCCTGTGCCTGCCACGCTCTGCCTCCCTCAAACCTCACCCAGCAGCCCAAATCCTGCCTATCCCAGCCCGAAGAAGCCAAAGTCACCTTGAGCAGGTGAAGACTGAAGTATACAGCCCAAAGTACATGTGGTACCTATGGCCTAGTAAAGAAGGGAAGGTAATTCTTTTTTCTCTTTTTGAACTCAAAAATAGAGCAGAAGACAAACCCAGTGGGAAGAAATCCCAGCTCTTTCCTTTTAATTGAAAATAGTTCCATAAAATCCTGCTAAGTCTACAGGCTAATGCAAGCACTGGGAGGCAGCTGAAATACACCTCCCAAGGGCAGGGTATGTTACAGCCATTACATTTAAAAGTCACAGGGGTCTAAGTTTAAAAGTAAAAACTACACTTATGTTCCCTCCTCCTGTACTCACTCATTACTCCTGATCTTCTTCTGCTAATGTAAGGAACCTGATTTTGGAATAGTCCCAAAGAGATCAGAAATAATGGTGAGTCAGTGATCAAGTTTTAAAGATGTGATGTGGCAGTGATTGGATTTTCCAGTGTGATGTGTCAGCTGAAGTCTCACGGTGTGCTAGACCTGCTGGTCGTGGGAAATCCTACAGGCTGGAGTCAAGAAGAAGGGATTCCTTCATGTCTGGTAGATCAATGACCTCCAGCAACTGGGAGGTCTCTTCACAGTTTATAAATAAAAAGAAAGATTTAATCTCCCTATTATGCAGGGCACTGCATATGCAAAAAATACACATATGAATATAAAGTAAACTAAATTCAGACATCAAAACCCACACCTGAAGGTCTATAGTTAATTTTTCAATGCTTTTTTCAGGTGAGATTATGGCTGAATGGCCAAAGGTGAGCAAAAAAAGCACCCAGTCCCTACAGCTGGGTGCAAAACTGGGCACCACACTGGTGTGTGACATGGGACATGAAGCAAAAGAGAAGCAATGCAGAGATCACCTTTTTTAAGGAACTTGCCTTTTTCACAGGAATGTCTGCTCCAGAGTTGTTGGGAAATGGGACTGTGAGGAGTGGAACTGTGGGAAAAGAGCCCTTGGAGCCAGATCCTGCAGAGGAATGAGCTGTCTTTGATGCCATCTACTGGAATGCTGGCTCCAGGGCCTGGGACCTGCTTGCTCTGCTGGAGACCACAGAATTAGGGCTCGTTCCCATTTGGAGCTGGATGCTGCAAGTGGGATACAGGCTTGGAAAGACTGCCTGGCCAAAGTGATGCTCTGCAGGATCCATGGATGCACTGCGACTTCCAGCAGCAGAGGTTTTCAGGGGATTTCCACACAAGGAGTGCTGGTCCTGAGAGCCCACAGATGTCCAGGGAAATCTGTCAGGGAGGCAGGGCCCAAGGAATGCTGTAAGGCTCGATCTGCAGGAGATAATGGCACCCCAGGAGTGGAGAGAGGAGGGAAACAAAAGCTCTTTAAAGCAGGAAGGGCTTCCTCCATTTCCAGCTACAGCCCAGGGCAGGTACCAGACTCTGAGATCACACAAGGCTGGGTTGTTGCCTGTAAATGACAGGAGAAGCAAGATTTGGATGGTATGTCAGAAATCCCTGGGATTTTCCCATGGATGGTATGTCAGAAATCCCTGGGATTTTCCCATGAGGATGGGCCAATCTTCATCAAGTCACTGCACAGCACCACCTAAGTGTTCTCCCTCACCCACGTGCCTTTCAGTGCACCAGCCCAGCTTATGACAGGAAGAGCAAGGCTCAGCTCTCTGCTTATCTCATTTGTGCTGGTGCTGCTTCCCCTCTGGTGCAGCATCCCAGCATTGTCTGCAGTACCAAAATCACCAGATTTTGCTTTATGCAGACACTCTGCAAGACAAAGAGACAACACCTGGGTGCTTTCTGAATCCTAACTATTTTAGAAAGATGTTAAATGCTGTATTTCACTTCCTGGGGTGATTATTTATAGTAGGTTGTGCCTTTTCTTTAAGAATCACAGCAGGTAAGACCAAGACTGGCCCAGGGTTGTTTTTTATCTCCTGTCCCAGTAATTATGATTTGCAGATAGGAAATTGCTGACAAGTGTCCCCTTGGATGGCAGGCCCAGCAATCTCAGGATAAAGGACATTTCTCCCACACTGTCTCCCAAAACAAGCTTGACAACATAACAACAGCCACGTGGCCTGTCTTCTCCAGGGAGGATCAGCCTGTGCCGAGCCCTCCTGTGGCTTTACAATAGTTCTGGGCCTTTGGAAAGGTCCTCCTTCATTTTATTGCACAAAAGATCCAGGAAACAAAGGGAGGGAAAGAATTGGCTGCCATGGAGAAGGAGGAAAGGTGGTGGCACACAACATGCGGGTGGTGAGCAAGCTACAAACTCAGATAAACCAGGAGAAGAAACTTTTCTCCTGTCTCCTGTAACTACATGAAACTTCCCTGTTATTTGAAAGGACAGCTGGCCAAACCAGATAGAGGAGAAGCCTGAACTAACAGCAGATCGTCATCATTCCATGCTGCCAGTATCTCCAGTCCAATAAATACACAGTCCAACCAGCTGGCCCCTGCATTCCTGTGCCAATAGGTTGTTCCTTATCACTGTTTGTTGCTTGTGCACAGCTTGGACAAGCAGCAGAACCAAGAGTTTTCAAAGGGAGTGCAAAACATGCCTGAGAAAGTCACTTGTCTGGAAATAAAACCCCTTTAGAACAACATGGATAGTTAGCATTGCATTTGGGATTTGTGCATTACTGGTGTAACTCCAGGACCCACCTCCACAGCCCATTGCTGCTGGGGGGCTCATTCTGCAGCCTGACACTTTCTCCTGGAGGGACATCACAGAGCACAGCATCCCTGGGAACCAAGCAGGACCCCCAGCACCTTCATCCCACACCCCACAGTGAGCAGGGCTGCAGAACATCACATCCAACTGCTTCTTGTGGCCTCCCAGCACAGAGGGAAGCAGAATTAGGAATCAAGGCACACTTCCTAAATAAAGGAACAAATAAATAAAACCATGAGTCTGAGGCAAAGAGATAGAGAAGGGGAAAAAATGAGGAAAAAGACGAGTAAAGACTGGACACACCTGAGAAATAATAAGGGGAGGGGTTGACTGAGTCAAAAAAAAGGCAAATTGGGCATATTCTGTTCACAGGGCCACACATAGCCCTGTTTAACAGGTTTTGCTGCCTCCAGCATTTCCTGGGCATCTGCCATTGAGATCTGGACTGACTCTCCATCCAAACAAATGGGACTGATTAAATCCTATCACACTCTCAAGGATTTCTACAGGCAGGCGTTCTGTACATTTGCAACGCAGCGATCTGACCAGATTCCCCACAGAGCAATTGCTATAGAAAACTGTTGTTTTACTGCCTTGTCAATCCTCTAGGAGTTTCCTATAAAGGCAGCAGCTCCTGGATTTACTTGGCAATCAGCCTCTTTCCCAAGGATGGCCACCTGGGACGAGTGAGTTTGTTCTGCTGTCAGGACAGCACGGATGTGATGCTCTGCACAGGGGGCTGCAGGATGGGGTTTGTCTGCAGCCCCTCCCACAGCACTGTGGAATTCTCCCTTTGGAAAACATGGCTGCACGTGAGCTGGAACAAGCACCACAGCTTTTTCTGTCTGTTTTTCCTTGAG
Organism: Lanius collurio; assembly: GCA_020086605.1. Classification (NCBI taxonomy): domain Eukaryota; kingdom Metazoa; phylum Chordata; class Aves; order Passeriformes; family Laniidae; genus Lanius; species Lanius collurio. The sequence goes on along the minus strand of JACBWW010000010.1, from coordinate 30,104,561 downwards.
TGCTGCTCTCTTGGATAAAACCCACCTGGCCGTGTGTGTGTGTGGGTTTGGCTGAGAGCAGGGCCAGCACTCAGCTTCCAGCCCCAGATTCCTCTCCACCTACAGCACCCAGCAATGGCTTGGTTTGTTCTTCCCCCAAACGTCTTCCTGCTCCTTTCCCTCAAGCTTGAACACAGCCTCATTCCTCAGGGGAAGTCAGGAGGGTGACGACAGCCCATCCCCCTGAGGCACTGCGGGTTCAGAGAAGAGCCTGGCTTTTCCTGGGAAGCGATGCCTGAGGTGTCCCCACACCATCCAGCAAGGAGGTCCCTCCCCAGCAATGTCACCCCGTGCAGGAGGTGGTCTGGGAAGGAGACCAGAAGTGCACAGTGCCAGCATCAGAGAGGGGACTGAGGGAAGTTTTCGATTTTCCTGGTTTGCCCAGAGCCACAGAGAGAAGATTTCTGCTCCCAGGAAAAGGGTACAGGAAGTCCAAAAGCAGGCATCCAGCATCAGGAGGCAGCTGGAGCTGCTGGCACTGGTGATGTTCCCCTTGTACACCCTCCCTGAACCCTGCAGGAACAGCCCATGCTGGGGCTGGGACAGAGGATTCCACCTAGACCCCTCAAAAACCAGGATTTGGGCTGCTCACAAAACCCTCTCTGAGCAGCGAGGTGGGGACAGTCAGTGGGACACCACCAGGGACCTGAGCTGCAGGAACTGGGAGCTGCAAAGCTGTTCATCCATTCCCATCAGAGCCAGCAGCCCCTTTCAATCCAGGAAGCATCTGCCTGTACAGAACCATGCTTGGTGTTATTATTCAGCCTGGGTAAGGTTTAAATGTTTATATGGCAGACTCCACCATTTCCTTTTAATTGTCCTTTCCTTCTGGTGACAGGCTGTGCTTTGGGAAGGAGCTCCTGGGAATGGCCACACAAGGGTGTGGGAGGAGGGTGCCAGCAGCAGCTCTTTGGAGCTAAAAAATGTTCACTGCAGCTGGAGCAGAGGGTCCAAGGCATGGGTGGAAGGTAAGGAAGTTACTTCATCCCACCCTCTTCAACATCTCCTGTAATGCACTTCCCAAAACCTTCCAAGAGCAACTTCTAAGACACACCATGTTTACATGGCATGAAAATCCTCTACCGAGACACAGCACAAATATTGCCACAGCATTTTGCAGCCAAAAACTATCCCAGGTCAGGATTTCAAAAGCAGCCCTGCCTCTTGTGACTGTGGGGTGTGATGGTTTAAAAGTAAAAAAAAAAAAAACAAACAAAAAAAAAAAAAAAAAAGCCAAACAAACAAAAAAAAACCAGGAAGAAAGTGATACACATGGGAGGTGCAAGACCTTTTCCAGCTTGCCAGGAGTGATGGGAAAGGCTCCCACTGGCTTCAGACAGGGAGAGACCAGAGCTGCTCATCTCTCCAGCCTGATGACACTGCCAGGTACAGATGGCAACACTCCCTCATCCCCAGCTGCTGCACAGCTGGCAGCACGAGCCACAGCCACTGCCAGATCCCTCACTGGTACCATTCTTGCCAAGGCTCCAGCAGGAAACCTGTGAGATACAAAGACCTCAGGAAGCTGCTTTGATTTCCTAACCCTCGGAGCTGCTGCCAGCTCCCAGGATCAGGAACTTGCCTACAGGAGGGTTAAATGTGGAGCAGAGCTGGCACTAAAGGGCACTTGCTCTGCTCTGGAAAAAGGGAGGAACATTTTTGCTGCTGCCCCATCTTTTTCCCAAGCAGATTCCTTCCTTTGTTTCACTCAGGCCAACTGTTTTGTAGCTCCCAGGTGACAAAGCACAGATGTTCCCTCATAAACCACCATCCAAACTTTTCAGGACTTGGATGCCTGCAGAAATGTGAGTCAGGCACCAAGGGATGGCAGCACAGGAGCTGGGAGCACGGAACTGTGAAGATACTGCTTTGGCAAAGAGGCTTCCTGATGCACCCCAAACACATCCCAAACCCCTCTTGTCTCCCTGATTACCTGTCCCACCTGAGCTGGTGGCCTTTCCAGTGACAACACAGCAACACTGGTGACAGGGCCCCCTGTGTGTGCTCCTATGGAAGTTGAGACAGGAAAAAGCCTCCATGCTGGTTCAGTCAGGCAGCCTGAGCTAATTGTGCATTCCACTTTCAGCCAGTTGCTGACAGTGGTTTAGGAAAATCTAGGAGATTTTATACTAGAATTTGTGCCCTGAAGGAAAAATGCCTTTTGAGTTTTATTAGGGAGAATTTGGCTTGTGTCTTGAAGCACAAAGGCCTAAAGTGCTACTGAACCCCTTGGATTAAACCCCTGACTAGGAGGGAGGCAAAGGAAATTTTCCTTCTGTCTTTGGACCATTATTTTTGTCTTTCAGGGTCTGTTGTTTGGGGTTTTGTGCATGCTCACAAAAACTCTAAAATCCCAAAGTACTTTAGAGCTGAGCAGGAAATCAAGACTCTGTTTCAGCTCTCCTGGTACACTGGAAAAGACACTTTTATGGTAAGAAAAGAGTAAATATTCAGCCAAAAGGTAGCACAGCTCATAAAGTCACAAATACAGACAGGTCTAGAAGTTATGAATTATTACAAGAAAGACCAGAAACAATTATTAAAACCCAGCCCAGGCATTTTCCTCTATTATTAAATAACGGCAGCAAAAGAAGCTTCCAGGCCCAGAGCTCTGCTCCTTTACCTGCTTTTTCACAGATTCTGGACAACCTCTGTTCTTTATCAAAGCCTGTATTGTCCCAAAGTGATTTTCCCTCTTGTGCTGCTATTCCTGCATCCAGCAGAGGTTTTCAGTTTTGATAAGACTCTGTGATGGACAGGTGATACCCACGGCTCAGCACAGGGAAACTGCAGTCAGCTCTCCAAATATCCAATATTCTGACCTTCTCTGCATGGGCAACTTCTGAATACATCTTGCCTCTCCTTACAGAGAATCATGGAACAGTATGGATTAGAAAGGACCTTAAAAACCATCCAGTTCCAATCCCAGCTACAAGCAGGGACACCTTTCACTTCCCCAACCATTTGGGGTTGCTCCAAACCCCATTCAGCCTGGCCTTGGACACTTCCAGGGATGGGAAAGCATGCAGGAAACAAACCACAAATATTCAAGAAAAGAAAAATGGTCCTGAAGAGGGGAAGGAAGAAACTTTGTTCCCTTCCTACCCACAGCTGAGGCCAGCCAGGTACTCCTCACCTGCAGAGCCCAGTGGAAGGAGAATGTTTTGGGGGACTCCAGCTGATGTTTGGGCTGTGCCTCTCTGTGTTCCCACGGCCTCCAAGGGGTGACAGTGAAAAAAAACAGAGCAGCCAAGGCCACACAGATGAACTCCCAATATTTAGATTGCCAAACTGCACCTCCATAAATCTACTGGGATCCCCTGCTGTAGGAAAGGGTGTTAAACACATAGACAATAAATTTCAGAGGATTTGGTAAAATTAGGATTGTTGTTACTTTTCCATTCCAAGAAGACTAATCTGGGTTATAATTATCCCAGCTACATCCAGGCTTTTCAATAGCTCATACACTGATAAATGAAGCGTTCACTCTCACAAATGCCCCTCCTTCCCCTAATGGATGCAATGTGTTCCAGACGGATGGAGAAACCTTTTTTTTCCCCTTTTACACTTGCTAAGCTATTTCCAGGCATCCAAAGCACCACAGGTGTAAATCAGCAGAGCTCTTCCCATTTACTCCACTCCTTAGAGCAGATGAGGATCCACCTTAGGTTATTTCTAGCCTTAAAATCATGAATTGCACATAGGTGATTGGCCCATAAATGAGTGAGGTAAGAAAAAACCCCACCAGACAAACACAAAAGGCATTAATTGCACAAATCACTTTGGGCCTGCCAGCCCTTGCAAAAAGCCACTTTAATTAGGCTGCTTGAAATGCAGACAGGTTTTTTTTTTTCCCCCTTTCCACTGAGGTCTTTGTACCCACTTTGTATGAACAGGAGCCAGCCTCCACATCCTCAGCCAAAAGCTGTCCTCTCACTCCACTCCCAGGAGCCAGGACACTGGGAAGAGCTGTCTCAGCAGAGCCTCTGTGAGCCCCCAGAGGAGATCAGCACCTCTGAGTGATGCATTGATGCCTGATGGAGGGAGACAGAGATGTTTTTACAATGAGAAAGGTCGGTGCTGCCCCGCAGAGGAGCGGATTCTCCCTCTGCTCTGCCACACTGTTCCTCTGTGGTTCCCAGGCCTTCCTCAGGGCACTGGGATTTTCTGAGTGCCTGCCCAGGGCCAGCTGGGAGTCCATCTGCAGCAGGGCTGAGCCCACACAATGCCCCTGAGGTAGTCACGAGTGGCATTTCCAACATATGTTTGCACAAAATGCTCGAGTCCTTTCAAAGTGAGCACGTCAGCACCCAGTCCTGTGGCCAGTGCCAGCTTTAAGCTGTGCCTCTTGGCCCTGTGTCCACAGGGAAGGATCTCAAAGCTCTGCTCCAGAAATAAATGCATCAATGTTTGTATTTAATGACCAGAAAGACATGGCAGAAAGACACACATGACTGGAGAGAGGAAAATGTTGCTCTGTGAGTCCCCTCACAACGTACGATGGGGAGACGAGGATTCAGCGCAGGGAAGGGGATGTGAGTGTTTCATCAAGCACTGCTCCTCAGAGTAAATACACAATATGGCCCAATTCATACTGTAATGGTCTTCTGACATGCAGCATTTTTATCTGAATGCTATTTGACAACTTGTGCTACGTGCAGCAGCGCTGGCCAGCACCTCTGGCCACTGTTTCACAATCCCAGAACCCACTCCCTCCTCCCAAGCAAGCCCCATCTCCAACTCTCCCTTAAAACCACAGGACAGACACCTAGGGGTGCGCTCTCAAAGAGCTCTAAAAGCTTATGCACATAAAAATACAGCTTTGTACAAAACTACTGTATCATGAAGCTCAGGGGCTGTTGAGAACAGAGTGATCAGCCATGCCAAAAACTGCAGGAAGGGACTTTTCAAAGCAAAAGTCCATTTGCTTTGGTTAAAGGCAACTCCCCACCTCTCCACATAGTTTAAGGATGACAAGGAAGTTGAGTGTTTGCTAGAACATCTCAACCAGCAAGGAAAAATAAAAGTGCTCCGGCTGCAGGAATGAGAGCTGGCTCTTCCAGTGTGTGCTCACTCTCACATCTGTCAGCTCCACTAGTGCTCCATGAAACAAAGGGGCTGTGCTGGCATTCACTGCTGGAGTACCAGATTTATCCCAGCTGCTCAGGTTCAGGTCCCTGCCACTCACTCCACTGCTCCAGTGGGGCTGTTCCCCATAAAGAATGCCAGGGATCAAAAGCTAAGAAGTTTCACAGTCTGGCTGCAAGTAGAGATTTGTCTCTGGGTCAGAAAGGCTTCCACCTTTCATGCAGAAAAAGGGTAAACCATGGAAAAATTGTTCAAGCTCCTGTCTGGGCCATGGACTCAATGCTGGCATGGGAAGTAAATTCCTGACCCTGCCTGGGCTATCATCTGCCTTCCACAGGCCCAGCCAATGCCAGTGTAGCACCTTTGCAACTGCAGCCATGTCATTTGCTAGCAGACAACCAGAAATATCCTCATGCTTGCTCAGACAAATCCTACTCAAAGGGTACTGAAGTGAGAAGCAGCTCATCTGTGCCTGTTGCTGTGACAGTGTCTACAAAGCAGCTTGTCTGCAGGAGAAGTTTCACTGCTGGGATGATCTAAAGGCACTAAAACCCCCAAGAAGGAAGGGCTGGCATGCCTGAACCCTGTTCTCAGTCTCTAACCAATAAAGTGCTTTCCTATCAGATGTCTGTGTTGACATGGGAGAACTCTTTCCCTCTTTTCACTATCAGAGCTGGGTGAAAATGCCCAGCAGCACACATGAAATCAGCTCTTGACACGGTGTTTACAAAGCAACAGCAGCTTTTTCAGCTTTGCTGGGGACCCAGAGACCAAACAGTGCCCATGGTTGTGCTCCAGGCATCCCTGCTACAACAGCACCATAAATACATAATGAGAATTTAAAAGGCAGAAGGAAAACAGATAAAGGAGACTGCCCATATCCCACTCAGCTTTCATCATCTGAAAAGAGCTGCAAATTTCAGCATGTGCTCATCAAGCTTAGGGAAAGGTGTCCTCATTAGAGGGTGAGCACAGGAGCTGCCTGGCAGCACCCAGAGGGAGAAGACATCGAGTTTCAGAGGAAAGCTGCCACCACATTTTAGACACATTGTCACTTTTAGACAAGACAAAGCAGCTTAGCACAGAAGCATGAGGAACTGTGTTCAAGCAATTTGGAGTTAGAACAACAACAGCAAGGTCATCCATGCCACGTGAGCACAGATTTGGATCAAACTCCTGAAGGTTAGCCTGGGGAAAGCTGCTTCAAATTTCAGAGAGCTGAAACCAAGGAGTCAGTCAGTACCTGGCCACCTCAGATGCTTCCATGGCCACCATGAGCAGTATCCATGCACCTGCAAGTCTAAATCATGCAGACTCAAACCACAGCTGTGGCCAATATCACCAAAAACCACTGGGTAGGTCCACAGTCAGAACCTTGAGTGCAGCACAGTAACTTTCAGCACACTTAAAGGAAAGTGTCATCTTTATGGGACAGGCTCAGCCTGAATGGGACCTTATCGTCTACCCTCGAGTTACACATGGACAACACACCCAAAACTCTTTTCCAACAGGCACCTCCAATCCTGTTCCTCCCCCTCCAGGCCTTTCCTTCCCCATTCCCTCTCTCCCCTGATTCATGGCCACAGCAAATATGCCACTTGATTATCTGCTGACACGTGCATGTAGCACTTCTCCACGGAAAGCAATGAGTCTGGAAGCCTTTCCAACTTCCCCCCCCGATGATGTCACCCTGGGTGGGCGCCAGGCTGCATTTCAAGTGAAAATCCGTCACTTTGGGGTCACACATCCTCCTATTTTTAGGCCTGGACTCAGTGTTGTGCAGCCAACAGCTGAGCTGAACAGTTCTCATCATTCCACAAGTCTGCTGCCCCACAGAGCCCTCTGGAGATTCACACAGTGAGAAGAGTGTCCCCTCCAGTCTGCACTGGGGATGGAGAAGAGCCCTGTGGCTGCAGTTTGTGAGCTCCCATCCACCCACTCAGCTCTGACAACTCCATCACCCCACCCTGCCTCCCCAAATTCTCATTACTACCACTAACCTGTATCCCCAAGTGCCACATCCACAGGGCTTTTAAACCCCTCCAGGGGTGGGCACTCCACCACCACCACCACCACCCTGTGCAGCTGTGCCAGGGCTGGAAAACCCTTTTTGTGGAGAAATTTCCCCTAAAATCCAATCTAAACCTCCCCTGGCACAGCTTGAGGCCTTCCCCTCTTGTCCTGTTACCTGGGAGAAGAAACCAGTGCTCACCTAGCTGCACTCCCCTTCCAAGTAGCTGTAGAGTAAGAAGGTCCCCCCTGAGCCTCCTTTTCTCCAGGCTGAGCCCCCCCAGCTGCTCCTTATCAGACTCACTGCATTAATTTCCCTAATTGCAACACCTGATTAGCCAATGCCTGTGCTGTAGCCATTTAAGCAAGTGATGTGTTGCTGTGCACAGAGCACAGTTAAGCAAGGAGAAGCTTCTGAGAGGAGCTGCAGATCCACACAAAGAGCAACCAGGCTCTCCCTGTGCTCCTCACAGACACACCTCCCTGGTTCTGAGGGAGGCTGATGGCTGCACTTTAAAGGCCTGACAGGATGCAGACCCCCCATAACAGCACCAACACAGCTCATGAGCTGAATGAGCTCAGCTCAGCAGGGCTGAGGTGTAACCATACCCGCTGCCGACAGGGACTGAAAACCACAGACAACTGAGAATTGTAATGGTTTTGGGGCAAAGTGTGAGTGTGAGTCACGTCCCAGGCCAGCTGCAGGCTGTCTGCACCCAGCCAGGAGCAGGGCAGTGCTGGCAGCCAGGGGAGCCCTTCCCTCATGTGGCACTTGTGCTCCTGCTCTGCCCACCAGCACTCACATGAGACATCCCAGGCTGCAGCAGGCCTAAGGCTGGCACTGCTGGGCACTTTATTTTTAACTCTGGGCGAGTCCCATCACGCCTCCCAAAGGGGATGAAACCCAGCCCCAGCTGAGCAGAGGCTGCTGGAGGGCAGCAGTTCCTGTGCCTTGTGGCTGTTCCCTTGTCCTGAGCAGGCTGGCAGCCCCTATCCCCTGCACCCCAACAAATCCTGTCTGCATGCCCTCTGCAGCTGCTGGAATCACAGGATGGTTTGGGATGGAAAGGACCTTAAAGCTCATCCAGTGGCACCCTCTGCCATGGGCCAGGGACACCTTCCACTATCCCATGGTGCTCCAAGCCCTGTCCAACATGGTTGTGAACACTTCCAGGGATGGAGGGCAGCCACTCTGGGTTTGTTGGTTAAACCCCCTCGTAGAGAAAAAAATAAATGTCACTGGCTAAGCCCAGGGACCCTCCAGCATCCATGGGCTCACAGAACAGCATTAAAACAGGAACACTCAGGGGTTTTGTGCTCTCAGGGTGCCAGCACAAGGCACTGTTCTGGCACTGCTGCTCCTGAGCATGTTTACAGCACGAGCAAGGGCCCAAGCCAGATTAAATTTCAGATATTGAACCATTTGCTTCAAGGGAGTTACATCAGCAGCTGACTTGGCCTGTCTGTCTCTTATTTGCTTCTCCCTCCCTTTGAAAACAACGCTCTGCCTGGGTTTTATCAATCAGAGCAGTCTCTGAGAGGACTCCATGCACCAAAGAGCCTGGAGGATATTTTGCTACAGGAAAAAGATGGGCAGAGAAGAGGAACCTGCACTTAAAAAAAAAGGAAATATCTAGTGAAACCCAAATTGTGCAGCTGTCCCAGCTGTGCCCTTTCTGCAGCACATTTCAGGACTCTCATTCACATTTCCACAGAAATAAAGTGATTTTCCACTGGTATGGAATTCATCAACGTTGTCAAATGCTGGACAAGCTGATACAGCTCGGTGTTCTGCAAGAGACAAGCACTGAGAAAGGCTGCTTCCCTGGGGAATTTTTCCCTGTAGCCTTGTGCAGGTGCTGAGGAAAGGCCCCATAGGACATAAATAAGCAAGGATCATCTCCTGGACTGTGCTGCTCGGGTCACGGGTGCTGTGCAGAGGAACACACCCTGTGGAAGGCCTGGAAAACCCCTGAGCTGCCTCCTTTCAGACAATCCCAGCACCACCTCAGCTCAGGAATTCTGTCTGCAGGGAGGAGGAAAGGCAAACACTTTGGACAAGCAGCTGCCCAGGGCTCTGGTGTTGCTCAGGCAGAGGCAGGGCTGTGCAGGGAGGGTGGCTGCCAGCCCAGGCTGGAGAAGCACGTACTGCCAAGACATCGAGGCACCAGAGCAAAAGGGAATGAAAGCAGAAAGGCCATTAGCTTTGGATGTTGTCAGAAAGGGCCTGGAAGTGGTTTAGTCTCCTACATCAAGACCAGCTGAGCCATGTGCCCCCCCAGGTCTGGCTGCCTCTGGCTTCAGGTAGCAGATATTGGCAGCAGCTCCTCCTCTTCCAGCCCTTGATCAGCTTCAGAAGAGGAGAAATGGAAACCTGAGCTGTCTCTGCTGCTGCATGAGAGGGGTGGATGTGGGGCAAGAGGGGAAGCTGAACTGCTGCTGATGTGGTCACTGCCACCCTGCTTTGCAAAGTGCACACTGACTGCCTCCCTACGTGCTGGAGATGAGAGAGTTGATTAGAGTGGGACTGCTGAGGAAAAGTCAGCCATTGGACAGGTAGAGAGCAGAATTGTCAGACTGCTGAGTAACAGCACTTTCCCTCACTCACCCAGTCCATTCCTCCTTTATTTATCCTACTCTCACTGCAGATTGATCTCTTTTCTGATATTCAGACTAATTTTTTCAGAACAGCACATTAGCACAGAGCATGGCTGTGTCCTGAGCACATTGCTCCCTCGAGGTTTATTATGCTACCAACAAATAAACTACCTGCTAATAAACCCCCATCAAACTCACACTTCTCTTTTAGACTGAAGATAATTAAATTTGTGCATCAGCTACTAATTTCTGTGACTGGACACTGGAATATACTGGGGAGATGTAAGGCTGTGGTCAGAAGTGCACGCTAAGGCACTGCAGTGTTTACTCTGAGCTTCCTCTATGAAACTGATTGAAATATTATGGTAACCAAATTGTGGTCAGCAAATTGACAAAAACATGTGAAAATCCTCCCATGGACAGAGCAAACCATGATTTGAATATGCAATAAAGGGTGACAAGGCTGTGCCCTACAATCAGCTATCACAATCAACTTGCTGACATCAGCTTTAATATACATTGCTTAAGACATTAACCAACATGAATTATAATACAGCTCTTCACAGTGCAAATATGGGTTGGAACTCTCTCCCTTTAATACTTGAAACAGGCTTAATTATCAGGATGTGAGGCCCTAAGAATGCCTCTGGTTGTGTTTCAGGACAAAGGGAGTGCCTCTGCCTGCTTGTTCTCATTACACACTGCTGGTACTCAGGAGATGGGAAAGAGCTCATAAAATTGTTCATCTTGGCTGGGTTAGCAACAGGGAGCAAGAAATAGAGGGTGGAGGGATGCTCCTTCCCTGCAGAGCGGCAAGAGGTGACTATTTCTTCACAGAAGTTGTCATGAGCTTTCACTGAATTACACAGTGACAGCAGTGAACTTATCTATGTGAGGACATTTTTTAAAGAATACCTTTATAACTTCATTTGATGACATAACCTGTTTTTCTCAATCCTTAAACAGCTGCAGATGGCAGCCTAAAAGACTTCTCCTCTGTCCCAACTTTTGTCTTGGTCATGTCTTGATTTCTCTCCTGGCAAGCCAATTTATTACCAATTCTGTGTGTTTTCTTTAATCAGGCAAGAGGAACAGATCACAAGCCACTTTATTAAGGAAGTCAGGATAATTATTCTCAGGGGATAATTAAAAAGTAGGGATACATGAAGTAAGTTGACCCAGTTCTCCTGGAGAACAGTGGCAGAGCTGGAGGGAGATGGCAGCTCTCACAGGCCTCCATCCTTTTATGCTCCATCCCTGGAGGATCCTGGATGTCTGTAATGAGGCAGCTCAGGGATGTTGACTCTGATGGCAGTACCAGCCACGGCCATGAGACAAATCCCTAATCAAAGGGAGGAAACCCCAGGTGGGCACCGAAAGGGGATGAATGCCCACTGCCAGATTCCGAAGCCATCCCAGAGCTCACAGGTGAGCAAGGGCAGTGGGCAGCACTGCCATGAGTATTCCTGGCTACTGCCACACACTAGCAATGGAAAGTTCTTTATTCACAAATCAAGACCTGTCAATAATAACAGGGAGAACAGGGGAAGCAGTTCTTACCCCCTGCCAAGACCCAACTGCGAGCTGACACGCTGACGCACCTGGAAGCTGTTGCCAGAGTTCCAGGGAGACACTTGGAAAAGCCTCAAAGTCATTTTTCTCTGCTCTAACTTGCAGCCTACAAAGAGGAACGAGGATATTACAGAGTGTTGCAGAATCAATAGTTATTGTGGGAATCATTGGTTTGATGTCAAGGCCAATTAGCTGCAAGTGGAATTAGCACATACCCTGTGCGGGAAGACAGGAACATGTTCTTCTCTAGATGGGAAAGATGTAGGCTACAAAGGGCCAGGTGTGCACAGAAACTCTGGAACTGGCATCACATTTCCCAGTGCTGACAAATCTCACAGCCCTCAGGAGCCTGCAGCAATGGCCTGATCCATCCTGGACACGGGACAAATGGAGAGAGGACAAAGCTGCAGCCCAGAGTGACCCCTTGCCCCTTGGACTTTACACCTAGGAAAGGCTGTACTTGGCCAACAACTACTGACCCCATGTCAGGTCACCCCAACACACCAATCTTATCCCCTCATCTTCCCACTTTTGCCCTGACTTGTGCCAGCAGAAGTTTTATTCCATGCTGCAGACAGGATTTATAGCATTTCTTGGACTCATCTATGCTATGCCTGCTTTGGCTATTGAGAAAGAAGAGTTCAACACTTGAAACTGAGGAGGAACAGCCAAAGTGTGTCATATTAAAGGAAACAGGCTGCACAGATTTTAATTAGCTTTAAAGATCCAAGAGAAGCAACGGAAAGGAGCCAACTTGCAGGACTCCACACAAGGTGGTACAAAACTGAATGTTTTTGCAGCAGCTTAACCCACATTTTGAATCTCACCCTGGGAGCAGCCAGCAGTGGAGAAGACTTGGCAGAGGTCAGGAGGGTGAGAGCCTGGGGAGGGAGCAGTGCCAGGGCATATCCCTGCATAACCTGGGCTGGCACTGGGTGGGCAGCAGCCCTCAAAACCCACAGAACTGTAGAATCACAGAGTATCCTGAGCTGGAAGTGACCCACAAGGATCACCCAGCCCAGTTCCTATTCCTGCACAGACACCCCAAAATCCCACCCTGGGGCATCCCTGGAAGTTCTGTCCCATCGCTCCTGGAGCTCTGGCAGCCTCGGGGCTGTGCCCATTCCCTGGGGAGCCTGGGCAGTGCCAGCACCCTCTGGGGAAAGAACCTTTTCCTACAATGCTCCTGTAAACTGCACTGAGCCCTGCAATCAGGAGAGCTGCTCCAAGCACACCTGTGCACTGGAGGGGACAATGTCTGCCAGCTGGGGACAGCCTTTGGGTGAGGATGGAGACAACAGGGTCCCTTCCAACCCAAACCATTCCGTGGTTCTGTTACCGAAACCTGTGGCAATCCCACCCCACCAATGCTCCACAGCCCCAGCAAAACCCTGACACACCTTTGTGCTACAGAGCACTTTTGGACAAACAGCCTCAGCTGGAGGGGAAGCCCCAACAAAACCCTGACACCTTTGTGCTTCAGAGCACTTTTGGACAGCCTCAGCTGGTGGGGAAGCCCCAGCAAAACCCTGACACCTTTGTGCTTCAGAGCACTTTTGGACAAACAGCCTCAGCTGGTGGGGAAGCCCCAGGCTGTGCTGACAGTGCATGAGCCAAGGATGCCATCCAGAGGTGCTCGGGTGCAGCACAGAGCTCTGTGTCAGCAAGGACTAAAGGGGAAGATAGGACCTACATATGACCTTATGTATCAGACCCCACCACCAAATAATCACATTTTATTTATTTTTAATTTATCCTGCCAATCACTTCGGTATTTTTCTGTCTCTCCTCAACTGTGTGTCTTAATTTTCTAAGTGTACTAAATAAGTCACTCTTAAAAATATAGATACACCTCTGACCTCTCCTGGCAAACAGGAGTTATTTCATTTTACTCCCAGTTGCTGACAGCAGGCCTGGCACCACACGGGGAATTGAGAGAGGCACTCATCTGTATTTCACTGCTCTGCAACAGTGCAGGAGTTGAGAAAACACCAACCACACACTGAAACAGGAAACACAACAGTGGAAAACAATCTTTGTTCTCCATCTAGAACAGCTGGCAACTCCAGTTGTGAAATCATGACTCAGATTCGATACAAGAAAATGTTTTTCTAGTATATGATTATACATATTTATGTGTGTGTACACAGAGTTTATGTCAGCTGCTTGAACAGTGTGGCTGCAACATCACCTGGGGCATATTTTATGATGGGCAAAGTATGGAACAGGAGAGCTCTGGTCAACAGCAAAGATCTAATTCACCTTTGTGTGCACAGATACCTTCTTTGCTGGCACCTGTGTCTGTGTGGCCAAGAAATGTGGATTTGCCAAGTGACCCCATTAATATCAGAATAAAATCAACTGCTGAGTCCTTATTTCCTCCATTGGGAAACTAACAGGATTAGAACCACAGAAAGTCCTGAGTTGGAAGGGACCTACATGGATCATCAAGTCTAGCTCCTAAGACTACAAACATTAGAGACAAATAATCCCAAAATCACAAACTTTATAATTTCTTCTTTAATATTTGAGATTTTCCAAGCTTTATTCAGATACATGTGTGATTTTTAGATGTACTATCTTAAAATTATAGAAAATACAATACCCTTGTACCTGACTTTTTTCCTCAGAAACCATCACATACTGGTCCATTAGAATAAAGGCACTGGGTATTATTTTATCACCTTACACAAACTAAAAAGGAAAACTGAGAAGCAGATTGACTTGAAAATGAACAAAATAACTTTTTAGACAGTTTATGGCAAGCATGACTCTCATGTGCTGTATCTCTCCCCAAAGGAGCATCCTTCTTTTACACTCTCAATATTTGAAAGTGAAGAAAACCAGTGAAAATACAAATGACATCAGATGACAAAGGGTGTGGCTGGACCATACTACAGGGAGGCATGGTTAAGGATAAGAGGAGATGGTTAAAAGGAGATTTTGGGTGTTGAGATCAGAATGTCAAACAGAGGGACAAATGCCTGCACTGCATTTGGGGTCACCTTGAGGTGCCCTCAAACCTAACCTGGCCCAGGCACCTGCTCAGCACTGGGTCATGGCCTGGTTAGAGGTGCACTCAGGGCCCTGCTCAGCAGCTGGACTTGTGACAGCCCAGGGAGAGCACAGGATCATGGGGACACCTGCAGGGGAAGGGTCTGCAGGGCCTTTTGGAGAGATGAGCGACCCTGCAGGATCCTGCACTCTGGTGAGAGCTGGGGAAGCAGCTCTCGTGTTTCAGACACCTCAGTGCTGGATACGTGTCTGGAGGGAAGAGCAGACATATGGAGCCCTTTCTAAAGCTGTGAGAGATGACCCCCAGGGATGGCTGAGTCAACAGTCTAATTTTATAATCCTAACCCTGCTACGGGTTTCACACACGTCTTATATCAAGTGTACAACACTTTTGTGCAGCAGCAGGAAAAAAATAAGCAAACCCCAGGAAATACACCAGTTCTATGTGCTGTGATGAAAAAAAACACAGCAGTAATTTCGCAGAAAATATTTCTTCAGAAGATCAAAGACACTCTTGTCTTCCCTTTCCTGCCACTTTCACACAGCGTTTTCCCAAAAGAAAATATCACCATCCACCCAAGCCCCTGCAGCACAAGCAGGTGCTTGTGCAGACAATAAATGCAAGCCTACATTGACACCAAGAGGAAAGGATCTGGAAAAGGCAGGGAAAAAACCTGGCCTTGTGGCTCTGGTTTGGATGTGCAGGGTGTGCACTGACCTGTACTTGCCAGTCCGCACCTGCAGCGCTCTCATCCCGCACTGCTGCGCTCCCCCGACATCACTCACGATGTCATCCCCGATCATGATGGCCTGTCAGGGCAGTGAAATACAGGAAAAGTTCATTTCTGCCATTTGTCACCCTCCCCTGACATAACAAACAGCTTGATTTGAGGTTTAATGCTGCCACTGGACAAATTAAACAAGATAATATTGTCATCGTATTGATTAAAAGTCATCCTACCTTGAGGGTAATTCATGCCAGAGCTCCTCCAGCAATGTACTGGCACAGCACACACCTGCACAATTTGTAATCAATCACAGAAATCAAAAGGATTTGGGGCACAGTTCAAAGAAAATGGTGAGTTTTATGAAGTTAGGCTTTTTCTGTTCCTAACAATCCGTACCTGCTACGCTCCAAGCAGCTTAAATTAAGCTTAGCTTCTTAAATCTGGTGTTCTACAGGCTAGTCAAAAGCTTAAGCTTGTAATCACTGAGAGCTTGATCCCAACCTGTTCTCACGTTGATACAGAAATTTGGGAAGTCACTGTAAAATAGAATTTCTTCATTTTTGCATAATATGACACGATGTGCACAGGCCTAGCATGGTTTGTGTTACCATCGTCTTAAGTACATGCAAATATTAATTAACAAAAGTGAGTAGATTACCAAATGAGTAACCGATTGTGCTAAATTTGTCTGGTGTTTGATAAAAACAGAGTGCACAAAGCACCTTCCTGACTCTGATAAAGATATTTATTAGATCAGAGTGTATCAACCAAGGAGCCCTTTCTGTTGACAATCACATCTACAAAATCTCCAGTGCTTATCAACCTGCATCACAAATTACTATATTTATTTTATTCTTCAAACATAAAATGCTTGGAGGATGCCATTTTTTAGTTTCAACAAAATCCAGTACATGCACAAAACAGTAATTTTCCATTAATGATCAAAAAATCAGCTTTCCACCTCCCAAAGGTGTCCTGGATTATTCTGCAGAGAACGGAGGCAGCACCTAAAACTGGGGAAGCAGAGATCTGGAAGTCTGCAATGTGGTTTATCAAACAGATTTTTGCACCTTTTGTATCAAAGTTGAATTTTAGCTAAAACAAAATTAGTTGCATATTAAACTATTTGATTTTCATCTTGATGAATTAGCCTTTTTCTTCATAAATTTAACTGCCTGGCTTTCACAAGCATGGCACCATCTGACTCCAGACATTCCTGCCTGAATTTCCATCCCTCTCCCAGCTCTCATCTGCTGGGCAGGGCTAAACACATACTGAGGAAGAATAAAAATACTAAACCTCCAGAGCTATTTTTATGAATTCTCTAATTGCAACAGGATCTTCTCCCACATATTACTGAGCATGTAAAGGAAATCTCAGGATACACCTAAATTTTTCTGAGAGAATTCATAACCCAAACTGAGCTACAAAGGTGTAGATCTGGGACAGCTGCTCCTGTACATAGTTCACCTTTCCTTACTACTCTTTCAAACCAGCAATCCAGCATGAAGTGGGGAGAAAATGATGGGTTACATTTAAGTAATTAGTAAATAAAGCATGTAAATGTGGATAAGGAAAAGAGAATAATCCCACTGTTGCACACAGAGAACCTGGCAACACCACCCCCAGCCAACCAGCATTACCAGCTCCCCTCAAGCTGCTCCAGGATAGTTAATCCTTCTCAACCATTGGCTTTAAGAGATTATAACCCCCTTTTCTTCCAGAATTCCTTCCAACACCTCCCCGAGGGTGAGAGGGAACAGAGCTGCAGCACCTCCATGCCCTTGCTCAGCCCAAATCCTGACATTCAGGATGAGATTTCTGAAGCAAAGACAATTTCAGTCTTGTGCCTTCATAACCCTAAAAAGAATTTCCTCTGACCAGGGGAAAGGGCAGAGCAGGGCAGCCCACCAAGCACTCTCCTGCCTGCCAGGACTGTATTTTACCCCACCCAGGGAAGTTTTCCTGCAAGACTGGCAGCTCTGGAAGTGCAGCTGCAGCTGAGCAGCGATGCCTGTCCAGGCCAGCTTGTGGCACACGCATACAAAAATGTGCTCCAGCCCCCAGGGATTTCACAGATTTACTATCGGTGAAGGGCAATAATCACTAAAGGAGGAGCAATTATTCCCAAATCATTTAGGATTTAAAAAATCATTGGCAAGAAGATAGAGGTCAAAAGGTGTGCTGTCAAGGGAAATAAAAAAACTCTACCTGTCAAACCTGGGTTTAACTTCCTCTCTGACTGCAATATGGTAAGAAGAGAGAGAAAGATATAAAACTGAAAGGTCACATACCCACTGAAAGCAGGAATTAAAAGATCTCCATTTGTGTTCACGTTTTACACAGGGATCACACCATTAATCTGCTCAAGCCTTCTGCAGAAGTTACTTTTTTAGATTGGCTACAAATTAACTAAAAAGAAGGGGGAAAATACAGTGAGTCTCTCTGGGTTTTAAGATGAATCATCAAAGAATGAAGATGGGCGTAATTTCTATTTCTCTGAGCTGGTGAGAGGTGGTGTGTGGTTGTACACACAGTAAATAAAGCACACGTGCCAAAGCTGAGGGAAAACACTGCTCTCAAAGGGTCCCCATCAGACTCAGCCCAGAGGGGCAGTGAGAACAGAGGAGAAGAACAAGACCTCCAGGAATTTAGGGGTGGGAAGGCAAAATATAATCCCCACAGTCAGCAATGCCACTGGTGCTGCCTGTGCCACAGACCCAGAGCTGAAGGGAGCTGAGCAGCCAAAACTAAAAAATCTTTAGGGATGCTCTTGGGGTGGTGAGGGGGAACCTCAGGTAGTTTTTGTCCTGCAGAGTTTCAGCATTCATTAACTGATCACAGAAAAATGTCTGATCAGAAAAGGAACCACAGAGTAAGGAAATGAACGAGGGAGAAGGATGAGAACACCCTGATTTGCCCAGCCCTGCTCGTGTTGCAGGGCAGTGCTTACCAGGACAGGCTCAGATGGGATGTTTTGGAGGCTGGAGCCCATGGAGGGTGCAAACAGAGAGATGCACAGAAGGCAGTGTGCTAACTCCACAGAGAATGCTTCTAGAGACCTATTTATGCCTAAACAGATTTTCTGCTGTAGTTTTAATAACCTTAATCAAGCTAAATGTGCCAGGGTTATAAGGAAATAAAGCTTATCCACCAAACCCTGATGAATGTATTAAACCCCTTTACACAAGAACTACAACAGATTTCCTTTTCTCCCTGCTCTCCTTAGCCCAAGGAATAATCTCACAGGCTTCAAGATCCCACATTACTGTTAATTTTAATCTTGTTTCTATCTTAGAACTCCAAAGGTGCAGGGCCAAACAGCTCTCACTGAGCTTTCAGCTGGACTGAAGCTTGAAACTCCCCTTGGCCACTTTTGTTTTGGGATGGAAGACCTTGCCCTGTTGTGGCTGGTGAGCAAGGAGGGGACATTGGCAGGGGAGCAGGGCCCCTGTGCCACCCCCAGGTGACCTCCCTCTGCTCTCATGCACCACTAACTCCCACCTGAGACTTGCAGGTGGCAAGAATGGGAACTGCTGAACTACCAGTAGTTTATGGACTCCAGCATGACCTGCCATAACTCCCATTAAAACAGGATAATTTGCTGCAGAGAGAACTTTTTATGATTATATAAAACTACCAGAACCTTAACATTATTTAGGTTTTATTGTAAAGCTGTAAAAATCATCCACTGTTACAGCTGCCTTAAAACACATGAATTAGGCATTTCAGTAACCTTTAAGATGTGTTATTCTTTGTCATAGTACTGAATTGTCAGATAGGTCTGGTTACCTCTAAGAGGTTTAAATTTCCAATCTATTAAAGTAATACTGGCAATCTGTTATTTCTAGGCCATTGAGGAAAGGTTAAAATGAAAATTGGACTTTGGGGAGTTCCTCTTATTCTAAGTGCAGGCTGAAAACATCTCAGCAGCAGAAGGCAAAGTCAGGGTCTCAGTTAGAAGCAGTTATCAAGGGAAACGACTGGTGATAACTTTATTGATTAAAGCAGCTTGAGGAATTTCAGAATTGCCACTGTCTCGAATTACTGTGGTGAGACAGCTTTATTAAAAAGGTATTTTTCATTAAAAGCCAAGTGAAAGAAAATTGTAATGTTTTCAAAAGCACAGCTCATCTAAAATGGTTTAATGATGGTATGGATTAAATGTATTCCACAGGTGGAATGAATTATTGGAATAAACATTTTGTAAAAGCAAAGGCAAGTAAAACCAGCCCCTGTCATGTCACTACAAATGCAGATTAAAATGTAATGCAGTGCATTACAGGAACTTACTGAAGTGAATATACTGAGGTTTTATTACTGTGTACCATGACCTGCAAATCCTTCTCCAAAAGTACATTAAAGTTGCAAGGTCAAGCACTAAAAAGTTAGGAAAAGATGTCAGAATTAAGGCAGTTTTCTTGGCTGTAATTTGTTCCTCCTACACATGTGTAAATCACGATCCAGGCTTTAACTCCAGCAGTGTGGGTTATTTTTTCCATGGTGGAAAGCATGGAGTGACTGGTGCCATTATCCAGTGATGTCTGCTGCACTCCTCCTTGGTTTGGCACACACCCCCTTCATCTCCAATATCTCTGAATATAAAATACTATACCCACATTATAAACTACATGGAAAAAAAAGCCCAAACTCTTGACAAAATATAAAGTTAGGTACTAGTAGCACCATGGCAAAAACAGAGAATGAGTAAATAATCTGTCCTGGGGACTATTCCTGCTTTTCTGTACCCAAAACAAATCCTGAAGCTGATGGGAACCACCCACTCACCCTACAGGACCATTTTTGCCAGCCTGGAGATGCATTCCATCAGACTTGTTTCCTGGGGCAAGGATTTAGAGACAGGAGTTCTGGGTGCCTTCCCTCAGTGGTCCTGGCATTCCCTGAGCTGGGAAAAAGGTGTCTGAGGAAAACTGCACCTCCCTGCCTATGGAAAAGGGAAAAACTCAGCAGTAACACCTTCCCTCCTATTCCTGCACCCCAATCAACTCTGAGAGGGCACACAAACATTTATTTGTGTGATTTACACAGGGTACCCAAGGGCTGAGCTCTGTGGCTTCTGGGTTTGTGGGGTTTTTTATTTTTTTTTTTTCAGATACTTTTTTTTCCAATGCTACTCTGAGTCTGAAAAGGATTTTGGGGTTTGCTGGTTGGATGAATGGATTGAATGATTGCTGTGGCTGCACCTGGGATAGTCCAGGGATAGTCCAGACTGGGCTATCTTGTTCCTGGGAAGATATGGACAGACTGAAGGGAGTGCAGAAAAAAGAAGGGGGACTGAATGGAGGGAAGCAGCAGAGATAAACCACAGAGTTTTAGTAAAAAAAAAGCTCCTGCAATGATAACAAGTCTGGAGATAACTGGATGGAGAAAATATCCAGGAAGGCAAGCAGTTATTTTGGTTGTTAACTAGAGTAATACTAGAATTAAGGAGATGCAGTTTGGAAGGGAAATATCCTGATAAATCTCAGGAAAAGCTGCCTTCCCCCAAAACCCACTGGGCTGAACATCACCCAGGGTACTGACAGTTGTTCAGCTCTCTGAAAACTACTCTGGACAAAACATTAATAACTGTGGAGCAGGGAGCATTCCTGCATGGGGAAGGAGATGGATTAGATGGCCCACTAGGTCTTTTCCATCTCCCCACTCTGTAATAAAGCAAAACCCAAGCACACTCTGAATTACAGGGCCATAATTTCATCTCCAGGCTCCAGGGACCTACAAGCCACCCAAACTTGGCTCCTGTTGTTTATAATGTCACCCAAACCCCCCTGATGGAATTATTGTGTTGTAATTCACTGCTGTTTGTGAGTCTTCTCATACCCATCCTTATGTGCTGTGTGACACAACAACAAATCAATAAAGAGGAGCTGGGAACAACTACAGAGAGGGGAGAAAGGGGCTCTACTGAGGAAGCACGACACATTCAGCATGTTTCTGGAAAGGCAGGAATACAGGATGAGGTGTGAGGTCAGTCAGTGCTTCCCATTCACCAAAATTACAATTTTTTTTACTTCTGCCTTTCCCTTTGACTAAAAAAAAAAAGGGAGTCAGTGTGACAGCACAGGAAATAAATGACATTTTGGGATCAATTCCACCCCTCTCCAGCCTCCAAGCAGACTGCCAGGCATTGGGACACCTCTTTTGCCTCTGCCAGACATTGAGTCCTGGTCACATTCTCCTTCAGCCTCTTTTGTAACTTTTCAAAGTTATAGCAAAGCAGGAAAAAAGCACCAGTGAGCACAAATCTATGGCACAGCCTGTGGTCAGGGCACCTCAACCTTACCTGCTCTGGTGGAACTCCCAGCTCTGCCAGGGCTGACTCAAAAAACCTTTTTGCTGGTTTCCCCACAACCTCAGCTTGGATATCACAAGCATACTGGGGAAAAAAAAAAGAGAAACACAAAAAATGCTGATCAGAAAAGGATTTGTTCTGCTCCATAACTCCAGTTATAAAACCTTTGTGATTATGGATTTTTGCCCTTAAATAACACAATGGATGAGCAGGTGAAGGTAAATATCAGAGAATTTGGATAACAGAAGTGTTTGAAGTTCTCTGGCAGGGGAGAAAATGCTCTTGAAACACCTGAAGGTACAAATCTTTCACATTCTCTATCACTGAGTAATCTTCAAACTCAGTTCCAGGACTGCTCATTTTGTTAAGAGCATCACTCTTAGAGACATAACAAATATCCTTCATATCAAACTATCAAATGCACTGGAGGGCCCTAAAAGATTTACAGGATTTCTTTCAAACATTTGATATAATTTTAATGATTCAAGTGAAAAAAATGAGTTTCAAATCTGGGTTTTGAGAAGTCATATTTGAAAAAGCAGATTTTAAAAGTTACTTTTTCCTGCAACTGAACATCAGTGCTATGCTGAAAAAAATTGTTTCTGCCTTATTCCTAGACAAATAAGAGCCTAACAGATAACATGCACCTGCAGGTTTTCCTGGGTATCTTGCATACAATATTCCACTTTTCTGATTTCTCCTTTCAAGGGCCTCACTTGCAATAAAGGTTACCCCAATGGAAAAAGCTGGTGTTTTAAGTAAAACAAATTTAAACCAAAAAAGGAACAAAGGCAGAAAATAAAAGAATCTGCCCATCTTCAGAATGCAGCAAATGAGTTTCCATGTGTAGAAACTTCCTCCACAAGGTGAGTAATTACAGAAGATGACCCATATTTATCCCAGTTACTCTTTTAACAAGGTGCACAGGGCAAGTAAGCATAATTCAAGCTATAAAATACCTCTAATGCCTTCATATATGCTCCAACATCAAGTTTCAGACCATCAGTTTCTTTATAGTAGCGTCTGGAAATGAAAGTGATAAAAGTTCCCATGAAATGAAAACGCTGGCAGTTAAAGACAAAGAAACCACATTTTATTATTTCTGGGCCTCTATAGATGTCCATATGGCTGCATAAAAAGTCAAGTAATCAGAAAATCCCAGGCCTTGGTTTAACACCAGGAGTTAAGGAAAGGACAGGCTCAGGACCATGCAATGCTCAGGGGAAGGATTCCAGCCCAGAAACCCATCTGGGAACCACTTCAGCAGTTCAAAGGGATTTCAGTGTGCTTAGACCAGGATGGACTGGGCTGTGTTTTATTGCACAGTGACAGAGATCCCCTGGCAGGTAAAAGATGAGGGCTAGCACCAACCAGCAGCTGTGACCCCTCCCTGTGTCTTCAAGGAGACCCCAAGCAGGACCATCACTGCTGTCTCAGCCTCTCACACAAGGAAAGCCTGTTTATCAGGGCTAAGGAAGCCCTCCAAGCTGAATTTTGTTCCTTCTAAGCATGCTCCCATTGCCATGAAGCTCATGGAATCAGAAGGTATCTTCAGAGAGTTTTTCTGGAATAGCAATTCACACCCATGCAAGTCTTCCAAGCTCTGAGCAGAGCAAAGACAGGTTTCCATCCAACAGGAAAAAAAAGGTAGGATGAGCAGTCAGCTAAGATTTTATGCCTTATCCTTCTGCCATTTTCGATTATTCAGCATAGGCTCCTTTTAAAATGACCACTTGACCTTTGCTAGAACAGCCATTAACCTTCTATAGTCTGGTGTAAACAGCTTAATTTTCTGACAGTGGCATGACAGAAGAAATTACAAAGCCAATTCCCACTCTCAGCCCAAAACAGATGCTAAATGTAAATCACTCCATTTCCAGGAGCAGGGCATTCTGCTTCAGTGACTCTCACACTTCTGTTTTCGATGGAATGAACTAAAACTTCTCCCAAAACCAACCTGCCAGGCCAAGGCAGGCACCTTGCTAAGGGCAACCCAGTCATGCTGGCTCTGCAGGTTAAAAATGGGTTCTGCAAGTTAAAAATAGCCCTTTGCATCAACGAGGCTTCTCTAGGCAGAAGAACAATTTTTATAATTTATAATCTCCCTCCTTCGAGTCAGAGAACTCACCAGAGGACTTGTATTCACATTACCTCAATAATCAGCCATTAAAAACCAGTATGCTCTTGGTGAAAACTGAGCTCTGAATATCCCAAAATCTTTATTTTTTAAATGAAAAATAATATTTCATAAAAGTAACAAAAAAGAGCTGTTTATATTAGTGAATGACCAAATACTTATACATGCACAGGGTACAAAAGCATTTTTGTATTGATCACAATGCAGTTCCAAAACAAAGGCTGATTCTATATTTAGTTTTGAAATATGGTATTACATAACACAAAATTTGATTATTTTATGTACATTAGCCATTCTTCTGTTGGCTCAACATTTTTCTCCTCATCCTTCTGAGAAACAGTAAAGATTTTTCAGCTCTTTTGGAGGATTAGAGCATGAGTGTCAGGTAAGGCAACACAATGAATTTAACTGCTCCTTCCCACTGATAAGTTCTCCCCTGCTGGATCAATAACTCACAAACTAGGAAGGGTTTTCATGCCCATTACAGTCTATTGAACCACTGAGCAAAGTTGTCACTGCACTTTCCCCAAGATAAATATGCACAGTCTCTTTTAAACCCATGCATCACACAACAGATAAGAGTAACTGCTTGGAGGCTGTTGGGATTTGTCGTTATTCAGCACAGGAATTAATAACTTCCTGTTTAGAATCTCAGAATACAGATGAATTAATTGTTTTCAGGAAAACACTGAAATCCCCTCACTGGATTTCTTCCTGTGTGTGAAAGCAGGAGGTCAAAATTTACCTTAAATGAGCAGAGAACTAAAAATGCTGTCTGACATTAAAACTACCAAAACAATTCATCTGCCACTTCAGAAGCTGTGACACAAATCTACACCAAGAGCTCTTTATCCAAGCATGGCCAGTGGAAATTTTGGGTTTCTTTCACTATGAAAAATCAGTTCAGTTCAGAGAGGAACACGTGGCTACAGGCAGCAGTTAAACCCACAGTTCTCACCTCTGAGATACTACTCACTTGGGGGTCCCACACCAAAACCCAAACTCTCCATTCTTATGAGGTTTTGAGGCTCTCTTAAAGCAACAAAAGTGCTCTTCATTGACAGTTCCTGATCAGACCAGGCTCTCCCTCCCAGGCACACAGATTAAAAACTGAAAAATTGGTACTGCGAGTTCCCACACTGATTTCTGGCCTTCATTAAAGATATTATTAAAAAAATGCAGAGACTTGAGAAAAAAACAGAGCTTAACTCACCCTTTCCCAAGGGAGATCAAAACAGGCTTCTCCATCCCAATCAGAAGTTGGAAAGCCTTGTTAAGATTTGCGTAAGTGAAGTTTTCTGCCGCATCTCCAAGAACCACACAGTTCGGGTTTGTCTTATCAATCTCAGCAAATTCAGGCATAAGATCTACAGAAGGAGGAAAAAACCACAAAATCACAAATCCCTCACCATTCCAGATCCCATGGAAGCAATGGCATTTCCCCAGATTTATGCTGCCCTTCACTCATGACGATATAACGAAAAAAAGAAATAAATCGTGGTCTGAACCAAGCGCTCCTCAGACACCTACTCATCTATCCTACCACCAAGAGGAAACCAGAGCATTTCCCCCCTCCCCGTGTGCCTGCAGTGCTGTCCCACCATGGTGCACCAGCAGGTGTGGCCTGAGGCCACGCTCCTTCAGGAGGGCACAGGCGGCCGGCGCGGGCGCGGTCACTTCGGCCACCGAGACGTCGAAGCCCAGGGCCCGCAGCTTCCTCACGAAATCCTCCCGGCTTGCTTGGGTTTCGTTGGTGCAGAGCTGCAGCTTCAGCCCAGAGGCTTTGATCCTGTGGAGGAACAGCAGCAGAGGGGTTAATGAGACAAAGGAAAATGAGATAAGTGTCAGTTCTGCTAAAATGGTGAAGATACTCCAAACCAGGAGCAGGATACTGTGCTGTGACCCGATGCACCTGAAATCCTGATTCTGGGCACTGCAGCTGCCAGGTAGTTCAGTGGTGTTTTATCAGCACTGGGGTGGATCCCCTTACATTTATCATTAAACTGCTCACAAAACACCTTTGCTGTTAATTGGTGGGTAATCCTGAAAAAATCTGGCACTTCAAGGGATTCATTAATAAATGTTTACAGGTAAACAGCATCTCAGGGGAAGAAAACCTGGCCACAAGTGTCCAGAAACAAGGACATGGCTCCTGTGGGTCAGTACTCTGCCAAAGTTGTGCTGTTGCCCCATTCCTGAAGCGTCCAAGGCCAGGCAGGACAAGGCTTGGAGCAACCTGGGACAGTGGAAGGTGTCCCTGCCCATGGCAGGGGCTGGAATGGGATGAGTTTTAATGTCCCTTCCAACCCAAACCATCCTGTGATTCTGTGAATCCCCTGCAAGTCCTCTGCCTCTGGGCAGCTGTTTCCTGATGCAAGCAGGTGACCTGCTGTGGGTGTCCCCAAAAGCCTCTTCCCAAGGATGAGCTGTCAGCTCTTTGGAGACCCAATGTATTTCAGAGTGGTCACAGAAAATCAGAAACACTGAAAATGTACCAAAATTAAAAGAAATAAACATGTGCCTAAGGGACTGTCACTCAGCTCCTCTAATATGTGAAAATGCCAACTTTTGTCAGTTTTCATGTGAATTTGTGCATAATTATCTTTGAGGACCTGAGCTCATGCAGGTTCAGACACCTAGGTAAGTGTGGAACTAGACTTGCAAATTCTTATGAAAATATTATGACTCTTCTTTGTATTAAAAAGAAAAACGGCTCTTCAGGAAGTCCCTGCATTGCTTCTCAAGAGAACAAAACATGCTGGGTCCATTTTGTAGGGAAAATGATCTCAATTGGTTGGTGCAAACACCAAAACCACCTCAAGACAACAGATCTGATGATGAACTTTCCATCAAAGAATTCTTGGAAATCCAGTCCTGACCCAGAGAGCCTCTTCTGCTCCTTAAAACTGCACACCAGTGTCTTCTTTAATAATGCTGGTGATTCATTTCTTTCTTATTATTTGTCTTTCCTAATCATAGATATGTGAATTATCAATTACACTTAGTGGTTAATTGCCCTTCATAAAGATAGCTTTTCTATTTTAAATTAGGCAGTTAATATATTGTAACTAATAGCATCCACTTGTACACTATAAATATATCTTCATTGATTGGAGCACTGAATGTGAGATTCACTCTCAAGTTAATGAAGCAATTGAGTGAAGAAGTGCAGGGTGCACCCAGGGAATAATTATTGTTAATGAATTATGATGTGACCTTCTCAGAACAATGAACAATTGGTGTGACAG
This sequence comes from Lanius collurio, assembly GCA_020086605.1. Taxonomy (NCBI): domain Eukaryota; kingdom Metazoa; phylum Chordata; class Aves; order Passeriformes; family Laniidae; genus Lanius; species Lanius collurio. The sequence goes on along the minus strand of JACBWW010000010.1, from coordinate 30,077,813 downwards.
TGGGATGACAATATTCCACATCTGTTATTCGAGACACGGTTTCAGCTGGAGTTAAAAAGCAAAGCAGTGTAATTTGGACACACAACAAACTTCAATACAGTGTGCCATGGTTAAAAAAAAAAATATTCTAAATGCAAAGCCTCTCTGCACACGCTTAGGGGGAAAAAAAATCCCATGATTCACAACTGCCTGGAAGTAGGCATTTGTTGAATTAGAATCTACTTTTCTCTTCCTAAAGGTCAAAATAATGAATCCAGGGACAACACCAGGCACAGACAAATCAGCACCCTCACTTGGTGAAAGTACAGATTCAGTTTTCCTGTATTACAAACTTCACTTCTTTCTCAGCATTTTAGATGAAAACCAGACTGACATTTCTGAACTGACCAATGTAGGAGGAGTCTGGGCACATCCCAGACTGCTTCATGCCTTCATGGCTACCAGCAATTACCACCCCAACAAATGAGCTCAGAAATGTTTAGGATCAGGTCTATGAGTTAGGCCAATCTGGACAGAAAATGGGAGTCACAGGTGAAGAGCACTTCCAAAAATATCCTGGAACACTAAATGAAACAAAAATCCACAAAAACTCTAGAGAATACTTATTTCTCTAAAAATCTTTCTGATGAAAAGCCACCTTTCCTTCCCAATTAGCATCTCTAAAAAGACCCCCTGTAAACTCTCTGCCCACTCCTTGCACAGAACAGGCACACTCACCTGCACATTCAGGATTACACACAGACACACTGGGATGAATCCATCCCTGGATGCTCAGCACAGGGATGGTGAGCAAAGCCTTCAGGCCAGCAATTAACTCAGAACTTAAATAATTAGGGAGAGCTTTCACCAACAGCTCTGTGTGGGGGAAAACCTGGCTCCAACAATGTTTATAGCAAAACTCCCCCTCAGTTTCCCTGGTCAGGCAGGTTTTGTACCAGGAGAAACTAAAAGAGTGAAGTTTTGTGTCTGCCAGGTGAGATGCTTTGCTCAGTGAGTCTCCAGGGCTGCAAAACATCAAGGGAAACCTCCAGCCTCTGAACTGCTCCCACTCCCAGCAAAGCAATGTACTCCAATTTCCACTGCTGGCACGTGTGGGGATGTCAGGAGAAGAATAAAGAGCAAGGTTTGTAATGTGATGTCATATGAGATAAAGAGCAAGGGATTAGGTACCTGCAAGTCCAGAAGAATGGGGCAGCAGGAGATGAAATACACGACCCATGTTTTATCGAGATCTCCAGCGTATTACAGGTTTATCAGCAGGTCTGTTACAGCAGCACAGGCACACCCAGGAAAGCCATGCAGTCAGGCCTTCAGCTGACTTCCACACATCATGGCTGTGATAAAGATCCCACTTGAACTCCAGAAGCACCAGGAATTGATCCCAATTAGAGCACAAGGTGAGCACATGGACAGGCAGCACTGTGCAGGGACCCAGCATGGTCCAGGTAGTTGTGGACATCCCAAAGCTGCCTCTCCCTCCCTGTTTGGGGCCATCAGCAGGCTCAGCATCAGACAAATCCACTCAATTTCCAATATTACTGCTCACACCACTCCTAATGCCCACAAGCAGGAAAAGGGGAGCTTGATGAGCTCGATTCAACCTGCAGGAGGGGAGAGCAGCTTCTGACCTTTCAGGGTGTGACAAATGCCAAACAGCTAAAGTGGCAAAAGAAACTTCTCAGAGCCCTTCTTGGAGGGGCTGGCAGAGCAGGCAGAGCAGCAGGGAGCAGGTGGAAGGCTCAGTGTCCCCTCCAGATGTGTGTCACACAGGCTGTGCTGCCAGTGCCTGCTCTGCCAGGGAGCTGACACAGCACACAGGCACTGAAGGAAAAAGTCACAAAAAGAAACTTCCAAGCCCCCAATTAAAAGTGGACAAATGAGCACAGAGCTACCACACCAGCCTCACCAGAAGAGGGATTTAAGCCCACTCCAGATCCAATCACTTGGTCACCCAAATGATCCCTAAATCTCCACCCAGGGCACCCACCTGGCTCCAGGCACACTGTGAGCACCTGCCCGGGGGAGAGGTGGATGTGAGGGGTTTGATTTCAGCCCTGAGCTGCCCCTGATGCCTCAGCAGCTCTTTGAACTGACCTTTACCTCGTTCTGCTGGAGCAGGACACGGGGCTGAGTGACAATGTCCCACAATGCAATTACCATGCGTCAGATGAGCCGGTCCCTTACAAATCACCTCGAACTTTACACATCTGCTGGCTGTCAGCATCTGCCAGGCTCACTCACCCGAAAATAATGAAAAAACTCTCATTATTGTTCCATAACAGGTAAAGTGTTAGGACAATTATTAGACATCCTCACTGACCTTGTGCAGACTTATCCAACTGCCCTTGCCAACCTTTACGGGCAGCCTTTGGGCATATAAAACACAAAACCTGTTCTTTCAGATGATGTAAAGGTTGTGACACCCATAGGAAAAGCAATGGGCCTGGAATCTGGGCTGGGAACCATCACTTCTTAAATCCACATTACCCTGCACATGGCTGAAGCAACTAAGGAAAAGGTATAAGGCTAAACTTCAGATTTCCCATCTTTTCCCACTGTCTTTTGCAGTGAAGATTTTTCCTAAGACAGGAGCAGGGGGAAAGTCCTGCCCACAGCCAGAGGTCCTGTGCAGATGGGAAGTGGGGCAGAAAGCAAAATCCTGGAAGAGGCAACAAGCCTGAGCTTGGAGACTACCCAACATCAACTTCAAAGGGGTTTGGAAATGAGCTACATGAGATTTCCAGAATTGGCTTTTTATCCTGCTTTTGGTTTTTCAGAGTGCTTTGGGGTTTTTTTTTAATTTCAAAGAAAGCATGCTGAGCACTTTTGCTATTTAACTCTGGCATCAGTGGACAAATACCAGTGTGCTTCAGTGTAAACCTGTCAGCACTCTAATACCTTGTCTGGAACACAGGGAATCAACAGCACCTGCAACCAAACCACAAAGTAAAAGCAGGACTTGTGCAGCAACACCATCCTCCCACCTGGGCAGGGCTAATATTAGTGCCCTCTGCAAGGGCCAGGGTGCTGGTGCTCCTGGCAAAACATCTAAACATCTCCTAATCTTGCAGGCTTTTCCCAGGAGAACCCACCTCCCTGGGAGCATCACACACACCTGAGGATGCAAAAGGGTATTCTGGCTCAGTACTGGCTCAGAGCAATAACCCCTCCTGGGGCTCAGCTGTTCAAATGCCTGGTGGGGAACAGTACATTCGCTCTACTTAAAAAGTGTATTTTGTGGCAATCATGTGCTATCTTTTCTCTGCAAATCTGTATTCCTGCCATTCCAGTGGCAAAGTCATTATTTCAGAAGCCTGAGGGAGCCCATAAGTGCCTTTGCTCATCCTTACATGGTACAAGCCTCTCCTGATTCCATGGAAACACTGAATTCCCTGGTGTTTTTAACTCAGTGGGTTCAATGCCACCAGAGGACTGCAGATAAAACTCCAGGTTGTTCACTCTCTATCCCAGTGCCCAAAACTTCCCCTTCCTCCAATTTCTGCCATCACAGCACGTCCAAACTGCTTAAATCTTACTGTCACGTCTCTGATGCCACTTTGTCCCCTGATCTCTGGTGTTTCCCTTCACTGATGTCTGTCATTGGCCCTGAGTACAGCCAGGCTCATTAAAGCCCTGGTTCTCTGGTGATCCAACTTTCTGCTCCACGTAGCAAGGCTGCCCTGACAAATCCTTACACACGGCACTTTTTGGCCCCAATCCCTCTTGCATTCCTGTGCCTGAAACTCATCTCTACATCTGCTATCTCCCGAGCACAATTTCCTCTCCAGACCCATATGGCTCACCTCTCTCTAAATATAGAAGGGGATAATTTGGAGGCAATCCAAAGGAGGGATTGCAAAAGGGATTAAAAAATAGGAGGGCATTACCTTTGCACATGAAAAAAGCAGATTAATGGGCACACATGAAGGAGCCACAAGAAGAGGCCAATGTTACTTAAGGGTGGGCAAGGGTGACATAAGGAAGGGTACAGTTATAAAAGTAAAGACTCTGTAAGCATCACTCTGAGACACAGTGTTTGACAGCAAAAGCTGAAAAAAAAATCACTAAATTGTAGCTGAAGGCAAACTTAAAAAGCCCACTAGCACCTTTATTTAGGTATTTTGATAATGTAGAATTTTTCAGAGGTAGAAAGAAGTCCTGGAGGCTGCACTGCACTCTAAAACAAAGTCCATGCTGTCATGAATTCTCTTCAAAGGCCATCAAATACAGCTGGATACTAGAATTACTGCACAAATTATCCAGCACCATAAATCATAGTCCACCTCCCTGAAGAGCAGGGAGGACAACAGATCTGCAGGCAACAATATGCCACAACAGGGAAATCTAGAATTCAGTATTTATTAAAAATAACATGTGCTTTTGAAGGGAATCTGCAGAAAGGAAGCATAAAGAAGAATGTAAGAAAAATCTCTCTGGTCCATTAAGTTCAGTAACAAGATGCATTTAAGGCTGCAGATTACCAAATCAGCTTAATGTATTACACCTAAAAGCCTTTAACCACACTGCAAGTGGTTCAGTAAGTAAACTCTGGTAGACCTTAAATAGCTGGTAAATCTCCACTTTGGGAGTTATCAAGAAAAAAATCAGATCTTTGGGGATTTAGTTAGCATGAACAAGTCTGGAATATATTTATTTGCATTAAGCAAAATCTTTTTATGGACAACACAGTGAATGATACCCCAACAGCTTTCATTCTATGCAAAAAGAGGGGTCCCTGCCTGTGGCAGGGGGTTGAAACTACATGATCTTTAAGGTTGCTTCCAACCCAAACTATTCCATGATTCTATGAAGCTGCTAATCACTCCATTAAAAATTCATCCAAAACCAAGTTATCTTTCAAGGAATTTTATTTCTGAGACCCTAAAGGTTAATAATGTGTAAACTCCAAAAATGCAAGCACTTACTCATGCAATTTGTACAGAGAGCAGGTGAGCACCCACAACTTCAGGGACACAGATCTTTTAAAAGAAATAATGAAGAGTGCTAATTAGGAAAGCAAATATGGGCTAGGAACACCCACTGCTCTCAGCAAACTGAGACCACAGCTAAGGCTATGGACTGGAGTGGAGCTGAGACAACTCTGCACCCACTGAGGATCAGTTCCTGGATCCCTTTCTGGCTCTGCCAGGGAACAGCCACATGACAATACAGAAACTTCATTTTTTGTGTCTCTGCTGCTTCAGGAGGGCAGTGACACCTGGGTCACTGGGTTCTTTTGGGTAGAAAGCACAAAGAGAGCCAAGTACAAAAACAAATGAACAGATATTTACACAAGAGTCTGTACAGTTTACTTGAAGGTCTCTTTCTAGGAGGAAAATCTCCTTTTCTATCACATGTCCCGAAGGCACAGCAAGCCTTGGAACTCCCAACATCTGCACAGCCTGTGCTAAGCCACGTTATCTGCTGTGACAACAAAGATTTCCTACTCCTTTTGGCACACACACTTCCAAAAGGCTCTTTGTGAGCTCCCAACTCCTCTGAACCCCCACACCCTGAATTGTTTTACAGTCCCAGTTCCGCTTGTTCTCCTCACAATCTTCTCCTTGTTAGACTCTCCAGGTATTTTATTTTAACAGGACTGTCCAGCTGCTCCCCAGCCTCCCTGCTCCCCAGATTTCCGCTGCCCTTTTCAAGGGCTCTGTACAAAGCTGTGCTAACAGATGCACCATCCTGGCCCAACAACAGGATGTTGTAAACGTCCAACCACCGTGTGCTTTTCATATGGATATGCTAATGGACACACTATCAGCACACAGCTGTAAATGCAAATGCCAGAGCACAGCCTGAGCATCTTTTATGGATGTTTAACCACCTTCTGTCTTGTAAGGGACCAGCTCCCTGCTATTTGGAAGATAAAAAGCAACTAGCTCACCTCGTGTCAATGCTGTGTAAATCGATTAAGACAATAACGGCACGGCACTGAGGCTCTGTTAGGGCTGGCTCCAGGAGAAGCCTTTCAGTCACCAATGGCCTTTCTGATCTTGTCCATGGGCTTTCAGATCTGCTCCAAAGCACCTGCCAGTGAACTGCACTCGCTGGGAAGCAATGGGTGGAGTTTACTTAACTTTTTCAAAGATATGCCACAGTAAATTAAGCAATCAATAAATATCATATCTTAAAAGTTTAAAGGGATTTTTCTTTAGCCACCCACTGCTCTAAAATCTCTACCTAAAGATAACAACAATTGTCCCTGGAGAATTTAGAGACATTTCTGGCTCCTGGGTTAAACCAGAGGTGCCAATACCCTTTGGCACATGGGCATCTGGCTGCCACAGGCTGGATGAGTAACAAGGATCCAGATTCACCTTATCCCTTGAGCACAGGTTAAGCTCTGCTCAACACTCTTGTGGTTCACCTTCTCAGCCTCCAACACCCTCTCAGTGCACACTGAATCCTACAGTATTTCACAGGTAAAAATTTTCAGGGCTGCAGGTACATCAGCAAGAAATAAAGCATTCCCAGCTGTTACACTTAGCTTTTCACCACAGGTTATACCAACTACTGATGCCTTCCTCAGGAGGGTCTCTACAGCACTGGGAAGTTACCAAATGTCACCTTGCTCAGGGTGCTCCAGTGTCCATCAGCTTCTCTGGCTGTGTTTCTGCTCCACCTGACTGTAACATTAGCTAAAAACAAACAAACAAGAGGGAAGCACCCCTCTGCAGCCATCACAAACAGAAACCAGGCCAAAATCTGCTGGCAGAAATTACACTGTTGCTCTCTAAAACACCAACTCAAATAACTGCACAGTGGAATTCAGCTGAAAACAAAAAGAAATAATGCAGCAAACGTAGTTTTAAGAGGTTAGAACTGCTTTGGTCACATGAAACCACTGACAAATTAGTATGTTTACTTATCATTTTTATTGAAGTGTACTGTATGTTGTTACACTAAGTTAATTGCTGTAATGGGGAGATGATGTAGCAAGACAGTCTGAAAAGAAGAGGTCAGCTGTCATGTTGTAAGAGTCTTCATCTGTACTATGACTTATCAAAATGGTATTTAAGATTTCTGTTGAACATATATATGCACTAAAAGATGTTAGACAGCTCTTTTAGCAGAGGACCACAGCAATTTGAATTAGCTATGAAATTCCTTGCTATCTGCAATTATGACTCTTTAATTGATTAAAAAAAAAAGAGAATTAATTTAAAAAGAGCTCCTTTTTGCTTTGATCCATCTGCTTGAAACCACCCAGCTGTACTGTGATGCAGACACAAATATTAATGACCAAGTGGCAATAGGATAATGAGTCAATAAAGATTTTAAATGGTGTGAGCCAGAACAATTACTAACCTAATAGGCAGATAAATAAGGCTACTTGACTTTACCCAAGGAAAATGATTATTCTTCACCACTTACATTGAATGACCTGAACCAAGTGGTTTGGTGTGGTTGTTTTCCCTTCCTGGCACTTTTCCATTCCCTGTCCCCAGCTCCCACAGCTACGACCACTGCTTCTCCACTGCTCACCAAATCCTGCCCAAACGAGATCAGCTTTTCCTGCACAGCATTCCAGAGCCTACTGCTGGATTGCATCTCCAAACCCTCCTCAAAGACCCCTGCAGCCCCTCCTTCCAGACAGGCAGACAGGTCAGATTACCTGCCGAGGGCTTCCTGTGACTAACAGGCAGAAAGGGCTTATACATGTCCAGGACTTCCAGAGAAAGCTCATAATTTCCTGCATTTAGCCCAAGGCCAGAGTTTTACTGTTGTTTCATCAGCATACTTCTGCTGTTACTGTAAGTTAGACTGCAGTTTATGTGGCCTCCATGCAGGAGGTTTCAGCAAATGCAGTGACAAAGGTTATTAAATAGCAGCCTGCAACCTGGCAGAAAATGAAGTTTAAAACTTAGGAGCAAAAAAACCTATGTCACCCACAATACAGGTATTATTGAATATGTCCTGGGTTTTAAAGGAATGATCTGATCTCATTGCAATTATGCAGTTGTTGTTATTTATGCTTGGTTTGGCCATGCCTGGGGGCCTTGGCTATGATCTGGGCTGTCCCAGGCTATGATCTGCACATGCACAATCCCTTGAAAGAACCACGTGCCACAGGATTTCAATAGAAACAACTTTTCCCTGAAAAGTTTCACTGAATTCCCTTGGAATGCTGCTCTCCCCTTTGCTGTCCTGGCACCTGCACCTTCCCCTGGCCAGCTGAGCACCACAAACTGGCCAAGAGCCTCAGTAAGTCGTAAACTTACTTCAAATATTGCTCTCTGACAGCACTGGGAACTCTGATCCAGCCGATAACACCTTCTGTGCCTCCTACATGTGTATCAAGAAATATGAACAAAGACACAATTATGCAAAAAAACAAAAAAAACCCACAAACAAACAAAAAGCCCCAAGCAGCAAAGAGTTCTGTTATTTCCACTTCAATTGGATCATCTCCAGTTCTTCCGTTTCGTGGTGGTTCCACCAACACATAGATATTTAACTAACCTCATATGATTAATTTTACTGGTTTCAGTATTTCTTCCTGCATATTTTCCTGCTCAGTAGTGCACTTGTCCCAAGTCTGTGCTGAATGACCCCCAGATAACAGAAGCTGCAGAGGTGTTCACCAAGCAGCACTGCCAGTATTTCACATGGGATCACAATTTTTAGACATTTAAAACACTTTAAGGGGGGTACCTGCAGCAGCACAGAATCACAGAAAGGTTTGATTTGGAAGGAACACCAAAGTTCCAATCCCCTGAAATGGGCATGGACACCTTCCACTATCCCAGGTTGCCCCAAACCCCATTCCAGACTTGCCTTGTGAAACAGATCTGGGTTTTCTGCAGTGGGTGAGTGAAACACCACACACAGCCAAAAGGCTCTTCCAGAAATTCACAACCACACAATCAATATTTGTCTTTAAACAAAGCTCTCCCTGCGGCCACTGCTCTACCCTGGCCTCATCCTGCTCCTCTGGTCAAGCAAGGCCAATATAGACACACTGCTGAGTCAACCTAATTAATCAAAGTTAGTTAAGTTAAAGTTACTTAGCTTGTGTTACCTGCACAGCACCACCCAGCTAAAAGTGAAAGCGTTCCCTACCTGCGGGCACTGGGAGGAACTAACCAAGACCAGGCTTTGCTTTTGAGTCACATCCAAGCTGGGCAATCACTAACCCCAGCACAGAAATTCATTTCTGCGTTGCAAGTTCCCTGCAAGAAGTCCCAGCTAATTTGATCAATTTACAGAAGCTTTATATCCGCGTGGGTAATATTTAATAAGCCATTACCAGGGGACAGTGCCAGCTCTCTCACATACTGCCAGCTGCAGCCACATGTGCAGTGACAAAACACAGAACGCCCCAAGATGCGCCTCCTGCACCGCCCCAGCCCCTGCTCCCCATCAGCGCAGCGTCTGCGGGCTCCCTTCGCTTAAATAACCCTACAAAGCACGCAGGGTCTGCCGGCTCCCTTCGCTTAAATAACCCTACAAAGCACGCAGCCAACCCCCAGGAGCTCCCGGTTCCTGTGCGGGCCTTACCCAGCACGGCGCCGGCTGCAGCCAAACCCCCTTTAGGAGCTGCCCTTCGGGGCACCCCCGAGCCCACCCCGCGCTCCGGGGACTCCCCCTCTCCGCGGGTCCCCACCCACCTGCGCACGGCCTCGGCCGAGCCGGCGATGGGGACGCCGCCGTCGGCACCGCTGTCGTAGAGGACGCCGCTGACATCGAGCAGCAGCCCCCGCACGGCCCGGGCCCAGCCCGCCATGGCCGCCGCCGCCCCGCCCGCCCGGCGCTGCCGGGAAATGCAGTCCCGGCCTCCGCTCCGCCCCGCAGCCTCCGGGGATCCGCTCCCGACGCCCCGGGGCAGGGGGAAAAGCGCAGAGAAACTGCGGGTGCCCCATCGCTGGAAGCGTTCAAGGCCAAGATGGGTGTGGAGCAACCTGCCTTAGCGGGTTGTGTCCCAGCTATGGCAGTGGAGTGGATTTAGGTGATCTTTAAGGGTCCTCCCAACCCAAACCGTGCTATGATTCATATGACAACCAAGAAAAAAAAAAAACAAACCAGCTCCTCTGACTCATCATATAAAGAATTTTACAAACACAGATAAGATTTTATCAGCTGTGTTGCAGCTTTACAGATAGTATTTTTTCCCCCCAAATATCTTCTCTTCGCTAATGCCATCAATAGCACACCACGACTGCCAGAATGTATAAGGAGCTGTGGTGGAATTATAGTCCATTTTGTTTTAAGAAAAGCAGAGGAGCCTTGGCAGCATTGATTTGCATCACCACTTCTGGAATAGCCTCTGGCTTCTCCCTGAAGATAATATCTAAACTGTGAAATTCATTAAATAGACTCAGAAATGGATCAGGTTATTTAAAACAACATTACTAATGGCACAATATCTCAGCTGTCTGCAGTGATAGTGAACATTGTCTTGGATAGTGTTATCAGTCCAGGACACCCGCTATGAATATTGATCCACAGCTTGTTACAGCCATCACTTGCCGTCAGGACAGGTCAGGGTTGAAACCCACCTAGCATCAAAGCAATTTAAAGACAGCACTTGGGCTGAATTTTAATGCCTGAGCTGGGAAACGGACCAACTTCAGAGTGCTGGAACTAATCTGAGAGTGTGTGCCTTTCCACATGCATGTATGTTTGCAGGTTGTGTGCATACACGTGTGAAGCTGATGATATTTGAAGATGTCTGCTAGCTCACAGATTAATCTCAATGCTGCAATTTGCCTTCTCAGCTCCTGCAGACCCAACAACGCAAACAGAAGTATTTATAGTCTCACATATACCAGATATTTTTTCCTAGTTCACCAGTTCCTGCATCCCCAAAACCAAGTTTAGCCACCTGTAGCCTGTGTGTGTGAAGTCCTTAGGCCAGAGCTCCCTTCTCTTCCTCATTCTTGTGGTAGTCTACCCCAGGAGCCAGTGCCAAATGGGCTCTTGGATAATTAACACAATTTCAATCACATCGCCATCATCATTGCACATCATCATCTCCTCTTCTTCTTGCTCTCCCCTTATCTTATGGCCTATGCCAGGAATTATTTGTGAGCCCAATTTTGCTGAGGCTGAGACAGTTGTGAAGAGGAGAATCAGGGCTGTGCTCTGCATCTTTCCATAGCAATAGAAGCCGGTGGAGTAGTGGATTCCTATTGGGGGCTGCCCTCCCTGCCTGAAGGATGCCTTTCCCTAAGGGTGCCTTTCCCTACTATACGTAATGATTTGTGGCACCACCAAGTGCTGAAATGCTAAGGAGAGGGAAAAGCATCCCCCTGAACAGATACAGGTGTGCCAAAAAAACACTGCAAACACGTTTTCAATAAGCAGGGCTGGCTAGAAGTGGTCATGGGGCTAGTGCAGAGGCTTGGCCTGCTGTAACCTACCCTGTTACGGTTATAGGTATGAAAAGGCAACAAAGTGTTTCCCCCAGGACAAGGAGGGCTGCTCAGGGGTTTGCTCAGGGGCAGGAGCTCCTCCAGCACAGGCAGGCCTCAGTTTCCCTGCCCACTAACTGGGAATAGTGTGAATACCACGAGTGAGTGGCAGGAGTTTGGCCCAGAGTCTGAACCACACTGAACCCAAGCTGCTCCCAAACAAAAAGCTGCTCCCCCCAAAAAAATCTGCTCGTTTCTCCCTGAGGACCAGGCAGTAGCTTCACATCTCAAACAGTGGCTGCTGGCACAGGGAGCGCTTGGAGCTTGGACCCTTCCCAGTGCAGCAGAGGGATGCAGGAGCCATCCCTCCTCTCTGGATGCCTCTGAACACAGGGCTCACCCCTTTGGACCCGCACTGACCGGGGGAGCTGCAGGCGGCTCAGCAGAGGGCGAGTGGGCAGGTGCAGCCGGTGGCTCTCCGGGCCCCGGGGGCACTAGCTGCCGTCGGTGCAGCCGCATCTCTGCTCTGGGGGAGGACCTGGCTCTGCTGCCAGCTGCTCCTGGCTGCCCCTGGCCCACATCTCTGCGCGTTTCCCCCCCCAACCCGGGGCAGGTAACGGGAAAGCCCCGTCGGCGGGAGGTTGGGAGGGAGGGAGGCGCCCGCTGCGCCCCCGCGGAGCCAGCACTGCGGGGAGGGGGCGCGGGGGCGGCGTGCCAATGGCTGCGCTGCCCCCTCCTCTGCCCCCACCCCGCCGCCGGCCCCTCCGCCTCCCCGGCCGACCCTCCTCCCCGCCGCTCACTCCGCGCCGCCAGCGCCGAGCGTGCGGCTCGGGAGCGGCCCGGCTCCGCGCCCGGCGCTGCGCTCCGCCGGCTCCGCGCTGGGAGCCAGCAGGTCTCCGGGAAGCGCGGAGGGTGGGGTGGGATGCCGGAATGCCCGGACCGCGGGGCCAAGGCGGCCCCCATCCATCATAAAATCTCCTTCTCCATCTTAGACATCCTGGATCCCCAGAAATTCAGCAGAAGACGCGAACCGGCCGCGGGGAGCTGGGGAAGCGCCCCCCGCTCGAGAGAGCGGGAGAAAAGTTTGGGAAGAGTTGAAGTAGGAAAGGACGCTGCTGCTCCCGGCAGCGGGAGGAATAAACTAGAGGCACATGGTAGGAACGCGCTCGAGTTTCTCCGGCCGGCGCTGGCGGGGACGCGCAGGTGGAGGCGCCGGCAGACGGGGACCCCCGGCCCCGCGCCCGGCGGGACGCGCTCCCCGCTCGGGGTCCCGCAGAGGCGAGGGAAGGGGGGCTGGAACTGGATTTTAAGTCTTGATGATGCAAAGGGAAAAGTTCTCGATATTCGTGTGCCCTGCTCGGTTCCCGGAGTGCGGAGCATCCTCTGCCGCCCGGGCAGGAGGGCGCACATCAGGGCGTGCCGCCGTCCCATCCCGGCGCTGGACGGCTCTTACCGAGGCACCGCACGGGTTTTTTCCCCCAGCAAGAGCGGCCCCCGGGCACTCCTTTCCCCGGGGCCGCAGCGGTCGGCTGCCCCGGCCCGCGGGACGGCCGGCTGGGTAATTGCTCAGCCCGTCCCCACCGGAGGATGCCTTAGCTCCCGGTGATCGATATCCTATTACCGACTCCCGCCTATCTCCTGCCCGCAGCTTGCAGGTGCCCACTTCAAACCTCCTTTCCCCGGCCTGATCCTAATATTGTTCGATTAAAACTTACCTTTAATAGATGACATCTATCGATCTAGCCCTCGCAAATCTGAAACTCCATTAGCGCAGGGATGGGAAGGGGGGGGAGGGGATTTATTTCGCTTCAGAAGGGGACTTTAATAACTTCTTTTTTAATTGGTAAGAAATCCATATCGACGGCTCCCCCTCTCCCCGCCGCGGATGCGGAGGCATAGCGGGGGACGCAGGGGGGCTCTGGCACGACAGGCGGAATTTTTCTCCCCTTTATTTTATTTTTAATGATTGCTCTTGTATTGGGGGGAGGGAGGGATGTGGGAGCACAAGCGCGGGGTTCGGAGGGGGGCCGGGAGGAGGATGCGCTATCCCCTGACGAGCCCCGCGGTCTCACCTAGATGCGCACGCCCCGGCGGAGAGCGGCGCCGAGGACGCGGGGCAGGAGCGCGACGAGGAGGACCCGAGCGGGGACGGGACCGGCACCGGGAGCCCGCCCGGGCCAGAGGAGCCGGGCTCGCCGCGGAGCGCCCGGCGGCGGCGAGCAGAGCCGGGCTGCGGGAAGCCGCGGCGGGCGCGCACCGCCTTCACCTACGAGCAGCTGGTGGCCCTGGAGAACAAGTTCCGAGCCACGCGGTACCTGTCGGTCTGCGAGCGCCTCAGCCTGGCGCTGTCCCTCAGCCTCACCGAGACGCAGGTGAAGATCTGGTTCCAGAACCGCCGCACCAAGTGGAAGAAGCAGCACCCGGGAGCCGACGGGGCGGCCCCCGCAGCATCCCCCGCGGCGGCGGCTGCGGGCGGCGGCAGCCCCAGCCCGCCGGGCCCCGCCGCTCTGCCCTTCCAGACTTTCCCTTCCTACGCCGCCAACGTGCTGGTGCCGCCGGCCGCCCCCTTCCCGCTGGGCGCCGGCCCCGTCGCGCCCTTCCTGGGCCCCGCGTACCTCGGTCCTTTCTACGCCCCGCACCTCTGAGGCGGCAGGGCCGGGGCAGCCCCCGGGAGCCAGGAGCGCACCTCAGCCCTTCTGACCCAGCGGGGAACACCGTCATGGCTTCTGCTGCTTGCATGGCGATTAGAAGTGTAAGAAAGTTGATTTTTCCTAGGCGTCACGGCAGCATGCTTAACTTCGACACACAGAGAAAAAAAACCCACCGTAACCACTGGATTTTATTAGCACATTTGAGATGTAATTATAGGTGTTGGAGATGGGAAAAGTAACCGTCGTTACACACGCCTGACACTAATTCCCAGCAGATTCTTCTCCAAGTTCATTGTTAAGATGCTCCTCATTGCTGTTCGGCTTGCCAGCACACGTCTGAAGCCTCGAGGGCTCGGGAGCTGTGGCACTCGTTAGCACTGCAGTGATCCTGATGCTGATGAGGGTGCAGGCGGCCGTGTCGAATCCCAGGGATGCTCGCCCGTGAAGACGTCCCCAGGCTCTGGCTGTGCTCATGGGACTCTGCTGAGCCCTGTTTGACCCATGTTTCATTATCGTTTCTGAAAACTGCCGGTCATGTTCTTGGCACCCTACCTGGAGGAGAGTTTTTGTTTGGGAAGGTGCAGGAAAATGCAGCTCCGTGTCATCAGGAGACAAGAAGGAAATCTGCCTGGTCAGTGGGAAGGAGTTCAACTGCTGCTCATGTCCACGGCCTCTCTTCCTTTCTCTGCAGTTCATTCCCAGTGACTTCACAGGTTTTGGATAAGAAATCTAAAGATCATTCTTTTTGCAGAGAACAGTTGTTCCTGTAATAACACAGCATTAGTGCCAAATGAGGCAGAAAAGAAAACATAAATCAGAGAAAATTATTACATTATTCATTTCTTTAAAAATGGGGCATTTGTGGTAGAAAGTAAGTAAAACACAGAATTTCCAGCATGCTGAGACCTCTTTTCCATAACAGAGAAACACATGCTTTTTCTGGTTTTGCTTTTTGGAGCATTTGTTAGAAGGAAAATCACATTTCATTTTCATCGTTACAAGCATCAGAATGAAAAGAAATTTTAGCTGGGGGCTCATCTGTCCCTGAACAGACGGGAAGTAATTGGTTTAAAAAAATCTGTCTCATGCAGTTTTACAAATTATTACAAAACAGTAGTCCAGACTGTATCCTCTTGGTATTTGACAATGCTTTAAAGTACACATTGGCTCTCCAACCAAAAAACTTAGCTCATAAATCTTACCTAGCTCTTGTGTTGGTCTAAATAAAAAGGGTTTTTAAATTATTCCCTGTTTAATTGTTTTTAATTGTCCTTGGATGAAGCACTGTCTGCTTCGTGGACTATTTGCCCACCTGGTGTGGATCTTGATGATCCTTGTGTTGCATGTCAGTGACTGTGGGTGATCCCTCATCTCCTCCAGGCTGGCTGTGAAGAGATGATTGATGGGGCAACCCTCTCTTGCAAAAATCACCCTCCTCACTTCCAGCTTTGCAGGGATCAAGAGTGTGAGGGCCACAAGCCTAAGCCTGGGCCAGCTGAAATGACCTGAGGTTGTCTTTCCACACCGAGAGGAGGAACCCAGTGTCTCCTCAGTGATTTGCAGAGCTATTAACAGAATACAAAGTTCACCTCAGGTCACAGGTTTGGAAGTCATAACTGCTGTATGAATGTGTTTACTTGCAGGTTAATTAAAGTAACTTTTTAACCCTAATTTTAGTTAAGAGTTACAAAAGACAGGGTCATTTCAACTGCTGGGGTGCATCCAGAGCTGCTGCCTTCCTTTCTGGCCAGGCAGTCAGCAGTGCCAGGAATCTGAGCCATCGGGTCCCACTGCTGCTGACAAACTGTGTGTCCATTTCTGTCCACCTGTAGGCAGTTAAGAGCTCAAGCCCTGCAGGAAGGGAAAGGCATTCCTGCAGGCTGGTCTAGTCTATTTTCTCTGCCTCAAGTTAGGACTAACTAGACCTAAATCCTCTTGACTATTTGTGGCCTCCTACTTGTGATTGTCATCACTGTCCATGCAAAAAAGAGGTTTTGATATCACTTTGCTGTCACTCTGAGAGGTTCCCAGAGCATGATACGGTTGATTACCCACAGTGTACTCAGATCCCTGGTACAGGACAGGCTTGTGCCCTGGTATGGTCATATGGTTACTTCTTTTCCTTAAGAAGTGTAAATCGTACCAAGAAACCCAGGAAATGTTACAAGTCAAAATAAATAATGTAAATTGTCTCTTCCTTTAAGATGTGATTTTTGCTGTTCATAAACCTTTCAAATCTCTGCATTGCCAGCAATTTTGCCTTTGCCAAAACTGCATTAACTTTACAGGAAATTTTGGTTCTTATGCAAGACACTCTAGCCTTTCTTTTTTCCTATCACTCTGTTTAGTCACTTCTAGCCCAGATTCCCAAAAAATGTTTTAGGGTTATTTCCAAAGAGTATAACAGTCATGGTCCCCACTTTGCTTGACTTGCACCTCTGCATAGCATTGGAAGGGGGATGCAAACCAATGGGAGTGCAGATTTTGTGGCTCTGATCTCAGGCCACCAAAGCTTTCCTGGCTAAATGCTTCCAAGCCCTTCGGACAGACCCCTCCCTCCCTGCTTTGCTGAGTGGGGGCTGCTTGGGTGGGTGATTCTTGTTAGGGATAGGGTGACTGGGCACATATTCCAGCTGAGGTTCCAAGCAGTCCTGGAAACAGCACTCGCTGTCAAACCTTGTGTTGCACAGATGAGGCCATTTGCACTGGTAACACTTCTGGAAATGCCTCACTGAGTATCCATTATCTCTAACAATTCTGAATAAAGATTTGTGCAATATTTTCAGGCATAGACAGAAATTGACTTTACTCACAGCTGAATATGGATGTTATAGGGAATCACACATAAGTCCTATGTGTAAAAAGCAAAAAATGCATCTATATTAAATTAAAAGAGCTTTGAATTCAAATGCTCTAGAGAGAACAGGAAAGTTAGAAGCCTCCCTCATTCCTGGGCAACCTGATCTAGTGAGTGTTGTCTCTGCCCATGGCAGGGAGTTGGAACTTGGTGATCTTTAAGACTCCTTCCAACCCAAAGAATTCTGTGATTTGGCACCTGACAGTGTCTGCAGTGAGCAGGCAGCAGCAGCTGGGTGTCAAACTGCCCAAACTACTGTCAATTCTGAGTCCAAGAACTGCAAAATCACTTTGGAAACCGACTTCATTTAACCTGATTATGAAACAAGTACATGGAGGCACACTGTGACATCACAGGGAAATGTTAGAAATGTCAAATCAACCAGACTTTCAGATTTGTACTTAAGAAAAAATACCCACAACAATTTATGCAGTTGGGTTTTCAAAGTTAGTAGAATACAGTGAGAAACTAAATACATCGAGGAACTAAAGATAAAATGTATTTATTGACAGGTCAGTGACCAAGCACTTTTCTTGAAGGAAATCAATGTGATTTGTTGTGTAATACATGACTGGAAAATTAAACTAAAGTCTATTCCTTCCTAGCAATCTCTCCCTTATTCTCTCTCATTATTATTAGAACATCTGTAATAAGATATGTACTACCTACACATGGGTTCTCGAGGTGAGAACAGACTCCCGTTTTCCACCTGTGGGTTTTTCCTCACTGAAGTCAAATAGGATCATAGAGAGAGAGACAGAGATGACCCAGACAAGGAGCAGAGAGAACTCAGAGGTCTCCTACTCTCCCTGCTTCTGGCAGAACTGTTCCTTCAGAAGAGAGCTGACCACTGATTTTTCTGGTCACTGCAGAGCATGTGAGTCTCACCTCCTGGGGGCAGCAGAGGTTGTGAAGTACATGGCAGTGACCTCTAGCAGATGTCCTTTTGGCCATCTATGAGCCCACCAAGTGGTCAGGTGACTCAGAAATGAATGAGAAGTCTTGTTGTGGTCCTAAATACCTCTTAGGAATGAGATCAAAGTCTGATTTTCAGCAGCTTTACAACTCACAGGCAGACAAGACATCTTGCAAAATATTTGGTAGGTGAGATCCTCCTGAAGAAAAATTGATAATAATGTTCTTGCATCACTAGGCCTGAACACCGTTTCTGTTTTCCAGTACGACCCTGTATCAGCTGAAGTCACCTCAATCAAATCTTTACAGCACTTTGTTGTCATGGCAAACTCATGTTGTGGGCCCCATTTCTGGTAGAGCACTCAGTACAAGTTTCTGGGAAGATGATGATGTATAACTAATTTATGAGCTGCTTGTTACAGGTTTGTGTTATGCTCTTAGCTGGCATCCTCACCGTGTTGTTCACAGGAGCTCTTCTGTGGTGCCTGTGATTCGTGTAGCCTGTAGCAACACCACTACTGCTTTCTACTGCAGCACAAATATTAAACTCCATTTCTCTTACATTTTCCCCTTCAAACACTGAAGAGTACCCAAGTTAGCTTCTTTCTCAAGTTGGTCATGTCTTTTTCTGTGTTCTGTGTAATGCCACAGGAAATCTGTAATTAAAGATGTGTCATTCCATGGGGCTTAGGCACGCTGTGACACTGCAGAGGGATTTTAGCAGTTATTCAAGATTTGTGCTTTTCCACTGAGCAGCCTCTGACAGACTGGAAACACTGAGTAATACCAGATCTATGTACAAGATCAATAGAAAGAAAAGATTTTACTCCTTTCTACACATGTTGATTTATTATAGTGGCTTTGATCATAAACAACTGCTGTTGTTTAAAGAATGATGCATAAAACATTTATTAAAAAAAATAAGAGAATATATAAAATTACATAAACTTTGCAAAATGGGAACCTTAAAAGATGTCAGATTTTGCATCTGTGGGTCTTTAAGAATCTGACACAACAAACTGAGAGTCAGGTGAGTTGAAACTTTATCCTCTCAGGGGAGGTCAATTCTGTGATGATGTCCCAACATCCAGTACCTCCCGTGGTGTTTGTGGGGAGCTATGGATTGACAGCTTTCCTTATCATCCCATCCCTTCCACGGAATTACCCTGCAAGTCACAAGTATTGGTGAATTCAAGAAATGCTGCAGTTCACTGAGATTGCTCCAGAAGAGCAACTAATGAATCGTAGAACAATTTGTGTGGGAAAGGACCTTAAAGATCCTCTAGCTCCAAATGCCCTGTCATGGGCAGGGAACTCTGATAGACAAGCAGCAAAATGCAAAAAATGGATTGAATTTCTTAATGGTTTATTTTTCCCTTCTAAGGAACAGGCACTTAATAGTTTAAGAGCAGGTAATTTCTGTCAAGGTCTTTCTGAAGACTCCTTCCTTTTGGCAGTATGCTTTCCACATTTCCATATCTCAAGTTGTATGATTTTTGAAAACAATTATGATGATAGAGATTGTCTTAAAACAATAGATAGAAAGCAAATTCCTTTGTCCTGAGATACATCAAGAAAAGCTTTCATTTTCTGAATTATCTAATATTCTAGAAAAATCTAAGGATCATTTGAAGTCCTGACTGGGGAAGTGCAGGAGTGCCAGCATGTCATCCTGGGGTAATGACAAGTGGCATGTGATGCAATAGGTCACCTTGCTAATCTTTCACCTCTGTGATGGCAGGTTAAAGCCTGACCTGGTGCAGGCATTATGTAACCTGTCCAGTGTCAGACCACAGCAGCCGTGAGGCCATAGCTGAGTGCTCACCATTTAGCAAGGCTGGCAATCCTGGCAGCAGCAATGTCAAACTCTGCAACAGTGGGGCCAGTGGGATGTGTCATGCTGGAATTTTGAGAAGTTTCCCAGCTCCTGAGATAAAGCATATCCAGATGTTCAGTGCTCAATCCTGAGATTAACCAAATTGACAAGGTATTTATTCTTATTACCCAGTTAGATGTATTTATGTTCATTTTCTGTGTGCTCTCAGAGCTGCCATCTGGGTCAGATTTTCAAAGTCAGGAGAACATGAAAAGGAGTTTTTCCAGAAATCAGTGTCCTGATAAAATCCAAGAAAGAAGATTGGAATTTAGGAAGCACCAGGTCCTCAGGATCCAAATCAAAATGCATTCAAGGAAGAAGCAAGGTCACATACAAGGCACTTGAAAGCCTGAAATTTAAATCAAGTCTCACTCCAATTTTCTTTGGATTTTTAACATTTCTGAGTTTTATGCTAGAAAATACCAGTTATAAAGCTCTTTTAATCTGTCTTGTAAAGCTAACAAAAATTGTTTTTCCCAAGCTCTCTCCAAGTTGTGTCTTCTTGGCAGTATGATGCCCAAGGAGTGTGACACTCAGAAGAAATACCTGTAGGAAGGCTCTTTTATTTAATTAACTACAAGTTCAAGAAATGAAAGAGCTTACAGCTTACCTTTGGGTTTCACATGGAAATAAAATATCTCACCTCATTTGTGGAAGGCTCTGGATGTAGGTATTGTTGAGCTGCAAAGGAAAATAACAGTATAAGTTCAAACATGGGGAACAAAGCCTAAGAGAGGAGACAGCAATTTAAACTCCTTTGATTCTATAATTCAGTTATCTATGCTGTCAGCTAACAAAGTATAATGGAAATCTTTGTACAATAAGCCAACAGACAAATCAGGGAGGATAAATATGAACTATGGCTCAAGGTCTATATTGCAAAAAGAACATCAGCTCTCAGGGTTGTTTGTGGTGCTTTAAGCTGGGTTAACTAACACCCCTCCAATAAAACAGCATTATTTTGAGGGGGCTGTGCTATGCTTTGCCAAACTATCTTGAAAAATATGAGCCAAAAGAGAAATATCTAATTGGACTTGAGAGGCAGATCTGCTTTGTATGCATTGCAATTTGTTGCTGTACTGTTCTGACACACTGCACTGTGAAATACTCTAGCCCTGCTGCAGGAAATACTAAAGTTTCTTGTCCTGCAAGATATGTCTTAATATAGAGTTCTACTGTCAGTAAATAACCACAATAACACAATCATGGGCCATGGAAAGCCAGTTTTCTATATAAGGCACAATGAACAATCCAATAATCCCACCCTGTGTCTGAGAGCATTGCCCAAACAATCCTGGAGCTCTGTCAGCCTGGGGGCTCTGACCACTGTCCTGGGGAGCCTGTTTAGGGTCTGACCACCCTCTTTTCCTAATATCCAGTGTAACCCCCCCCCAGCACAGCCCCAGCCATTCCCTTGTTCCTGTCCCTGGTTACACAGAGCAGGGATCAGTGCTGCTTGTCCTCTGCCCCTCATGAGGAAGCTGTAAGGTGCTCTGAGGGCTCCCCTCAGTCTCTTCTTCTCCAGGCTAAACAAACCAAGTGACCTCAGCTGCCACTTGTCCCTCCAGACCCTTCACCATCTTGGTAGCTCCCTTTGGTCACTTTGCAGTAGCTTTATATCTTTCATTGTCAGACTGTGACTGAAGGTTGAGTTCCCCAGGGCAATGTTAACTGCAAGGTTTGCCTTCAAACCTGCCTTTGGCTCAGAAAAGTGCCTCTTTCTCTTTTTTGCTGAGTGGCAGCAGAGTTTCAACAGGAGGAGAAAGGGTGAAGCCTACCCCTGTGGCTTTGCTACCGGTGGGAGGAGAGGTGGGACTGTCCTTGTGCCAGCTCTGCAGATGTGTGCTGGTTTTAGGTAATGATGAACCTGGACCTTGATCCTCCTGGCGTGGGTGAACTCCACATCCAGCCTGTGCTCTGAGGTGAGGAACTGTCCCATGCCACTGAGGAAGTGAACACTGGTGCCATGGGGCAAAACATCAGCTCTTGAAGAACTCTGGACATTTCCTGCAGCATTCCTGAGACAGTGTTTAGCTCGAGTGAGGGTCCTGCAGTCCTGCCAGTGCTTTTGCTGCTCCCAGTGTGTGAACCCCTAGCACATGCTGAGCTTGTGCAGCCAAACCGACACACAATTCCCTTTTATTTGCCTCTAAATAACCACAATAAGTGGGATGCAATTCCTCAGTCTCTTCACATGCCTAATTCCCAATGACTTCAATGAGCATTTCTGCCAGAGACAGAGCTGTGGAATTACTCCTAACAACTGGCATGACTTAACTTGTTCCTTCTTATAACTTTATGGTTTACTTACATGTCAAATTGTATTTTCTGGATTAGCAGAATGAATATAATAACCCTGTTTCTTCAAGTAGGTCAGAGTTTTCTTCTGTTCTGCAAGGCAAATTACTGTAAAATGTGAACATTTCGTGTATTTTCTTTTCCATATTTTGGTTACTGTCATGTGGAATCTTTTAGGTATCCACAGGTAACTAAATAGTACACATCAAGCTTCTGCTTTCCCTTTTTCATTCACATGGAATACTACATCTAGCTGAGAGATATTCCTCCAAGATCTACAGTAATAGCTGCTACTGTGCACAATGTGAATGGTTTAAAATTCCAACTTGATAGCATTTAAAGAAGAAAAGTGGATATTTCCTATGTCTTGATAATAAGTGCTAAAAACAAAGGAGGAAGTAAAGGGAGCCATGATGCTGATCCTATGGAAAACTGATCAGGCTTACATTAAATAGAGCTTTGAAAGCACTCCCAGGTCTTGATTAATCAAATTCTACTTTGCGAGTTATTTCATATTTATAATTTTTCATCTTAGAAACAGTCTGTATCACCTTTAAAATTACATTTACATATAATGTCTGTGCATTCCGTATTAGGGCTGTATCTTCTTTCAGACCTTACAGAATCCAAAAGCAAGCAAGCCCTTTCTTGCTTGCAGGTTGCTTGTTTGTTTATTTACTTGGTTTTGAATCTCTGCCTTCCAGACAGGGATCTGCTGTTTTCCTGCATGTCTGGCTTCTGAAATTGCCTCTTGGGGCAGTTTTCCTGCAGCTCCATGAGGCAGAGCTGAACCCAAGATTCAGAACTTTAACTGATCTTGGTTGTCTTTAGTTTGCACTCTTTATATTTTAAGATGTGTATTTCCCTTATATGATAGGTGCCACTTAATCTTTTGGACAAGATTTGTTCTTTCTGTATTTTTCTGCTTATTCTGAAAAGAACAATCCTGGATGAATCTTAACCAATTTGGAGGTGACCTAAAGAATAATAGCATTTAAATGCAGGTAAAAGGCAGCTCTTGAGTTGAGTCTATGGAAGATGAAAGAGATGTAGCTCCCAGCATGTTGTTTTTGTGGCTAAATACATAGAAGGCATCATTAGCATGACTTGAGCTAACAGATAAGTGATCTGCCATGATAATGAAATGCCAAAGTAAAAAACAATCCAACCTTAAACCTACATTTCTTACCTGGGAAAATCCCACTGATCTCATGGATTGCAAATCTTGAACTGTGTCCTATAAGGCTATTTAAGAAATGTGAGTATGCAATAAACAAAATTATGCACTTTTTTCCTTACACCAGAGATTGTAGAATCATGGTACAAGAATCAAGGGACACCTTCCTCTATCCCAGGTGACTCCAAGCCCTGTCCAACCAGCCTTGGACACTTCCAGGGATGGGGCAGCCACAGCTTCTCTGGGCACCCTGTGTCAGGGCTTCACCACCCTCACAGGGAGGAATTTCTTCCTAATATCCAATTTAACCCACTCTGTGTCAGCAGAAAGCCATTCCCTTGTCCTGTCACTCCAGGCCCTTCTCCAAAGTCTCTCTCCATCTTTCTTGAAGGATTCTTCAGGTACTGGAAGGCCTCAATTAGGTCACCTCAAAACTTCTCTTTTCTGGGATAAACAATCTCAATTCTCCCAGCCTTTCTTCACAGCAGAGCTGCTCCATCCCTCTGATCAACCTGGTGCCTCCTCTGGTCTCACTCCAGCAGCTCCTTGTCCTTCCTGTGCTGGGGACCCCAGAGCTGGATGCAGAACTCCAGGTGGGATCTCACCAGAGTGGAGCAGAGGGGCAGAATGAGCTGGGGCAATGGGTAATACTCAAAGCAGAGAGGTCACTGCTTGCTCTCAGCCTTAAAATGCTAGGCTTTTCACAAAAAATCATTAACTTCAACTAGAAATACAGGAGTTTCAATTGCTCCCAGAGAATAACTGCCTGTGGATTGAAGAAACTGGGCACAGTGCAATTGTGTATTCATTTGGCAGTCATGACTCTGAAATGCATTTTGCAATTTAGCACCTAAGGCACAACCTTTTGGTGCTTTATGAACTCATCTTTGGCAGCAGATGTAGGGCACTATTTGCTGGCAGAATTGGGCTAGTAGGAGACACAAATGTATTAGCAAATTGAGCCTCTCTGTCTGTTTATAAAGAGCTCAACATCATCTGTTCTCCTCCCAGCCCTTCCTGCATCAAGCTGACTGCACATTGGGAAAATTTTCTCCGAGGGCGTTGTTCTCTAAGGCATAAGTGGTGCTGCTCCCTGACATCCAAGGTTTGAGCAAATTGGTTAGAAGATGCGACAAGATTTGGGAATATTTTCAAATGGTTTGCTTTAGTGAGGGGAAAATATGCAAATTTTCTGTGTGTCAAGTAGGATACCATGTTTTCTTTGTGGAACAAATAAATTATTTTCCAGTATTGATAAATTTGCCAGAGTGATTTATGGACAAAGAGCAAGAGGCACCTAGAAGTCATCATTGCTAAGACCGAGGGGTTTTGTGGCTTGTTTTTTTTTTTTGGGTTGTTTTGCTTTTTTTTTCCCTAGTGAGGTGAGTATGATAAAAAGTGAAATATTATTTGTTTTCTTCTGTACTCTGCTCTTGTGAGATCCAATCTGGAGTGCTGGAGCAAGCCCAGAGGAGGCCACAGTGATGATTACAAGGATGAAACATCTCTCCTATGAGTAAAGGCAGAGAGAATTGGAATTGTTCAGCCTGGAGAAGGGAAGGCTTCAGAGAGACCTTAGAACTTCTCCCAATGCCTAAAGGGGCTCCAAGAGAGCTGGAGAGAGACTGTGAACAAAGGCATGGACGGACAGGACAAGGGGGAATGGCATCACATCACCAAAGCGCAGGGATAGATGGAATATTGGGAAGGAATTCTTGGCTGTGAGGGTGGTGGGGCCCTGGCACAGGTTACTCAGAGAAGCTGTGGCTGCCCCTGGATCTCAGGAAGTGTCCAAGGCCAGGTTGGACAGGGTTTGGAGCAACCTGTCATAGTGGAAGGTGTCCCAGCCCATGGCAGGGGGTGGCACTGGATGGGCTTTAATGTCCTTTCCAACCAAAACCAGTCTGTGATTCTTTTGGACAAACCCAGCATGTATTTATGAAACACACCTCACAGTTCCACTTGAACATCCCGATTTTCTGGTTACAAACCACTCTCCAGGTGTAATTTAGCTCGAGGAAAGGTCAGGGTTGCACTGACTCGTTCCAGCCTGTCCCAGCTCAAAGCTCCTGGTCAGAGCACACTGGGAGCTCCTGGACCTCACTCCCCCATTTCCCCCTTTTCTTCCAAGGCAGCAGAGCCTGAAGTTCGGGGTTCCATCAGTGTCCTTCCATATGGAGAAGGGTAGGGCACGGGTTCGCTGGATGGACCGTGGCAGACTGGGGAGGAGATTGGTGCGTGTAGGCAAAAACACCCGGTACAGCAGCTCCGTGAGAAACTCCTTAGCGACCTTAGGGTATCCCTGGCTGTCATTTCGAAATGTTTTTTGTCAAACCACGACACCATATTAAAAAAAAAAAAAAGATGGGGAAAAAACTGATGCACATCTTTTGTGAAGAGGAAGGTCAGGGCTGGGCACACACAGAGCACTTGTCATCACATCCCTGGGGAACCTGCAGCGGCTAGCGGAGTTACCACCACCACCCGACACACTTCCCATTCCCGAGAGTGTCTTTCCAACTCCTCTCAATTATTGTCAGTGCTCGCCCTTTTCACAGTGACTCCCCCGAGGGGACAGGCGCGGCTGAGCGGTGACAGCGGCGGGAGGGCGGTGGGGCGGAGCCGGGGGGTTCATCCCGCCGGGGTGTGTGGGGGGTTCCGTGACCGCAAAGATTGCTGCCTGGGCTAACTCTGCAGAGGGGAGCGGAGCCCCCGGTGTGAGGGACGGAGCCCCCGGTGTGAGGGACGGAGCCCCCGGTGTGGGGGAAGGCGGTAAGGTAGCGGGGCACAGCACGAACCAGCCAAAGGGACGCAGCCCTCGCTCTGAGGGCCCGCGGGCACCGCCCCTGAGGGACGCGGTGGGCGGGGCCCTGGCTGGCGAGCGCCCGCCAATGGCGAGCCCTCGCGCCAAGGGGAGGTGCCGCAGAGCGGGGGCGGTGGCTGCCAATCAGCCGCGAGAACCAATCGGCAGCCGCGATTTGCGTGTCGTCACGCGGGCGGGGCGGGGCGAGGAGCAGTGACAGTGACCCGCGGCCGCATCCGCCTTTTATCCGCGGGCCCCGGCAGCGGCAGCACCTCCGGCACCTCCGAGCGTCCCGGCACCGCCAGCAGCACCAGGTACGGCCCGTCCCGGCCCGTCCCGGCCCAGGGGGCCAGTCCTGCTTCTCGCCGAGCCATCGTGCCCCGCGTCTGTCCCGCGGCCGGGGAGGCTGCAGCCGGCCCCGGCGGCAAGGCCCTGGCAGCGCTGTGGTTGTGCGGGGAGCGGGGGAGGTGACAGCCCGTCCCTCCTCTGTGACTGTGTCAGCCCCGCTCCGCGATGCCACATCCTTACCTCTGCAGTGTCTCTGGCCGTCGCCTTGGTGGGGGGATGGCGAGGGGGATCTGGTATTTGACTCCTGGGTTTATTGCTTTTCCTTGTTTTCTTCTTGTTTTGCTGGAGAAGGGTCAGAGGGGACCTTATCCCTCTCTACAGCTCCGTGAAAGGAGGCTGTAGCCAGGTAGGGATTGGGCTCTGCTCCCAGGTAACAAGGATAGGGCGAGAGGAAACGGCCTCAAGCTGTGCCAGGGGAGGTTCGGGTTGGACATCAGGAGGAATTTCTTCACAGAAAGGGTGATTTGACTTAGGAAGGGGCTGCCCAGGGAGATGGTGGAACCCCCATCTCTGGAGTTGTCCAAGGAGTGATGGGTGTGGCACTCAGGGCTGGTGACAAGGTGGGGATCGGGCACAGCTTGGACTCGGTACCTCAGAGGTCTTTTTGAACCTCTGTAGTTCTGTGATTCTGCAATTCTTGTCTGCCAGCCTAGGTCCTAAGCTGTTCCTGCTGTGGTGCTGGTCAGCAGAGGTAGCTTGGCATGTCCACACCGATGTCCCCCTGCTTCTCCCCTTGAGCATTCACTCCTTTGGTTCAGCTGGTAAAGGCTGCAGTGCGGCACCGATTCCTCTCTGTTCCATCCACAGGAACCTGAGTGTTTTCATGTGTTTGACAATATCCCCATTTTCCTTGGGGTGTTTTTCAGTGTCAGATACATACAACTATTCAAGTTAACTGTGCAGTCTGCAGGGTGCTGTCTGGATAATCTTGCTCAACAGCTGAGCAAAGCTGTTGAAGTGTTTTATAGCTGTGTTTTGAGCGGTTTTTCTGTTCTGATGCAAGACCTCTTCCAGTTGCTGTAATTCCAGTACTGCCTGCTGCAGTGCACGTTCATATTTCTCTTCCTTATAGTTGGTAATGAGCTTGATTTTATTTTATTTTGTTTGCTTGGGTTTTTTTCCTTATGGTGCCCCTCCCCTTTCCTGACATTTCTGTTCACCTTGTCTTGCTGATCATCAAACCCAATTTTCCCCCCTGCTTTTAGCTCCAGATTAATCTGTAATTCTTTACTCAGCTCTTCCCCATGTAGTCTTCCACACCTTGGCTAAAGTGATGTGGCCTCACTAGCACAGTTTGCAGGGCAATTCCCTTTGTGGAGGAAAAAGCCCTTTTAAAAAAATCTGATTAATATTTTCCAATCTGAAAGAAGTAAAACAAGAACCTCAAACCGAGGATCTGTGATTCTTCATGCAGAAAGATACAGGGCAGATGAGAGTTTAACTTTTTTGTACCTTTCATTTCAGGGAAGTCTGGAAAATCTCCAAAATATAGAAGCTTGTGATAGGATTAGCTGTTCTGCTCTGCCAGGGGCCAGGATGTCACAGACCAATTACATTTTAGGAGTTAAGCAGGTTGAAATATTGAGTGGTCAGATTGGTTTTTTTCTTGCACAGAGAATTATTTGGTTTTTTTTTTTGTTTTTTGTTTGCAAAATCCTTGAATAGCAATCTTGAAAAGTATTAACACAAAGGGCTAATCTTTAACAGCTGGAAACATGCCCAGAGCTGTGCAGCATTCATCTCTTGCTGTAATAAGAGAATATTGACTCTCCCTAAATACTTGGATTTTGGTAGATGGAGAAAGCAGTCATTTGGCTTTGGTTAGAAGTGAGGAGCAGCAAAGTAATACCTGAGGAGTCTGCTGAAAGAAATGCCTCTCTGTTCAAGGCAATACCTTTAGGGTGCAGATCTCTTCCAAAGTAAATTTAGGATAAATCCATGACTTAATACTTCTGTCTCAGCAAGCAGCCTGAAATAACAGCACCCTTGTGTGAGCCATCCTTGCATCCTCCTGTTGGTATTTCATAGCTATCTTTTGGTTAGGTTTTGCAGTCTGCTTCTGTTAGGTGGTGTAGCAGTGTCCAGGCTGCTCAGCTCTGTTTGCTGTGGAGTGTGTTACAGAGGAGGCTGCATTTGATAAGCAGAGTACTTGATGTGATCTGTGATCCTCCTCTGGGGATTAAACTGTTTGCCAGTGTATAAGTGTGATGTTCTGTGAGACCAGAAAGCTGAGCTTCCAGAGCTCTTGGCTCTCTGCTGTTCCCTGCTGTGAGAGGAGCTTCCTCAAATAGCTTTTAAAGTGCCAACTCACTTCCTCTTCTCAGGGATGTGTCTTTATATTGACTGAGGTGCAGGCCTGGAGAAGAAATCAAAGTGCCTTTGCCTCATGAAATCGTACCCTCAGGTTATCCCTAGAGGACAATCCAAGGTTTTGTATTCAGGGGGAATTGCTGGGAAAATACAGAGTGCTCTAATGATCATCAATACCTGACACACTTTCTATTTTTTGATTGTAGAATCCCAGAATGGGTTGGGTTAGAAGGAACCTTAAAGAACATCTCATTCCACCCCTGCCATGGCAGGGACACCTTCCACTATCCCAGGCTGCTCCCAATGTCCAACCTGGCCTTGGGCACTGCCAGGGATCCAGGGCAGCCACAGATGCTCTGGGCACCCTGTGCCAGGGCCTGCCCACCCTCCCAGAGGAGAATTTCTTCCCAGTATCCCATCTAACCCTGCCCTGTGTCAGTGGGAAGCCATTCCCTCTTGTCCTGTCACTCCGTCCCTTGTCCCAAGTGTCCCTCCAGCTCTCCTGGAACCCCTTTAGGCACTGGAAGGGGCTCTGAGGTCTCTCTGGAGCCTCCTCTTTTCCAGGCTGAACAGAATGATGGTCTTAAAAATGGTACCAGTGCTTTACAGGTAGGTGGCAACATTTTACAATCCAGAATACAATTTATAAGTCACAAATTTTGCTTCTTAAAGCAGAGATCAGTTAAAACTAATCAATCATTTAATCGAATTTGTTAATAGTATCATCAAAACGTGATTTGTGTTGGGTGCTTCTTCTCAGTGTTAGATTTCCTTTCTGATTTTGTGACGTGATTTGTCTGATGGCAATCTGGTAGAAAATGCACATTTCAATAGAACAAGAAGTTTAATGAACTTTCTTACTGTAGTTTATGTAAGTACCTTGGAATTTAAGATGAAGTGAAAAAGGGACACTTGCAGGAAAAATGATGTAACTGATTCATACACTTGCTGAGTCACACAGTTTAGTTTTCTTTTTTTTTCTGTAAGTGTACTTAGAATAGAAAAAAGAACTTGTTTGAAGTTAATTCCCCTTTAATTTTTACTTCATATAAGCTTTCTTGGCTGAATTGCAAAATAGTTGAGGAACCTGTAATCCTGACAGTAAAACCACTTCAATCATGTCAGACATTGCTTCTGAAGTGTTCTTAGTGCTAATTATTAACTTTCTTTATTTTTTCCCCTCCAGATCTGTATCAGAATTCCTGGAACCCATCATGCTTTCCAAGCTAACCCGCTCCCAGAACCTTGCTGTTCTCTGCAGAGGCCTTCATTCCTCGCTGAGCTCTGCCACCTCAGTTGCTCCAAAAAAAACCATTCAGGGGCCTCCCTCCTCTGATTTCATCTTTGAGCGTGAGGCAAAATATGGTGCCCACAACTATCACCCACTGCCTGTTGCTCTGGAAAGAGGAAAAGGTATTTTATTCAGGTTTTCCCTGGAGATTGTAGGGGAGGTGTGTCTGTGTAAGTGTAATGAGATCATGGCAGAATGATTCTGACCTGATTGATTTCTAAACATTTTTTTTTTGTGGTGGGATTGAGGTAATTGATGAAACAAAGACAGCTAATTGTTGATTAGTGAGCAGAATCATTATGCATAAGGGCACCTGAAAAAATTGATGATTTATCTAAAAATGATTTATCTATAAAATGATTTATCTAAACGGAGGTTCTAAGTGTTGATAATCTTCAGAACAACTCAGCAAGAAAAATTTCAAGCAACTTAATTTCTTCTGTGGAGGGTTTTAATGTCAACATGAAAAGGAGCATTGGAACCTATCTTAAGTCCTTGTGGGCTGATCATATATTATCACTTAATTTAAATTTACTCTGATCTTTGATTATGTTTAAGGAGCCTTTTTTGTCCCATGTAATTTTTATTCTGTGTACTGACCACAGGTTTGTTTTCCCAGGTGTTTATGTGTGGGATGTTGAAGGCAGAAAGTATTTTGACTTTCTGAGTGCTTACAGTGCAGTCAACCAAGGCCACTGCCACCCAAAGATCGTGGATGCTCTGAAAGTCCAGTCTGAAAAACTGGCCCTGACATCCAGGGCATTCTACAACGATGTCCTTGGGGAATATGAGGAGCTTGTCACCAAAATGTTCAATTATAACAAAGTTCTTCCAATGAACACAGGTAAAGAAATATTTTATTTCTGTTTTAGTTCTTGTCGCTGAAATTCAGTGGTTGGGTAACATTTTCTGCTGCACTGATGGCCTGTTCCATGTGCAAGAGTGATAATGGTGCTGCTTTACATTTTAGGAGTGGAAGCTGGAGAAACTGCTTGTAAACTGGCTAGGAAATGGGCCTACACTGTGAAAGGAGTTCCAAAATACAAAGCTAAAATCATTTTTGCAGGTATGTAAAGTGTGTGTTATGAGTTGAGCTCTTGAGGATCTGGGCACTGGATTGTTGGGAGGCAGCCTGGAGTCACATGGAAAGCACATCCAGTCCTCCATGCTCTTTAAATCACTTACAGTGCAGTACTTTTAATTCCTGATTGGTTCAGAACTTTTTTGTGGATTAATTCCTCAAACTGGTGCCACATTTCTCATAGATTGTGCAATAGGATTGAGCTGCCTTCTTGGCTTCACCTGCCAGGGCTTTTGTTCTGCCTTCTCCAGGTCTTCCAGAAATTGGCATCAACATTGAAATCTTGATATAGAAAGTAAAAGCAATGTTGCTAAAGTAAATATTGGGCCCTGGTTCTCTATTGGGATATTTCCTTCCATTTCCTGCCTGCCCTGCTTGGCTCTGTAACAGGGAGAAGTTACCTGCTCCTGAAGAGACTATTGGGATTTGTTAAATAAAAAAAATCTAAAAACCTGTATACAACTAAAAAAAAATCTTATAATTAGTATTTTTTGATTATAGATAAAGCAATTTTGTCAATACTAATTTCGTTTAATGGTTCTGTATTTTATAAAACCTTCCAGAAGAAATAAATAAATTTAAATACTGACTGTTTTTTGATAGTTGCTACTGCTGCAGATACTGTTTTTAACTTTTGGTACATATAGTAGCTATAAATGTCATTAGGCAGCATTTATTAATTGCAATGCATACTTGAATTTTGCTTTATGGTTTCTGGGATTGAATAGAGATTGTTTTTTTTCTTTTTTTTTTTCCTCTGGGAATTCTTTGAACAAACATTTTTCCTTCCTTCTCTTCCCAGTTTAGAGAACTTGACACAGACTTTGTGTTGGATAATGAGCTGTGAAGGCATTGATCCCTTCATCTTCCTTAGTCTTACTAGAACCTCATTACTGAGTAGTGGGAGTCTCTTGGTTTAACTGAAATATTAAAATGAAAATGTGATTTTCTTGGTAATGGACATGTTGGCTCCGGGACATTTTAACTGATGTTTCTAAATAAAATAGTGCAAATCACAATATTTTTACATATATAACTGGTTCTTCTGGAACTTTGAAATGCACAGAATTATATTTTCTGATTTAGGCTTAATGGCAGCTTTGATTTTAGGACTTAAATTATTAATGGTGTTTATTTTTCCCCCTACATTTTATCAGTAGTAATTGCATTAAAGCTGAACATTTTCATTAAAATAATGTTATCTGATTTTTTTTTTTTTTGATTTTTCAGACTACTAACAAAACTTAAGGAAATTATTTTGTATAATTGTCAGGTCTTAAAGTATAATTTTATTTTGTCTTTTGATATGTGCTTTTGATATAGCAACAGAGTGTATTTATGGCATCAATACAAAATACTAACAAGTAAGAGAAGGATGCTGATATGTTGTTAGATAACTCTTAAAATACATCACCAAATGGGAAGTGTGATGTCCTTTAAAGTCTTCTGGCTCTTGGTCAGTTTTGTAACAATTCCTCCTTTGTTTTTTCTCCAGCTGGCAACTTCTGGGGCAGGACAATGTCTGCCATCTCCAGTTCTACTGACCCTTCCAGCTATGATGGATTTGGACCCTTCATGCCAGGGTTTGAACTGATTCCATACAATGATCTACCAGCTCTTGAGGTATTTGACAACTTCTTGTTCTCCTCTAAGAAATCATTTTGCAATGTCTTTTTGGGAAGTAGCAAGGAAAATCAGAAGTTTATACTTTGAAACCTGTGCTCTGACATTAAGGTATCTGTGAGTAGACATATATAAGGAGTGTGTTTGTTATAGTTATGAATTGGAATGTGGGTAAATTCTGCTTTGGTTTTGATTTTCAGTTTTGCTTTAGGACATGAGAGGAAAACCACATGATCTGTTTAATTTCCTAGCAGCTTGGTCTGCTGGAAATGCCCCTGCCCATGGCAAGAAGTGGGATGGGATGAGCTTTAAGGTCCCTTCCCACCCAAACCTCTGATTCTATGACTAGAATTCCCTGCAGTTGCAAATATTTATTTTCAGTTTCACATCTGAAAATAACATCTTAAGCATCTTTAAAACCATGCCAGGCTGCAGTTTCACTTTCACAGCTCCTGAAATGCCACTGGTTTTGTATTTCCTGGTGTTTTCTGAGATTAACCCTGTCAAGCTGTGGGGGTGGAGGGGTGACCTTGATTAAGTACCTAATTTCTGTGGGTAAAAACCTCTGTACCTGTTGGGTCTGCTTCATACAAGTGAGTGGGTTTTGGACATTGAGAGATTATAGGCCAGAGCTGCTTTTCTCCTTGGGTTGGGTTAGGGGAAGCAAAGGTCTCTCGGTGGGTTATAGCTGCAGTGTGGAAGAGCTTGTTCAGGTTTGAACCTACATCAGGCTGCCCATGGTGAAAGGCTTGCAAGTATTTAATGCCTTCATTAGAGCTGGAATTCTGCTCATGGGGCAATGCTGAGAAAAGCTGTAGTAAATTCATGCTGAGAATCATTAAATCTCTTGTGCTTTGTGGACTTCTAAACCTTTCTGAACTTGGTAGTGCAGGAACATAGCTGTGGACTTTGCTTTAAGGTAAAATTGTTCTAGAGGGGCTCCATTCTTTTTTCATTTAGGGAACACTTGAGCAATTGTTTGTCTTGTATGGTGTAATACGAAACTGAGGGTATTTCTGGAGTGGTTTATGAACTGATCTGATAAAATGCTTGTCTGGGTTTGCAGTTTGCAAGGTTTGTACCTTCCCAGGCAAGCACAGCAGCTGCTTTTACACTGCAGTGTTAGAACTGAAGTGGCACTCGGGGAGAGCTGCCTGACAGGAAGGCTCTTCTCAACCTTTGAGGAAGAACACCAGGGCTCAAATCAGGTTCTGCTATATGTATTTTCTATATTTGACCTAAGTAAAAGCTTTTCCTTTTTCTCTTTGCTCTCCCCATGTCCAATGTTGCAGCGGGCCCTTCAAGACCCCAACGTGGCAGCTTTCATGGTGGAGCCAATTCAAGGGGAAGCAGGAGTGATTGTTCCTGACAAAGGCTACCTCACAGGAGTGAGGGAGCTCTGCACAAAACACAATGTGAGGAATTCACTGTTACATTAAATTAGCATTACACACTGTGTTTACTGGTGTACATTATAAGGTCACCTTTCTATGCAAGGTATAGAACTTTATATGCTATTTAATAATTCTCCTTTCTTTCAGTGGAATAATGCAGGGATACTCCTTGGGTTTCCTGGTAATACCTCACTAAAAAGTACCTCGTAGCAGTGCACATTTTTCACTATTTTTTACTATTGTCATTGATTTAAGTTTAGAGGGAATGTTCTTCAACTGCATTTATTTTTGGTTAATTTGACTTTTAATTTCTCCATTGTAAGTTCTTTGGGTCCAAAGCCAATTACTCTCCAGGCTATCCAGGACATTTGTTGCTGAAGTGCATAACTGCTACCAAGAATCAGTAACAATAATGGGTCACAGAATGAAACACTGAAGAAAATGGTTATCAGTGGTCTCAGATTTAAAAATCAGTGGTCTCTGTTCCAACAGAATTCAGATTCTTAATTTGTAAATGCTACTCATACTTCTTTTCATACCTTCAGAGGAAGGCAGTGACATACTATTAATAAAGTTGTCTTCATTATTGCAGTGATACCTCAAAAAAAATAATTGTATTGTTGGAACTGTGTTAAGAATGAAAGGAATTCTCTGTTCTGTTTGGGCTTTTCTTACTTTTTTAGAAGATTTTTCTTCTTCTTTTTAAAGGTTCTGTTTATTGCTGATGAAATACAAACTGGTTTAGCCAGAACAGGAAAAATGCTGGCTGTTGACCATGAAAATGTGAGACCTGACATAATTCTTCTTGGAAAGGCCCTTTCTGGTGGCTTATACCCTGTGAGTACCAAAGAAATACCAATAATCTGAAATAATATCAAATGACTCAGACATTTGTTGGATAATCCAATGGTCTGTTTTTTTGTTTTATAGTTTGTTTTTTTTTTTTGTCATTAACACTGAAAATGTACCAGTTGGAAGAACAATAAATCTGATGTTTGTTGTACTTAGAAATTGTTGTTTGCAAGATTAGCCATGATTTATGACCAGACATTCTAGCCTGTAAGAGAAATCTAATAAAATAATGGAATACCTGATACTACCTTTATAGCTGAACAAGTGGCATTATTTCATTTGTTTGGCATGCCTGCATGGCTGATTTTATCCTCTTGGAGTGACTTAAATTCCTACTGATTAGGCTGGAAATTAAAATGCCTTGAACTATTTTGACCAACTGAAGGGATTTCTGAGTTGTTAAAGCAAGTATTGAAGCTTAAACTCTTGAAATAATATTCAGTTTGGAGAAATGCCCCTCAGCTGTGGTTGAAAGTTGTGTTACCACTATAACTAAATATATTTAAGGGATTAATTATGGGATTGTCAGATCTGCTTTTCTGTATACAGAGCTGGGAACGTAAATGTAATTTATCACCATAGGCTGAAAATTATCCTTTCCTGAGCTCTGAGGGAATGTTTGCTTCAGAGATATTAAAGTTTACTGTTCTAAATACGTGAATTTGCTGACCTTCCCATTTTAGGTCTCGGCAGTGCTGTGTGATGATGAAGTTATGCTGACCATTAAACCTGGTGAACATGGCTCCACATATGGAGGAAATCCATTAGCTTGCCGTGTGGCAATGGCAGCACTGGAGGTTTGTGTGTAGGGGTAAAAATCTGGAATCCAAATTAAAAAGGGTGTCATGATCTTTGCTGAAATAAATATTATTTTTCATGCTACGAGTAGAAATCTAACTTTAAATAAGAATGGAAAATTGGTAGCTGTTATCTATAGATCATAAAACAGATTCTAATCTTTTTTATTGGAAAGATGTCCCAATTGCTATGTTCTTATGGTCTGAATGTTTTAAATATCAAAATATAATTTATCTAGGGGAAGTTTCAAGGCAATTATGTCAGTTTGGTCAAATACCTTCACTCACGAAGACATTTTGAAATTGGGTTATTTTACTGTATCAGTAGAAGCTGCTGCTCTGTAAGCTTGAGAGCAGGTATGGATCTCAAACAGAAACTAAAATGTCCTGTCCAGAAGGTGCAATTCAATTATTTTGTGATTGCTTAATTGACTACAGTGATGCAGGTCACACAGAAAACCTCATCACTACCCAATACACAGACTTGGACAGACCAAGAGTCTTCAGAGGTTTGCTGTTTAGTTGGAAATAACAGCAAACAAAGAGCAGCCAATTTAGAATAAAATTTCAAAGAGATTATTGTCTCTTGTAAACATGAATGAGTAAAGGCTCAATACCAACCTGCTGGGACGTGCAGCCTGGGCTGGACACTGTGGCTGCAACAGCTTTTGTGTCTCAGCAGATTCAGTGTCATTATCCACCCCTTCCCCATGGAACAGGAAAGAAATGCAGTGTCCTTCAACTGACTGTAGATTTGACTTCTCTTTAGGTAATTGAAGAGGAAAATCTAGCAAAAAATGCAGAGATAATGGGTAATCTGCTAAGAAATGAGCTCATGAAGACTCCATCTAATATTGTAACTGCTGTAAGAGGAAAAGGGCTCTTAAATGCAATCGTAATTCGGGAAACCAAAGGTGAGGAAATAAAATCAACTCCACAATCACAGCATAGAAAAGTATTTTTCAACTTAAATTGTAGGTGGGAGATGGCATATAGACACAATGTTTATGTTCAGGTCATGGCTATAGTACTGTAGTACCCTCTGAAAATTGATTTAAGTTACTGTGTGCCATTAAAAATATGGGGGGGGGTTTAACTAAAAAAGGCTGAATAATCATTTTTAAATTATCGAACTCTTTTATGATTGGATAATGCTGAAACCTGATGGTTAATCTGCCTCACAACAAACACCTTTGTCTCTCCTCTTTATAAAAAACTGTCCACATGTGGAACACCAGTTCCTGTCAGATTATGGGAGCACTGACTGAGATTAGTTGTGTTCAGAAGAGTTAGAAGAGAACAATGAATACAGGAGAGTACAAAGAAGAAAAAAAACTTAATCATAGAGAACAAGTTCCTAGGTATGAACACCTTGAATTATATCAGAAATCTGAATATCAAGGTACTCTATCAAGGAATAAAGTGGTGCAGGAAGATGGTGTCATTTTCCAAGATGATGTGCTGAAATCCAGCTTATATAAACACGACTTTGTCTGAAGTCCTGTCCACATGTCCCCTTACCTCCCCTTTGCATGCTTCCCCTTTTTAGATTTATTTTGAAGTCTAGCTGAGTGCTAGAGAAGCACTGAGCTGTGAAGGAGCAGAACTCTGTGTGCTGAGGCAAACCTGTGAGGCAAAGGGCAGCTTTGGAGCAGCGTCACTCAGTGTGGATTCCGGGCAGCTGCTCTGAGTGACCTCTCCCTTTGTGATCACCCTGCATCATCTCTCTGCCAGCTGGCAAACTGCACCACGTGCTGCAGGTGTGACACCTCTTCTGCTGTGCTGGAAATGTCCTCAAAGTCCTGTTGTTGTTCTCCCTCCCTCCCCTTGCAGACTACGATGCCTGGAAGGTGTGTCTGCGGCTCCGCGATAACGGGCTCCTGGCCAAGCCCACGCACGGCGACATCATCCGCCTGGCACCACCACTTGTGATCAAGGAGGATGAAATCAGAGAGTCCATTGAAATCATTCACAAGACCATCCTGTCTTTCTGAAAGCGTGGCTCTTGCTGTCTGGCTGCTCACTGCTCCAAGGCAGTGTGTTGAAATGTGTATGATGAAGGCCTGCTCTTGAAGCAAGCATCTCTCAATCCTTTTATCTAAGAGGACTTGACTATTCAAACATAGCTGTATCTTTAAATTATAATGGCTCTGTAGAAAATACAGAATGATTTTGAAGACTTTCCAGTCTTGGAATTCTTGGAAATAAAGTTCTGTGCTTACTGAACAGCTAAGTCAGAATATTTGAGGGGAGATACCCATAGAAATTTGCTTAATTGTTGTAAGTGTTGGTCAAAGTTTAAAGTGTGATTTATATATATATATTTTAGGTTGCCTTGCACTCATGTATCACTCTCCAAAACATGGCATTTGGCAATTTTTGCCCCTCAGCAAGATGTCTGTAGGATGGAAGCACTTATCATTGTGGAAGAATTTGTGTTTTTCACGTGGAGCTTGAAAAAAGATTTAATGCTGAAGGTTTGACAAAGTGGGTGTTATGCTGGTGAACTCAAGAAGCATCAAGCTGTGTTCTGTGTGTACAATATTTTGATTGTATGACAAGAGATGCTATTTTCAAGCGTGGCCTCAGTGTTTGGCTTTGCAATCCTGTAAAATAGATCTGTTTTTACTGTTACAAAACTTTCTATCATCTGGATGTTTATATTAAAATATGCTTTGCATTAAAAAAAAATGTTCATGTGCAATGGAAATACTCGGAGTCTTCAAAAAGAGCAAACCTCATAGAAACTTGAAGTTTTTTATTTTTCTTAGGAGGTTTTAGCTGAACTAAACCCTGATTAATGACACAGTGCCAAACGTTCCCTCTGCTGAGCACAGGGGTTAAATACAGTCACATGCTAGTACTGTGAGGTGGTAAACAATGCTTTGGGATTTGGAAGGTGCCTTAGTTCATGAGGGTCCCCAGTGTGGTGATTGGGGTGAGAGAACATTTTTGGGTGAGACAGGAACATGTGTCACCTGTGGAAGTCAGCCCGTATTGCGAGGGTTAATGCGGCAGTGGGATTGTTAACCTCAGGGAGCCCTTACCTGGATAACCCGCAGGAACCCATCGGGGTCTGGAGGAAGGGGGGCACCCTTTGGGCACCGCCCCCGTACGTGGATACCGCAGGGATGGGCGTGGGGAACAGGGACGGAGGGAATAGGGGGTGGGATGGAGGGAATAGGGGGTGGGAGGGAGGGCTGTGCCCGCCTGGCACCGCTGCCAGTGGGGAAAGGAGCAGGGCACCTTTGGAATAAAGGGAAGCTGCGTCCTCGGAAGGTTCCAGAAATTCCATCAGCTGTGGCAGGGCAGGGTCTCTGTCTGTTCCAAGAGAATTGATTCCTGCAGGACACTCCTGTTTCCTTTGTGAACACTGGCCTTCGGCAGAGTGATTTTACTCACCTTAGGAATAAGGAAAAAAATGCAGGAAGGTGTTGCCGAGGGAGTTTGACATCTCTGAAAGCTGTGCTGTAACTTTATGGGAAGGAGGGAAATACCTGAGAGAAACCACAGGGTAAACAGCACTTGCTGGAGTCCTTTCAGAGACTGAAAAGGTAACCCCCAAAACCCCTGGCAGCACAAAAATTTACCTTCCTAGGGTAATAGGGCTGGCAGGGCTGGAGGATATGCTCAGGTCTGTTCCTCTGCCACAGCTTTGTTACTGCTGAATCGCCAGAAAGGACTGGGGAGCAGAAGATTCTGTGTTTTATCAAGTTTCCTGCCACGTGTGTGTCGTGTTGCCATTGTAGTGCTTCTCAGGCCACAGAGAACAGGTTATTTTCCTTGTGTGCAACAGCCTTTTACGTACCTAAAGTTTGTGGTTGGTTTTGTTCCGGTCCTTATTCCTTTTCTGATTAAAGTTTCTTTTTTTCCCCGAGAGGTGGTATTTTCCTGAGCCTTTCTGCAATTCCCCACTGCCCTGTGCCCTCTCTAAATGCTGGGAACAGCCAGAGAAGTTCACGTGGTTTGGGTGCTGTCCCGTAGTTAATGCCCAGTATTGTGGAGGGGTGGTTTTTGTGCAAACTGGTTTGAAGAGCAGCTTTGAAGCTGTTCCCCCTGTTTTTTATTTGTTGAATAAACAAGAATTGCATATAAAATTCAGTGCTCTGGTCTACTGATTTTGCGTTCTGTCAGGTTATTTCTCTAGCTGCTGCTGATCAGTTTGAGCTCAGATCTTACCCACTTTCTGGTTGCAGATTTAATAGGCCAAGACTTTTCAGAACTTGAAAAACATTCTCATTCTCCAGCACACCGTTGCTGAAGATGAGCTTTTAATTTATCTTTTAGTTGCTTCATGAGTCCAATTTTTTTTTTTGTAAGTTTATGAAAATCAGAGTGTGTATGGCTTTTCCCAAGACAAGTCATCCTAAATTGCCCTTATTTAATGATGGGGTAATTGAGTTTTCTGTTTCAATTTGAAAGCTCTCTGGCTCTCTCAACTAAGCAAGGACCAGGATGTGTGTCTGGAACCAGAGCTAGAGCAGACAGAGGGTTTGTATTGTTTGATTTATTAGAGTTCAATGCCAGAACAAGTACAAAATTACATGTATTACTTCAGAAGAGATAGCCAGGACTTCTCTTCCCAGACACAGAGTCTGTCACCAGCTAACCACCACTTCAGAAACAATAAAAAACGTGTTGGCAGCTGTCTGTGAGTTAGGAGGAGGAGCTGGATGGCCAAAGGGAATGTGAAAGCACCCCTTTTTCTTCTGTGACAAAACGATCAGCTATCAGAAAGCTCGTCTGCCTTTGGAATGTTGTGTCTTTTTTGGGGGGTTTGCTTTATCATGGAAAGTGGGTTTTGTGTCTTCTGGCAGTGCTAAGCTGGGATTTGGCCAGTTGTCAGTGACACCACTTAAACCTCTCAAACTCAAAATATAGCTGCTTGTATAACTAATGTGCTTGTAAAACCTGTCTGTGCTTTTGTTGTCTGGGATCTTAATTAGCCTAGAAAATTTCTTCAGGGCTTTTATTCCCAAAAAATGTAGACAACTAAAGTGCCTTACCTGCTGGGTGCCAGAAATCCAGTGCTTTGGGGTTTGTATTTGTTCCACTGATTGCTCAAGTGGAGGTAGCTCAGCCAAAGGCTGATGCTGAGCAAAGTTTAATTTGAAGGAGGCCAAACTGAAAATAATCTACAAATTAGTGTAATACATATGCTGAAATGTGCAAAGAAAATACATAAGACATCTCATAAAATGAGTTTGGGTTTTGGATCATAACTTTGTAGGAGGTGAAGAAGTGAGAAGTGTAAGTTCAGAGAATGCCTTTCCTGTACCTTCGTAGTATATATATTTTTTTAAGGTTGCATTAGCTAGAGATGCAAGTGTGGAAATGGCATTACTTTTTGCTGCTGTAATTGAAAATATTTTTGAAATGGAACTTGAAAGAGCTCTGTATTGCCTATCCAGAGGGCTTAGGTTTCTTTAGCAAGACCTATACAGCAATAAAGCTTTTTAAAAGCACAAATATGTATCTGCAAAGTGTTGGTTGCTGTAAGAATTTGGCTGTAAAGGCTTCATCTGTCTTCATCATATCATTTGCACATATTTTTGTGAAGTAGCTTCTGATGTTTCTTTAAATCAGGTATATGAAATGCTTTTTTAAATGAATAGTGACCCTGCCTTCAGTGCTGTGCAAACACACGGAGGTAATCCAAGCACCCCAGAGCCAAACCAGCCTTCTTGGGGCACCCAGGGCAGCCCTTGGCTTCACTGGGAGCTTTGTTTGTGGAAATAATGCCCAATTGTGCTGGCACCTGTGCACTTTGGCAAGGGAAAAGTGCATGGGTTTTGGCATAAAATCATTAAATATATATGTTGGCATAAAAAGAAAAAATTACACTGTGCATGGGTAAATGTAAACCAAGATTTAAGGGCACCATGTGAAACGCTGAGAGGCAAGAACCACACAGTGAACAGGGGGAGATGGGAAAACATTAAATGCAGGGTCTCCTTTTTTTTGCCCTTTCCCACTGGCAATCTTAGGAACTATGCTTATGACATTGTCCTTGACCTGGGTTCTTTTCATCTTCAAAACCCATGAATTTATGTCATCAAACAATATTTTCTAAACTTAAGTAATCTATTTTGGTAGTTTTTAATAGGACCCACGTGTCTGGTAGTCATGACCAGGTAAAGAGCTGCACATCTTGAACCTGTTAAGAGTTTTCCACGATTAAGCAATCTGTTTTGTTTGTCTTTGACCAACAATGTTGGCGGGTGAGTTAAGCAGAAAAGCAGGCCTTAGTTATTTCTTTGTTCTTTACAGGGTTTTTTTTTTGTTGTTGTTGTTTTGTCTTCAGCTGCTTCTTTCTGTTTTCCACCCTTCCAGCAGCAGGTGGAGCCAGAAGCTCGGCTTTAAACTCAGAATTTATTGCTGGGTGGAGAGTTTTTTGGAGTTTGGGAGCTCCTGGGGACTTGGTTTTGGACTTTACTAATACCGAGGTGTGACACAAGCTTTGCTCTCAGCTCTGGGTGCTGTCTCAGCACATAACCTGTGCTGTGCACTCCTCTGGTTATTCTTGTGTGAAGGGGATTGTTAGAAGAATTCCCGTGCCTCTAGTGTGGCAAATGCCCAGCAATTCTGGTTGATAGGGATGGAGGGACAGCTGAGAGGGGAAAAAAAGAGGCTTTCATTC
Source organism: Lanius collurio (assembly GCA_020086605.1). Taxonomy (NCBI): domain Eukaryota; kingdom Metazoa; phylum Chordata; class Aves; order Passeriformes; family Laniidae; genus Lanius; species Lanius collurio. Next base: position 30,035,537 of record JACBWW010000010.1, on the reverse strand, counting down.
TCACATCACCAAAGTAGAGCAAAAGAAAAGGTGGAGGTGTGAGGCAAAATTTTAAATAGGCCTTTAAACTTGTGAACTGCTTTCCCTGTGCCTCCCTGTCGCGCTTCCATCCTGAGTGAGAGGCTTAACCAGTTGGAGTTGCTGTATTTGTGCAGTAAAAAGAGGTGTTCTGCTGAACATTCCCTCAGCAGGAAAAGTAGGCAAGGGACAGAATGTTACCTGCCCTATGAAGCAATTAAAAATCCCTTGTAGTACCCTGGTGGGAAGCTCACGAAGCTGCTGTGTTGAGCATCGTTTGTAAGGGGTCTTGAGGGCCACCAAATGCATGAAAGTGGTAAGATTTCATGGCATTGTTAGGGTTGGGAAAGACCTCTAAGATCAGCAAGTCCAACGTTACTGCTTTGCCTGTCAAACACGGAGGAGCAGGAGGGAGTTGGCGGTGCCTTTGCAGTCGGATTGCTCGGGGCTCGAGGGAGAGCAGCTGACTTAGGCCACGGGTTGGAATGCTCCTTTGGTTTTAATTTCCAGTTGAAGTTGCTGTGCATTTATTTGTCTTGAGGCAACCCAGCGTGTTGAATGTTACCCTGGTGCAGATAAGAGGTGGCCATCAGGAATCCTCTTCAGTTGTTTCCCTCGATGCTTTCTGTCTCTCTGCTTGGGCTTGCTTGGAGAAATCTGAGCAGAGATTGTGCTGTCTGGAAAATCCCAGGCTGTTATCAGCACTAGTCCAAACAAATATGGGTAGAAAGCAGCTCCTACTCATTCTTGTATAAAATCCTATTGATCTGCTATAATTTAGGTTGTAGAGAAAGCCCCTCAAGAGTATTGACCATTTGCTCAATGTGCAAACCAAACAAAGGCCTGGACCTTGGATGAACTCCCAGACCTTCCCTGGGTCTGACACAGGGGAGACCTAATCCTCAAGCTAACACAGTCATTTGGAAGAGCTGTGAAATGAGAAAGGGGAGTAATTACCCTGTAAATACTCAGTTCCTTGTCTGCCATAGGTATGTCCAGCAGACACTGAGGCTGCCCTGCCTCAGATGAGCTGTGCTAGAGCCTTGTTTTGTGTAAGGAATAAACCATGGCTCAAATGGGCTGTCATGGCAGGAATGACAGTGGTGTACATTCCATCTGGCTCCTGTTGGCAAGATGGCCAATGCCTGGTCAATGTGTTTGAAAGTTTTTGGCAGTTAGGGCTGTGCTGAAGAAGCTTGGCCTCACATGGATGTGGTGGGATTTTCCAAGTAACTTTCCATCAGAAATTGTCCTAAAATCACTGAGGGAGAAGATGCACAGGAGTGCTTCCTTACATTCACTTTTGTTGGGGCAAGAACATCCATTTTCCAGTATTCATTAATAGGTTTTCATCTTTTACGCTTAACAACAATCTGATATCATTAAATCCGAATTACTTGGTGTTTTGGAAGCATTTCTGAATAATGTATGAAAAGAACAAGATCATTAATTTCCCCCCCGATGGAGGCAGGAAAGCTGAGGAAATCACAAAGCAGGTGAAAGCTTCAGTGATTGTCCTGTGCTCCACACCTTCTGCCACCAGTGCTGTGGCAGCTCCTGCCTTCTCTGAGGCTAAAAACCCTTCTTTTTGAATAGCCAGGGTGAGGTGAGTCCCACAGGGACTGGCCAGCTCTGTCACCGTAAGTGGCAGCAGCAGCAGCTGTAGCAATGCAGGAAATCCCCTCCTCCCCCTCCTTTTACATACTGTATTTCTGTGGTTTAATACATGGACTTTGGTCAGGACTAAATATTTAGCAGAAAATTCCTAGTTGTATTGCATTATAGATGTGTCACTGTACAGACTGTCCTTGTGTGTGGGGAGCCTTGTTGGAGTGGGTGATTCGAGAGGCATCCTTGATCTGGGGTTATGTCATTCACAGGGACAGGAAGCCACTGGAGGAGTACCCAGAACTGTTCCCACTTGGTCTTCAGAAAAAAAACCCAACTACTGAGTTTTGGCTGCTTACTCTGGCCTAAGGAGTTGGGGCAGTGTTAACCAGTCAATGCTCAGTTCCTCTGACCATTTCATGCTTCTTCAGCTGCTCTGGTGAGGGAAGGGAGTGGTGAACAGTCCCAGGTCACTCCTGGGGAGCTGGAGGAACTGCTGTGACCTGTGAACAGACACCCAGCTCCCTGCAGGACAGATGCCACTGCCCTGCTGCTGAGCACAGCACCTTCCCCTTCTACAGAACAAGGATAATCCACCTGCTTTTCTTCTGCCACCACTTTTGATGAACTAGAAGTTCTTGAGACATCAGTGAGTGTCTCTTACTCTTGGGGGTGCGTGCCTTGTGCTGCCTGGCACGACAGGACCACAGTTCCTCCTCTGGGCTCTAAGCAATTCCACCATGGAGCAATCCCCGAGTAAGTGATGCGTGATGCACATGAAGGGTTGCAAACTCATGCGTGTAGCAGAATATTGTAAGGGAGAAGTCAGAAAGGACAGGGAAAATGAGGCTGTTGTATGAAAATAGTACTGGACTTTGTGCCCCTGCACCAGGCTGGCTGTTTCTAGGGGAGGCTCTTTGGTGTGTGCATGGACCAGAGCTGTGTAATTGGGATATTTTGTATTGTCCAGACTGCAGTAAATGCCAGGCAGTTGCTGTACAAACACAGAGCCGTGGCCTTGCTGATACAGTCCTTGATCTCTGCCTCTCATCTACAGGAACAGTTCCTTCACGTCAAGGCTAAAGGCAGTGTGAGAAAGAGACTGGCATTTGCATGCAGTGCAGTCTCAGCCAAGGAGCTGGGGTTGGAGCTCCCAGCTCTGAAGTTAACCTTGGACAGCACAAAATGAAAACAAGATTAAAGCCAAGTGGGGTGGGTGTTCCTGTGCAGCCGTTGTGAGCAGAGCAGACCATACCTGCATCATTAAAGATATCAGGGGACAACAGAGTGGCCTCTCCAAGCACAGCTGCTTCTTGCTAGTGAAGGAGCTAATGCAGGAATACAGTTTTGGAGAGCCTTGCTCTTTGTGGCTGTTCTATGCTTAGAAGGAGGTTGGAGTCATTTGGGGGTGCATGTCTTGTCTCAGGGAACAGGTTGGTTTATTTATGAAACAAAGGGAAAGGCAGGAAGTAAGTCCTGAGATGCTGTAATGCAGCACGTGGTTTTGAATAAGAAAGAAGCAGATGAGAAGAGCAGTTCCCAGAGGTGGTCACTACCGAAGGTTGTGTGGTCTGATAAGTCATATTGTTAATTGTTTGTATCAGTGAAGAACTGTTCTCAGTCATGCTGAGTTTGGAGGCTTTTCAGATATGAAAAAGCTCTGAAGAACTTTCATACTCCTGGAGGTCAACTCCAGCCTTAATTTTTGCATACTTCGGCTTTCATGTGATTTTGTCTTGGGGGACTGTACATGTGGAGCATAGCATCATTGTCCCAGCAGTCCCAGAAGACCTGAAGGCAGTGGCTTTGTCCCCTCTTTGGACAGCTGGATGTGCTGGAGGAGCTGCATCTATGTGCCCAGATGGCACCCATCTCCTGGACAAAGTTTTTTTTCAAATGACAAAAGAGATTTAGTCACATGAAGGGGTAATACCATCATACACATTCCTGATGTGAGAGACATACACAGAAACCCTCAAACAGCTTCTTTTTCCCATTTCTCACCCCACTGTAAAAGTGCTCTTTTGTGTGGAACTAGAAAAATCCAAACATTGTGTTTCTTGCAATGTCCATTCCATGGGGATAAGCTTTCTTCCTTTGCTGTAGAATGTCATTTTTTTCCTCAGATCCTGCATTCTGACCTGTTTACTGGTGCTGACCTGTTTTCTGGTCTGCTGAAAAGAGGAGCTGCCCATGCAGTGATCTGATTTATGTGCCACCTGGCAGTCATGCCCTTAGAACTCTGGCAGTACACACCCAGATTTGGATGTGACCAGGTTTTTTTCTAGTGCAGATTAATAAAAATGTGTTTTGAGTCCATCTGACACAGTTCCATGGAAAAAAACAAATAGTGAAGGTGAGAAGCAGTTAGCAGGAATTGTTTTAAAATCTGCATTTCATAGCAAGCTCATCATGAGCACAGGTGATGTAATGAGCATGATTAAATAGTTTAGTCCTAGGGAAAAGCAATAGCAACAGTGATCCTTCATGTTATATCCAATTACATCATTCCTCCCAATGAGGTCCAGTGCAAGTCCCAATATTTTCCTTTAGGAAATGAAGAACATAAATAAAACATTCTGCTGTGTTGCAAATGGCAACAGCAATTTTTGTAAGAAGATCTAAGAAAGAATGTTTTTTGTTAGAAAATTTGGAGTGAGTGTTCTGCTGTTCTTTTGTATTTATTCTTTCTCCAGGACAACTGGACTTCCCCAAGATGTTTTTCTTTCCCCAACTCCTTCTGTGCCTTATCAGTTACATTCTCTAAACCTCAGCTAAAAGAAAATTTCATTCATTATAACTTCATCACCTTCAATTTCTAAAAGGTCTGTCTGATTATACCCTTAAATACCTTGGGAGAGGCATCTCAGACATTCTTGAGACAGAAGTTTTGGGTGTATTTCCCATGTCTGGGTGGCATCCAGGGGACTGCTTTTACAGATGAATTGATGACAAGTTTTTGCCTGGGCACAGCAGGGGTGGTGCAGTTCTGCCTGGGCAATCCCAAGATACCAAGTGAACATGCCTGGTGTTGCATTTCCTACCTTCAGAGCCCACAATGCCAGGTTTTTCCAAGGGCAAGGGGAGCATGTGTATGTGTTTTCTGTTCTACTCTTCCAAATTTATGAAAGGCATGAGATGAAGGAATATCCCAGGCTTTTTTGTTATCTTAGGAAGTTGATCTGTTTGATACCACCTGATGACTTTTCATTATGCAATGAACTGTTGGACATGGCTTTCCTAAGCCAGACTGAGGACATCAGAAGCAGTCCATTAGGCTGACTTGTATTCCATTGCCTGACACTCTTCCCCGGTCAAACTTCTACTCTTTTAAACCAAATTTATTCCAAATATGATTAGAATTATTGGCCCTATGGAAAGTTTATCCCAGCATTAAGCTATGGGCTTTGAAACCAAATCCTTTTATTAAGTGTAGGAAAAATGTGGGCTTTGCTGTAGACTGACAAACCCCAGGAGATATATTTTTTTTTCTGAGCTAGAAATGGGTGCAAATCACGTGGTTGGGAGAGGATGGCAGGGAAGGGGTTGTGGTTTCTTGGGTCTGTGTAGGAAAATCTGCTTTTTTTCTCATTGTCTACTCATCCCAGCTGGTTTGTATCACCTCCAGTAGTTTGCAAGGATTATTTATTTCTACTGCTTGTAAACCATTTTCCTCTGAGCAAATCTTCCCTCAAAATGACCTTTTCTTTATATACAGATTACTCAGCCCATAATCCTCTCAGGGCTAGGATGCATTGTGACTGCACCCTCTGTTACCATTTCCCAGGTCTTATGTGTCTTGGTTTCTGTTATACATGAAATCCCTAATTATGCTTGGTCTTTGCATATTAAGTGCTTTAATTAGTTAATTTTGAGTTAATTTTTTTTTTTTATTGAATGTTAAAATTAAACTATCAGCCCAGGGACAAAAATCAGGTTCTATTGTTGGTGTCTTAACTGTTCTAGTAGTTTATTTGCACTATCCCAAGTTAAAAATCCCAAGTTAAAAATTCCCCAGTTGAAAAAAATCCCTTTTTAAACCTTGAACCACTTTTACCCTGTGAGAGTTATTTTTCCTATGTTCATTGTCTACTTTTACAATTGTTTTAAGATGTGTTAGATATATTTTAAGATGTTTTTCAGAATTTTTACTTGGCACTTTAGTCCAGGGACCAACTGTAACCCCCAGTTTTTAACAGCCAACAGCTATTTTAGCCCCATAGCCCTTATCCTGCAGGCAAGCTCCATGGCAACCTGAATTTTAATGAGGGCATGTTACCATCCTTACTCCAGCTGATACCACCCCCCTGACAACGACGAGCCATTGGTGGACAGAGATGATCTGTCAAAGGAGAAATCAGCAATCACCTTGGGCCAAAGGGGTGGGCTGTGGGTGGGCTGTGGGTGAACTGGGGGTGAACTGGGGGTGAACTGGGGTGGAGTGAAGGCAGCAGAAAACACCGATGAAGGCTTGGGGTGGGGCAGAGACCGTACAGATTAGCGGCAGTGGACATCAGTGCTGGGCATATTAAGCCTTACTCCTTTTAAGGAGCCTTTAATAATTTTATTAGCTAAGAGCCAGCCCAGCACTACAAGTTTCTTTTTCCACCAAAGGTCCAGTGCTGTCTCAGCCATAAGATCTCTAATCCCTGTGCTCCTGGGGCATACCACCAACGAGCCAAAGGATCCCACATTTTTACATTTTGCTAATTTTGTAATTTTTTTTTTTTGGTTTTTCAATAAACTATTTAAATTTTTGTAATAAATAATAAGAGTTGTCTCATTCCTCACAGTTTCCTTTCCTGGGGGAAGCCTTATGATAAAAATTCATTATCTGCAGTAGCAGCGTTATAAATACATTTTAAGAAATGGCCAAATGAACAGTGAAACCCAGTGCTACCTGCTGCTAAATACTGCTCTTCCTGGATGTCCCAGAACCCTAAAGTGGTTTGGGTGCTGCAGGTGCCTTGGCCAAAGTCTCTGTCCATCGTGCTTCCCAAGGAGACAGTCTGGGCTATCCCAACAGCCCCAGTTCTGGGTAACCAGCTGGACCCCTCCCTACCCTCAGACAAGCACACATAACTCAGTAAATGGCACACATTAATAACATTCCTGGTGAGTGCCTGAGCTTGCAGGTTCTGACTCAACACAGCAGCTCCTCTCTCATGAGGTGCCTGGGAGTAGTTGGTATTTGCAGACCTACAGGGCAAAAAAGAAGAGATTGATGTGTTTGTGTCAGCCCTGCACTCACTGAAGATGGACCACAAATGCTACTGAGGCAGCAGTGAAGCAATCTGAAGATAATATGTATAGGGATAAATTAATTGCAATTTAGACGTTATTGGTTTTCCTTTACAAATCCCAAAGAAAGCAAGAGGCACTATATGTAACATAGATGGTATATTGTCAGGCAAGAAAACAGAATTAACAGAGCTTGCAAGGATTGAAATCTGGGTAAAGGAAAATTTCTGTCATGGAGCAGAGGTGAGGGATAGATACTGAGAGAATAATTTAAAACTGATGATTTTTTCATTGCCTCTATGCGTGTATTGTTGTCTCTGGGGACACAAACTTCTCCCCAGGGGTTTTGTGGAAACCATGCAGAGTTTTGTTTTTCTGGGGAAGAGTTTTCAGTGGGTAAATGCACTTCTATCCTCACCCCTGATTTACCACCCTGTCTGCACATTATGTCAGTGCTCTGGTGCTGTAGTGTCTTGGAGTTCAGTCTGTTTGGCTTCTTCTAAAATCTGCCCAAAGTACCTGAACAACACTACCCACATGTCAGTGCCTGTATGTGTGTGCAGAGTCTGAGGGATTTCTCCCTGTGATCATCTCCTGGCTGAGGAAGAGGAGAGGCTTGTCACAGCAGGCTCCTCGTGTGCCTCTGCACGTGGCCCTGCGAGCAGTCAGCTTTCCCTCACAGCTCAAAGCCACGAATTGTGCTGAGCCTGGCAGCCAGCAGAAGCTCAGGTACACGTAATTAAGGCTCTTAATTCAGGAGGCAGGTTCTCCCTCCCTATAACCTTACAGCAGAGGTGAATGTTGCAGTGATACTGCATATCCCATTGCTTCCGTTTTCCCTTAAAATACCTGATTTGGAGGGCTCCTCTCGAAGAGTAACCTTTCATTTCCCACTAAGTATTTTCAACCAAACCAGAGATGTAATTTATTACATTCAGGGACTCTTGAATAGGACTATTTTGCTTTCTCCAGAAACTTTAATAGAAGGAGAATTTTTTTTTCAATGTTCCGGTATACTTTTATTTTTCTTACATATCAAATGAAATACCTTTGTATAAATTGATTTTAAAGTACTACTTTTAGGTAATAACCAGGAGCTGGAGGGAGGTAGTGGGCCAGTAAGGAGAGGATTTGCTTCCAGGGCTGTTGGTACTGACCATGTCCCCCCATGGCAGCCTCTCTACTGCACAGGGCATGGTTTCTGCCCAGGACAGCCAGAGTGAATCCCCACCTGAACTCTTACAGGCAGCAGGTTCCCTCAGCAGGAAGGCAGACCTTTAGAATACTCTGGAGTAGTGAACATCTTTTAATTATTGGCTGCTGATGTGTCACCATGCAGCTCTTCTTTAGTAAATCTCCTTTGTTGAATGCTTTGCAAATGCAACTCCTCGTTTATCCTTCAGTCAGTCTGATGCTGGGTGGTGGAGGTAGGAATGTGTTATTCTAAGCTCTGCTCCTCACTCAACAAATTAATACTTTCAAAACGAAAATACTTCCCAATCTAATACTGTTGGCAACACTTTTGCACACCTATAATTAGACAGGTCCTAACTGAATTATGTGTGGGAGTCTGGCTAGATTTGGAAATAACAGGTTTATTCTCTAGATGCCCTTCTGCTGTTCTACTCTAAGTGGGCACTGAGTATTTTTGTTGTTTACAGTGATTATTCCTCCTTACTGCATGCCTAGGTTTCATCCACAGCAGCCTTCCTCCTGCTCAGTGTTTCCCACCCCCAGAATTACCATTCTGACTTCAGAATAAGTTTCTGGAGAAGCTGTAGGAGTTCGAGTATAATCAGCTCAAGGTTGTTTAACAGGACATCTTGCTGCAAATATTTGGTATTTGGGCAGGATAAAAAGATCCTAGAATCATGGATACTTTGAGTTGGAAGGGGGGATCCACAAGGATCATCCAGTCCAACTCCTGGCCCTGCACAGACACCCCAAGAGTTGCACCCTGTGCATCCCTAAGAGTGTTGTCCCAATGCTCCTGGAGCTCTGGCAGCCTTGGGGCTGTGACCACTGCCCTGGGAGCCTGAAGCATTTTACACTGCTGGAGGTTAGTTCAGAACCAGGAGATGGAATTGGTATCCCCAGATAAGAAACAGAAAACAGGAGGCCACATCAGGGTTAAAAATGCTCCTGCAGTGAGGCTTTGCCCTTTGTGAGTGAAGAGGAGGCATCCATTCCAGAGAACTGGTGGTACAGTAGATAAAAATCCTCATTGGCTCACTTTTCATTCCTGACCTTAACAAGCAGTTAGGACATTGCATGTTGCAGCCTCCAAGAAGCTGGAACTCCACGAGTTTTATGGCCAGCGTTTTCCTCTTGATGGTTCAGCTTATGGTGTAGGATTGAACACCAGCTCGTGTTTTACGAGTGTGTGTTGGGTTAGAGGCAGTGCAGTTGCACTGTGCCCCTGATGGTGAGGCAGGAACAGGCATTTATGGACAGGGATGTTCTCAGGAACAGCAGAGTTGGCTGGAGAAACACACCCAACCTTGCAAGTGCTGAGTTTTAGTACTGGAAACCATAAACTTTACTGTGGAGGTGCCTCTCCCCTGAAATCCTGGGGGAGGGACCCTGCAGGGTACGGGTCTGTCCCTGTCCCCATGTCACGTGTGCCCCATACCTGTTCCTGGCTGGTTGGTTTGGGGGTGCCCAGGCCTGGGAAGAGAGCAGGGTCCTATGACTGGGGGCAGCCTGGGAACTCCAGCCATTCAGCTGGAGGAATAAATCATCTCTGAACATCTATAAAAATATCTCTTCATCTTTCCTTCCAAGTCCATCGCTGTCTTACTCATGTTGTAAGGATTTCCCTCATTACAACACTTTACTGCTTCTACGAGGAAACACAACTGCACTCAATGACCGGCCCATCCAGTCCCAGAGTGACAAAATCCTAAAATATTAGTCTCTTAAATTCTTCTAGGTATTTCTTCACAAATCTTAATGCCTTCCCTCTCAGCCTGCCCCTAAGAGATGGGGACTGCTACCACCCTTTTACAAATAGGTTACGGAGGCACAGATGAGCTGAACTGCTTCTTGTCAGACATAAAATCTGCTCCAGAGTATGGAGACTTGGCTTTGATTTGCAAACCCCATCCCTCTGCAGTAATCAGGGCACAATATTTCCTTGTTCTTCTGCCTTCTGAAAGGGCCACTGAGGGTTTGGCTAAGAGCCCTTTTTAATAAATGGGGGAAAAACCAGAAAGGAGAATGAACACTTTGGCTTATCAAGTGTTGTTTGCTGAAACTGAGCACTGGATTGTGACTCCCAGATCAGAGGCTGGCTCTGGTGTGTTGTTTGTATGTTGTCTAACACAGTGGATAATTAGTCCCAGTTGGGATACTTTGGATATACAAATTATGCAAATATATTTACTACAAATAATAAAAACAGTTTAAAAAAAATGGGTAAACCCTCTCCTGCTGTCTAAAATGGTTTTTCATTTGAGCCTCAGCACTTTCAGTTAAAATTCAAATCATTTATTCCATAGAGCAGCCTTTGCCTTCAGGTTCCCTAATCATCTCCTCTGGGAAAATAATAAAATACATTTTTCCAATTATTTCCATTACAGTTTTTCTAGATAAAGAGGGCTTATTCCCAGTCTTGATCTGTCAATTGTTGCTTGATGTCTTCAAAACCCACTCTCATTCTGCTCAGGGCTGGTGTGTAATCAGTTGTGAACAGAAATGTTGCTCATGGGTGACAAAGCCAGTTAAAAATGAGCAGTCAGGAAGAGACTTAAATGTTAAAAGATGCTTGGCTTGGACTTTGCTGACATGATGATGGGATCAGTTTCAGGCCAGTGACAAACAATTTTTGGAAGCCCTCTCCAGCACTCTTGGAGCCCCTTTAGGCACTGGAAGGAGCTCTAAGGTCTCCCTGGATCCTTTTCCAGGTGAACACCTCCCAGCCTGTCTTTGTAGCAGAGATGCTTCATCCCTTGGAGCATCTTCATGGCCTCCTCTGTCTTGCTCCAGCTCTTTTACCAAATAATTGTAAATAAAGAGGAGAATTTACACAGCATGAAACTAATTCCCTTAAGATTTCTAGGAAACGTGCAGCCAGCTGAACAGCAAGTGAGACTGGCAAAGCTGACCCAGAGCTGTATTTCTCTACTTTGACTGGAAATGTCATGGATAAGCATCAGGAGACTGACAAATAACATTTTCTTAGGAATAACATTTTTATTATTACAGGACATTGTGCTTTAAAGAGTGTGGTTTATTTAGTGAAAATGGATAATTACTGACACTCCAGTGTCCTCAGTAATACTGCTGTGGCTTCACAGAACTCTTCCTGTAGCTGAATGCATGATGGTCATTTCCATGAAAGCTTTAGTGAATGAGTATCTTATTAGGAGCAGTTGAACAATATCCACAGTAAATTAATACCAAATTTCTAGTGGAAAACATTCCCACTTGAAGCTGTGACACTAAGTAAGAAATGAATGAAAAAGTAATATTAAGTAAAAAACAGCAACAAAGGACAGCTTGATTTTAAAAAGCTACTGAAGAATTAGTCACAGAAATTTCTTGAAAAAGTTTCAGTCCTTTCCCAGACTGTTGAAGAACAACTGCAGTCTTCTCACAAGTTTATTTATAATTTCCCATCTACTTTTTTTCCAGGGCCCCATGTTTTCCCATTTTTTTAGGAGTGCCAACAGCAGCTGCTTCCAGACTTTTAAAAGACACATCAATCCCACAACCCTTCACGTCAGGAAGCAAAAAAAATGGATAGTTCTTTAAAAGCAGCAGAGGTGCTACTGACCTGCAGAGTCCTTGAGACCCTTGTATCATTTACTCGTGGAGAGGTGGAGATCTCCTCACACACCCCAGGAGAGGAGGGAGGTTGGTCCTGACATAGCCACAAAAAACAGCAACAGCTTCACCTGTAACCCATTCCCATTGGGAGCTTCCCAGCAAAACTTGGACTTCAAGGCTTGATGGGGCTTGGAGCAACCCCATCCAGTGGAAGGTGTCCCTGCCCATGGCAGAGAATGGATTGAGATGGGCTTTAAAGTCCCTTTGAACCGAGAGCATTTTCTGACTTTGGGAACTTGCCCCTATGATATATCACTGCCAAAACCAAGGGGATTATCCTTTCTGCTTTGAGCTGCTTGTTCTGGACTATGATTGGCACAATTTAACTGCTGTGGGAATCAGACTCTCATCCCTAGTCCCTCGTATACAGAGCTTACAAGGAAGCTGTTGTTGTCACCTAAACAGAAGCACAGTTTGCACTAAAGTCACTTCTGAAGCCAGCTCTGCTTTTTCCACACATGGCACAACGATGTTGTTTTCAATCTAAAAGACTTCTACTACCCTTCAGGGAGAAGAGTAATAAGAAACACAGCAAAAGTCAATTCTTTTAGGGAAGACACATGTTAGGATTTGTGTCGGCTCCCTGACAGCCTCCCTTGCCGTGAATGCAAAGAGGCTGCCAGGCATGGTGGTGAATGAGGGGATGCCTTAGAGATTTGAGACTGCAACGTACCAAAATAAAGACATAACAGTGCCACAGTACACACATCACAAAGCTCTCTAAGGGTAATTACACAGCAATCTGTAGGAATCCATAAATATCCCACTGTCACATGTTATTTGTTAGCAAAATCGACAAAGTTTCAGAATAATGAAAGGATAAGTTACATGGTATCTGTGCCCAGGACTCAATAAAATGACTTTCACAGCTGCTTTGACATAACATTCACCTATGTACAAAGAAATTGTTATGCTGAAACAGATGGGAAACTGCTTTTAATGTTGCCTGACTTTACATCTATTCATAACTGAGGCACTAATAGAAATCCTACTTATCCAAAACTCCTGTGTGTTGAAAAAGCTACAGAGGAGAACATTTTGGGAGTGCTGTCTCAGGACTCTGTCAGTGAAAGCACTCGGTGCTTTAAGTTCCACAATTCTCCCTAATTCTCCCCGATACTTTACCATAGGAAAAAGGTCTTTCAGGTCAGAGAATATTCTCCATTATTTAAAGAGGAGACACTTAGCTAAGACTTAAATACAAACTTGAAGCACCACTCATAATGCAATGGCTGTGAACTGTGAAAACCCTGTCCCTGGGTAAGAGACACTGAGAAAAAGAGGTAGAGTTGTCAAGAGAAGCACTCACATGACCAGAAGTTTAAAAGCAGAATAAGGTGACACTTTGATTTTGCCTGTTCTGCAGAGTTTTTCATGCAGGAAGACTGAGGGATGCTGAATTTCCCAGTCCCTTGCAATAAGGCATCATCCAGGCTCACTATTTTGTTTCTTTTCGAGGAGAAATCTGGCAAGAAGAGCAGGGAGAAAGCAAAGCTTCAAGGCTGACATGGCATTTTAAAGGAATTTTAAGTCTCCAAACGGATTGCTTGGATGTTGCATGGAGTATAAATTAATCCATTTTAATTGAGATTGTGAAGAGAGCCATTTTAAAACCCCTCAGAATACTGGGATGAGGAACCCAGCCACATAGAAAACATTGTGATGCTCAGAGCACTCCTGATGTAGTGTCTGCATATTCATCATGTGGCACGTTTGCCTGATCAACAGTGATCAATAACCCATTACCTTGGGAGAGTGAGCAGAGGACACGTAGCAGCCTTTGAAGTGATGCAGGAAGATGATTTCTGCCAAAAAAACCCCTCAAATTCTGTTTCCTGGTTCTAACAGCAGTGATCAGATGGGTCTGAGGTGTTGGTGAGGCACTGGAGCTGTAAGAGGTTCATTCTTACAAATCCTCCCCACTTCTGGTGGGAGTGGGCTTTATAAATTGTTTTAAGAGGGATCATTACACTGTGTTTCAGAACAAGAAGGCAGCACACTGAAGGCAATCACAGCAACGTGCCTGTGCTGTGCATCTCAACTCAGGGCTCCTTGTGCCTCGGGAAGAGATTTCAAGCTTATGCATTATTCATCTGCAATAACTGTCTTTTAAAATGTAAGAGGTAACAACAATCAGTGCTCATTCACCACTGCCATCGTGACCCTTAACAAGGACCAGCCCTGTGATTTCACTGCACAGGAATATTCCTGGAACTGCTCTTCTTCTCAGACTCTGACAGAAATGCAGTGAAGAGTGAAAAAAATGGGGCTGGTTATGGGTATCCTTTCCCTGGAACTTCCTCAGCATCATTACAAATTCCAGTGGTGGAATCTGCTGAAAACTTTGTGAGCTGAAGTGCTGCAGTTAGAGAACTGTAAGTCAAAATTATAAAAATATGAACTCCCATCTGTTATGTATGATGGACATTTCTCTGCTTTTCTTTCAGCTAGGTACATTGTACAAGCTGGTTTCTGAGGATAAACACAATTATGTGTGGAATTAATGGAAAATGGATTTAGACCATGTGCTTTTGTGGCTTAGTTTAATGATTTGGAGGTATATGACACATTGTGAAAGGCTGCATTCTTTTTGGATTGTATTTTATCAGCTAGACCCATTGCTTCTGGCACAGATATGAGTGTTACACCAAAAATGTCATGAAAGATCAGGAGGAATCACAGCCAGGGGCTTTGAGACATCCATTAACCCAATATCACACTGGTGAGAAGTCGTTTTTTCCTAGCTGGAATAAAGAAAATTGAGTACAACACCAGTTGGAGGGATGATAATCCTGGGTGAGGCAGCCCTGGCTGGCTGGACTCTGCTGAGGTGCTGCTTTAGTTGATTTTAACTTTGAATATGGATGAGGCACTTGGTTTGCAGAGCTGTTTTCTTTATGTGAGGATAAGTGAGATACAGCATTTCCCCTTTATGCTCTCAAACCTTTCACAAAGACTCAGACACAGTCATTGTCCCCTCAGTTATATAAGCAAGTGTCCCTCAGTTCATCAAGCACAGAGAAATATTACCTGAGCCACTGCCATTGTTGAAATGGATTGCGAGAGGAAGGCATAAAATAAGATTTTGACAGCAAGAGAGACAAAGACAGGAAAATCTGATTTTCTCCAGAACGTGCAGATTATTTTCTAAATCCCGAAGAGTGACTATTTCTGGGGAATACAAATCAGGCAGCACAAAGGAAGAAAAATAAATTACATGCACAGCCAGGTAAATTTGGTTACCTGAGTACATCAGCTGAGTACAGGTGCCCCTTGTTCCCTAAATGCTGTGTTTGTCCCCCTTTTCCATGCACACCTTGAGTCAGAGGTGAGGGCTGGAACTCAGGGCTTGAGGCCACTGTCATTTGCACCTGTAGCACCTTCAAAGTCATCCCAGTTTGATTATGGACATTGCAGTGGTTTTCTTCATTCTTTTATCACTAACACTGGCTTGAATTAGAAGTTTTCCCTGAGCCACAGAGTAAAGAGGCTGCTGCAAGGGATGGCAGATGTGCAGCTGGAGAACTGGACAGGGTCAGTGGTGGTAAGTGAAGCTCAGCAGGGATAGAATCAAATCATTAAGGCTGGAAGAAGCTTTTAAAATCATGAAGTGCAGCCATTAATCCAGCACTGCCAAATCTGCCCCTCCTTCCATCCCCTTAGCATTCTGTAGGGTCTGTGACATAGATACAAAGTTAGGAACAATTTTGAGCATTGGCCACTGCTGAAGAAGAGATTAAGTAAGATTTTCATTCTGTTAAATAAGACATTCCTAGGAATCTAACCAGCTGAAAGTGTTTTATTTTCAGGTATTTATTTTCACCTTTCTCTCTGCTGATGCTTCCTCACACAAGTTTTGGTGACTCAGGGAGTCTCAGCTCCTCTGCAGCCTGCTGAAGAAGCAGTGCAGTTTGCTCAGGGTGAACAGCTCACACACGGATTTGGGGGCTGTAACGAGGAGCAGCAGAAGAGTTTCTGTTCCTCTGACAGGGATATGACAAAGCCTTCCCCAAGGTACAGAAAGGAGTGTCCTCAGTCCTGCTGTGACCACCCATGGTCACAGCTCATCATCTCAGCAGGGCAGGGCCCACTCGCTGCCTTGAGGAGCACATTCTGAGGGGCATTAAAGACTAAAAGCTTATGACTGCTGAATCAGACTGAAGCCCTTCAAGGCTCCTCAGAATTAATGTTGAAGCTGCAGTTGTAAAGCTATGAATTGGTTTTCCATCAGGGTTACAGTGCAAGAGTGGATAAACCCACACTCTATTCTCCAGTCTGCTTGAACCTCACCCTCCTGCTTTTTCCTCCTGAAAGCTTTGAAAAAAGCTGTTTGCAGCACTCCTTCAGTGTTTGTAAAGTACTGCTTACGGTCTGCCTTACTTTTTTTGCTACCTTTTACTCTCTGTCTGAAGGTCTTTGCAGCAGGGCTGGAATGGACCTTAGAGATTATCTCATTCCCCTGTCATGGGCAGGGACACCTTCCACTATCCCAGGTTACTCCAAGCCCCATCCAACCTGGCCTGGGACACTTCCAGGGATGGGAAATCCACGTGTTTTTGAATTCTTTGCCCAGTATTTCATGTGAATAAACATTGTACAGAGCAGGTACAAGCAGGTGGACTCCTGACCCTAATGAAGTCAGTGACCTCCCATCTCAGTCTGTGCAGGATCAGTTTTGCTGTGAATACTGGTTATGGTGGGGTTCTGTAACTTGGCAAAATGAAAAATATTTTCAGTTTTAGTTAAAGCCTTGTTGCCAATGCCACTGGGGGAAAAGGAAGCCACAGTCTCTCTGATTTGTTGGTGGAAAGCTCCTATCCTGCACTGCCAAGTGACATACTCCCTATCCTTTTGGGTTCATGGCTTTGGACTCCTTTTAGGGTGCCAGCTGATGGGATGATACAGGTTTAGCTGGTTTCCTGTATGTCCCCAGAATAAATGTCCAAGAAAATGGAATTTAATAGATCAAGGAGAGATTAATGTAGCAATAAATGGGCAGAGGCAGAGGACTGTCTTAGCAAGCTGCTTGTCTCTCATCTTGACTCTCTCATCAATACTTTTCAATCTACTGTGCTGAGAGGGATATCACTTTTAATGCCCTAAGGTCACTAAAACCTCACATGAAATCTGTAATCCCTGAGCTGACAGCACAGCAAATGATTTCTCTATTGGTCTTTATAACTGTAATTGCCATGAACAGAATCTTTATATATTTCTCACTCTAAATTATGTGACTGATGACACGGATGGTCTCTGTACAGAGATAAACCCGATGGTTTCTGATGGTGTGAAGCTGATGAGCAGTGCTATCTGTTGGCTTTTATGTCTTTCAAAAACAATTTCTTGCCAGATGGTCTTCTGAGATTGTACAATCTTCTCCTCTACAGTTGAGGTAACATTGACATTGTAGTACAAACCTTAATTTCCTAGGTATTGTAACTCATAACCACATAATGTTAAAAAAAAAAAAAAATCAACCTAAAAAAAAATTCCCTAGAAAATAATTCTCCACGTTGTAGTATAAACCAGAAAGGATTGCAATGCTGAGGAGTTGTGCAGCTTTGTAAAGCTGCTGATTTGTGGGGTGTACATGGCTTAGGGCATGATTATCAAGATGCTGAGATTTTTATTAATTTATGTCCTTATTTCACAAATGCTCTGGTTCATTCCTGTCCACTGAAGACCTGTGATGTCTTAACAGCTGCTCATTCATTTCTTTTAGGTCATGGGGCAGCCACAGCTTCTCTGGGCAGCCTGTGCCAGGGCCTCCCCACCCTCACAGGGAACAATTTCTCCCCAATATCTATGTAAATATCTCCTCCTTTGGTTTAAAACCTTTCCCCCTTGTCCTGTCACTATCTGTCCATCTTTCCCCCTCTTCACTGCATAATTTGGCTTGGCAGTGCTCCTGGTGTCGTGAGTGCAGCCACTTTTTAGCTGCTTTTTTAGCAGAGGAACAGAAATGTTCATTTTAATCAGGAGCAAGTGGGAAATGGCTTTTCCTGGGTGCTCTCTGCAGTGCTGAGCTCAGCAGGAGCAGGACAGCTTTCCTTTCTGGGTAAAAAATGCCAGCCTTTGAACTGCTTGTCAGGTAGCAGAACTTCAACAGTGTCAAAAGACTGTTTTTTGTCTTTTTTTTCTTCCCAGCATTGTCTGCACATATTTCTCAAATAGATGTGAAAGCAACGGGCTGGGTACTGAGCTGGTTGAGCTGTTACTATGACTCAATAAAGATATATTGATTTATAGCAGCTGAGAATGTGGTTTTATACAAAATTTATTAACAACTAAACCCCACCAAAATTGCTGAGTCTGATCCTCCTGATCCTTGGTTGTTTCAGTGAAATGAAACAGTAGTTTTATAGTCAATAGCTTTATGCAGCTCTCCTGTCCAAGATGTGTTCCAGAGTTTTGTGAAAAACTCTGTCTTTAAATTGTCTTTCACTGAGGCCCAGACTTTTATATCCCCTGGTAATTAGAACAAATCAAATTAATACATTCCCTACAAAGTAACCTTCCAAATGTTTTAGATAAAAAGCGATTTGGTGTGGAAGGCACGTAATTTTTCCAAAGGAGACAACCACCAGTACAGAGCAGCACTAAGCTAACAGAAAATATGGTTGTTTTTAGAGCAAATACCATCTGTCATAAAACCATGGGAAAACTCTCAGCAATATCCTAAGTGTGACCGTGGATGAACTTGGAGTTCTCCAGAACCTTCCCAACATGAGGAGAAAAGCCATTCCAGGGAAATCTCCCATCTTGAACCCATGTGGAAACTATGCAAGGAAGTTTTAATTTCTGAAATAATGTTCAAAGCAGTTGAAAGGTGAAAAAGGAAAACAGCATATGGGGATGAAGCAACTCCATGGATTTAAACACCAAACAGGAACAGAGGTAGCTCCACAGTCAACAGCACGACTGACACAGCAACCAGCCAGGAAACCAGATGCTGTGGCTATAGAAAATATCTTCCACCACTGGGCATTTGACTCCTCTGGCTGCCAAGGACAATGGAAAAAATTCACATGTGGGAAGTCCCACCACAGGATCCAGAAGGCAATTGCATATGAAGAGAGCTGGGTTTAAAAAAGGCACGGCTGCTCCTTTTTTTTTTTTTTTTGTGAAGGAAAAAGGCACAGGAGCTTTTGTGCAGGGGAAATGACACTCCAGTGTTTGTTCTTGTCATCCCTGGCCTGGGTGATGTGTTTGGGTGCTTAGGTGGCAGCCCCAGGCAGGGCAAGGTTTGACACTTGGCAGGCTGACACCACTGGTGAGCACCCATGCATGGTGACACTCGAGGAGCAGGGAACAAAAATCAGCCCAAGGCTGTTGTTGGGGTTTTTTTTGAGGAATGAAAACACAGCATTTCTTGGAAGAGTCCCACTTTCCTGTCCTGTGTGCAGGCAGACACCCAAGGCTTGCTTTTACAGGGGGAGGCTGGGGGTGTCAGGGCCATTAAAAAGTTCAGCAGGGTTTAGGCAGAGGATTGGGCTACACCTGTGTAAACTGAGTCTTTATCTCAATCTTCAGAGAGGTTCATGTGGGTGCTCTAGCTGCCACAAGAAAGTCAGGCAAGAATCCCGTATTTTCTGAGATAAGACTATAATTAACTCTTTTAAAAAGTATATGTTCCCAAAGAAAGGGTGGTCTGAGGTTTGGAAGAGTCTGCTTTCCAAAGATGTGGGAGAGCCCTTTTTATGCTCTCACCCATGCTCCCATCTGCCTGCATTTTTTTTTTTTTAATAAAAGAGAAAGCCAAAAAAACACTTTGATGACCTTTCCTGCCTGAAGGAAAAACTCATTTGAAGGAAAAGACGGTGATTTGCAGTGATTCTGTTCCCTCTGTGGGTAAGAGACTGGACAGCTGAGCCCAGTGGGGGTCACATCCTCTGTCTGTCTGTCCAGCAGCACCGCCTGAGCTTGGGCAGCATCACTCCAGCTGGTTCCTGCAGAAGGACAGAGAGACAACTCCTCTAAAATAAAACCATCCTATTAGCTCATTGTCTGGTTTTGAAGGCTTCCCCAGTTAAACCACAGCTTTGTAGGAGGATGCTTATTCCTGTGATTTGGTGAAGGATTTTGGTGTCATAAAGCATAAAAGTTTAGCACTGTTCTCATTGTTTTTGTAATCACACTTGGGTGACGTGGTTTTAATTACTGGTCTGCGTTAATGGAGAATGGCTGAACCAGTTTTCAGTCACCAAAGAGCAAGAAACTTGGCAAGGAGACTTTTTACTGGCAAGTGCCCTGCTCCTACTGGGAGAACTGCAGCAGAAGGATGTGTCCTTTAGACCTGTTTAAACTAAGTCTTTATCTTAATCTGCAGAGAGATTCATATTTGAACTCTTATCTGCCGTGAGAAGGTCATCAAGCATGAATCCCTTATTTTCTGAGTTAAGACTGTCTTTCAAAGCCCCTGCTGTGGCCTGGGATTGAATCCAGTGTGGATTGCCTACTGTGTCCAGCTTTGGCTACCTAAAGACTACAAAGGGATCACACACTCCCCTCCCATGGACAAATATGAACCAAAGGCAGAAAGGAGAAAATGTGTCCAACATAATCAAAAAAGCTATGAACACTCCCAGCCCAAGGCCTCGTCCCTGGATGACTCAGCCAGGTTTTGGTGATCAAAGCAAATTGGGTTTTTCGTGGCTAGAAGAGAGATGGATCCAGGGAGTTTCCTCCTGGGTGAAGGAAGATGGGAAAAGACAGGAACTGCTTTGGGACCAATGGTAGCTGGGTTCTCTGAGCCCAGGGAAGGGTGTTTCATTAAGGGGAATCCTGAGTTGATTCAGCTGTTAAACTCACCAGCATTTACTGGAAACCCAGAATTGTGAAGACACTCATAGGTAGGGAAAAGGAAGAAAGGAGGGACAGATCTCTCTCATGGATATTTTTCCACAGTTGATCTTTGTCCACAAAAATGGCCGGAAACCAGCTGGGGATTTAAATTGGAGGTGTTTGGGGTCTTGTTTGCACTGGATATTTCCTGCCTTTTGCTGTGCTTTCCCATCCTGAAAGAATGTTTTTTTGGCACAGGCAAACTGAAACACATAGTAGAAAATTAGCATTAGTACATAGCCTTTTAATCTCTCTCTTTTTTTGTCCATATAAGGATAAAAATGCATTTTGGAAAACATCATTCTCCCTCACTCATTTTATGAAACATTCACCTGGATTAATAGAATTGCTGCCAGAACTGAAACTTGTATTCTGTGCTTCTCTGTGGTGTCAGTCCCTGTATTAAATCCCTCTGGAACCATTCACCAGTCAGCCCATGGCCTGTCCTGGTAGTTTCCAGAGCAGTGGTTTCCTGAGCTGCACCAATCAATCTTTCACCTAATTTATTACGTGTTTGTGCTGCAAAGGGAGGCTCCTGTGAGGAGCACTGAGGCACCTGGCAGGTCTGTGAGCTCTGCAGCTTCTCCAGCGGGTCCCTCCTGTGTCTCCACCCGAGAGATGCCTCCAGCACAGGCTCTGGGCTCTGCTCATCCCCTCTGCCATTCCCTGCCAGGAAAAAGAGCTACAGAGGTGATACCAGCAAGAGGAGCAGCAGTTCCACCACATCCCTACAGTGCTTCTTTCCCACACTCTAACACTGAAGGCAGATTTGTATGAGATTCAAAGCACTAACTGGTGATTTTACACAAAGCTTCCATTTTTTTTTCCTTAAGAAGAAAGTAATATTCTGTAAATTGCTGGTCATTGGAAACTTTTATGATCATTTTGTCACTGACACAGATACTTTCCTTGTGACTTGGTGCCAAGACAGGCTGAAAGACTTACCCAATGCAATTAAAACTCAAACTTAATAGTGATAGGCCCGTTAAAAGTTCTGTTTGCTCCTCACAATTTCAGCCAAACAGCCTTTTGACATGTGTGTAGCCTGTTTTCTGAGCAGGTTCTCCAAGGAGGGGAAGATGTCCTGTGGAAATGTCAGTGCAAGCAGGACGTGTTTCCAGCACTGCTTCTGGAAACCCATTAGTCCAGTGGCAGAGGAATGCCTGTGTGTGAGTATTTCTCTTGATAGGTATGGGCCTGAAGAGGGATGTAAAGGGTCAGGAGGACTCCACGTTCATCCCTGGATCCTTTCCTGTGTGGAATTGCAGTGGGAGAGTTGCAGGGTTCCACAGCAATGCAGGGGAAGGTGTCCTTGGGAGTTCCACACAGATTTGCCCAGCCATAGCTGGTAAAAAACAACAAATACCTCCAGAAGGGAGAGTATAAAAGCCAAACCACACAGGAGCTGAATAACAAGTCAGCTGGACCTGAAGTTTAGTGTCACCAGCACCCTGACAAGTGTCACTGCCCTGTTCCTGTGCAGCTGTTTCCTGGCTCACATGTGAGCTGTCACCAGCAGAAACGGGAGCCACGAGCCAGCTGCAGACCCTGGCTGGGTTTGCATTTCCTTCTTTTATAACAGACTGAAAAGCAACAGAGAGTTTCTGCTCCCAAATGCAGTACCTGTCAGTGACTTCACTCGGTACATCAAGGGAGAGAAATGGTGTTTGTAGTCCCTCAGGACAGGAAAGTGGGGGTTTAAATCATTTTGCTTCTTTAAACTCCCCTGATTTCTCCATCACAGATGAAAGAAAACAACATATTAAATATTAATAAGAGAAAGATTTTGAATTGTGCTTCCACTCCATGTGCTCCCCAAAATTACGTGACACTTCCTTTTCCACCATCAGAGTCCTGATGCTTCCAGAACAGGCAGAACCCATACAGAGCATGTGGGAATTGTTCTGACAGGAGGAGTCCCACTAAAACATGAACATCCTTTTTATTCAGGTGCTGGCAAGCATGTAAATAGCAGGCAGCACTGCCTGTGTTGTGTGTGTATGGCAACAGAGAAATTAGGTGTTTCCAAACAAATACTAAAATTTCTTCACAGAAAGGGCTGTCCAGTGCTGGCACAGCTGCCCAGGGTGGTGGTGGAGTCCCCATCCCTGGAAGGATTTAAAACCTGTGTGAATGTGGCATTTGGGGACATGAATCAGTGGTGGCCTTGGGAGTGCTGGGGAATGGCTGGACTTGATGATCTTACAGATCTTTCCCAAGGTAAATGATTCTGTGGTGCTGGGAAATGTGACTCTGTACTGGGAACTGGACAATCTCTGGAAGCAGCAGTTCAGGGGTGTGCCAAAATGAGGGTGAGCATCAGCTCGTTGCAGAAAACGCAGGGTGCTGCTGAGGAGGGACAGGTGGAAGGAGAAAGGAGTGAGAGGGCAAAGGTAAGGTTTGCTCAGGAGGGCAAGAGCTGCTGGATGTGAGCTCAGGCATTTGTGCCCTGATTTGTGCCATGGCATGAGGTGAGAAACCATCTGCAGGTGCCACCAGAGCACCCTCTGCTGAGCCTGGGGTTGCCCATGTGATTTGCAAATGCATCAGTGCTACCTGTGGAAAATACCCAGTTCCTCATTCAAGAAGGAAACCTTTAAGTTCAGGACTGTGAGATCCTGGTAACAATGGCTATGTGCAGTGTTTGATGAGTGATGCTTTTAGGACTACTTTTGAGATTTATGATGTGTATTGAATTCATTTCATCACCACGCAGTTCGTGTGGTTTTCTACTGCATTTAGCTCAAAGCTGTGGTTGTGACTGATGGAGGATGCAGGCTGTGAAGTGGGAGAGATGTAAGTAAAAACAGAGAAGCAGGAGAAAAATTGCATTGAAAGGGGCAGAGCACATTTTTAGGTATCACAGGAATCAGTAATTTTACAGCAACATGACTGGAGCCCTTGGAAAGGAATTTGGAAACCCTCATAAAAAAGGAAGAGTGAAAAAGAAGAGGAAATAAAAGAAGGGAAGAGCCCCAGAGCTGTGCAGGAAGCCCATCTCCCATGTCTATGAACAGCCTCTGATAAATCACCTGCATTTCCTGCACAGACTCTGGCCAGCTGTGCAAGGGACATAAATAAGTTGTTCTCCACCAGCGTGCTTTGGAAGGAGTTAGTCATTTCCACCTGAAAGAACAAGAATAAAATGGGAAAACATGAGAAGGAGGTGGTGGGGACAGAGCTGGTGGGGCTGTGGTCTCTTCATGCAGAAAGGACACGCAGATCCTGCTTCCTGCACGTCCTGGTGTCCCCACTGCATCCTGGTGTTCCCTGCCAGGAGCCCCAGCGTGCTGCAAGGCTTCCTCAGCTCCCACAGGACAGACAGACAGAAGCAGCACTTTCTGGCTGACATTCCCTGGTGTTCCCTTCCCTCTCTACATGGCAATCTGAACGCTGGAGCACTGACAGGCAGCCATGGATCAGAGGATTTGTGTGCCTGATTCCCTCATGGACACACCATGGAGCCCTCCAGCTCCAAACCTCAACTGCTGCCGAATTTCCCTCAGCTCACCATGGGGCTGAGCTCCTCAAAGCAAGGAAAATTGATGGTTTATCATCACACAGTTCTCTGCTCCCTGTCATCATCAGCTGGAATTGGATTTTTCTGACAACATAGGAACCCAGCCCTCCACCCTCCTGGGTATCTATTTGCTAAAGTGAAGGGAAAATAACATTTTATCCTGGGATGGTGCTTTTGGCTGCTGTAGAGAGGACTTGGAATTTATGGGGAAAGGCAAACAATGGCCTTGTCACTGATGGATATGGGAGCTTCTGTTGCTGGGCTTCAAGTGTGGAATATGCAACCAGACTTCAGGTTAATGTACAGAAACACATCCCCACACTGCTGAATTTCAAGCACAAAGATACATGGCCCTCTACCAAGCCTGGAAATCTTTTCAGCATCTACTTGTTTTTAACATATTTACCATAAACAGACTGGCAACTCCTCTATTCCACCTTCCCAGCAGACAGAGCAGGTAGTTTGGTGCAAACAGAGACAAAAAACACTGTTGTCAAATATATTTTGGATCATGCATGCAAGCTTTTCTCCCTATAAAGATATTCTGGAAAATCATGGAAAATTAGTTCAGGCTGCCTGGTTAAGAGGTGGGTTTTTTTAATCAAAAGTAGGAGGTACAGTGACAAACCCCAAACACTTCTGTCACCGAGGGCAGTTAAAGTAATTCACTTTATTAAATGGGTCATGGAGAACGTCGCTGGTCCAGGGGCTTTACACTGATACTGGGATGGAAACTATTGCAGAGAGATCCTACTAATAATTTCAGGCGTAGGAAGCAAAAAAACTTAGCAATTAGAGAACCTAATTAATGAGGATCTTTACATAATTAAATTAATGCCCTGATTGTGGTAAAATGTCACATTAGCATTTCATTGACATTCATATTCACTAATAGGACAAGTGTTAAGTGGTGACGCATTAACGACGTTTTCAGGACACTTTTAGAAAAAAAGTGGTGCAGGAATTTGCTCTTCCATCATCACCTCCATGGGCAGGGCACACAGTGAGAGATGTGAAGGCCCACATTGTTTTCCTGGGAGTAATTTTGATTTGCTCTTTGACATTAGACAAGTCGTTACTCTCTCTGTGTACAGCCAAGCCTTTCCAGCTTATTGCAATACCCAACATTCTACTGTGCAGCACTGAAGTTTTTATACATTTTTTTTAGCAGCTGGAGAAAAGGAGAATATGTGGTTAATTAATTAGACTTGTATTTTGTTGCTGTAAAGTTACTTAAATACCTTATTCCCTTTTTTTTTTTTTTTGTTTTTTTTTTGTTTTTTTTTTGTTTTTTTTTTGTTTTTTTTTTGTTTTTTTTTTGTTTTTTTTTTGTTTTTGGTTTTTGGTTTTTTTTTTTGGTTAAGAATTTCGCTGGTGAACAGTATGGACGAGAAATATTTTTGCCATTTTAGTAAATTGTAAGTAACATGCTGTTGTTGTCTGGGGAGATTAAAGCCTACAGCGAATGAAAATTAAACAAGCATTTCTAAATCCACCTGAAGGGAGCAGGGAAAAGACTCTGAAGTTACAGTAAATGCAATTCCTTCTTTGATATTCATATGTTTCATCACTGGGATCTTTCAGGATTAGACCCAACACCCGGAACAATTGTAACAGGCTTTGGGAAAAAAAGCCTTTGGCTTTTGGAGAGCCAATAGGACACAACTTTATCACACAGCCCTGTCTTTGCACCTGATTTTCTCTGAACAAATTGAGTGTTATGGATTTAGAAACTGGTGTTTCAGCATTCAAATAAAGAACAGGGATGTTTGCAAGCATCTCTGGGCACCTATCTTCTGTTTTGGGGGTAGGAAAGGTTAACTGTCTTACTTGCCTAATCCTAGAGCACAGTGCATCACAAATACGAGGTCCCAGCTGTAGTGGCAGAGGCAGAAGGTACAGCTGCATCTCTCTGGCCTCCCTCTGAAAACAGCAGAGACAAAATCTGATTTCAGGCCCATAGGAAAAGGCCCAAATTCTGAACAAGAAGGTACATCCCTAATCCAGGAGCCTGGCATTATGTTTAACATGGTTTGTTTGATGCAGAATCGAATCTATTATAAATTTTACTTAATTTCCAACATCTGCATCACAGCTTTGAGGGACAGATAATGAAGTACTCAAAAAAGAAAATAATTTATGATATCAATTTTAATGCACAGATTGACAATTTTAAGGTCACTTGCTAAGTCAGGAACAGACTGTTGGAGAGGATCCAGCTCTCATGTGGTTGGGGCTGCTGCATGTGCAGATGGTCTGGTTCATAAATCTTGTGTGTAAAGCATGTGACAAGTGCAGAAACATTAATTTTCCTGCTTTTCCTCCTACCTTGGGCTACATTTAAAAGGAAAATAGCACAAGTTGCTCAGAGAAGCTGTGGCTGCCCCATCCCTGGGATTGTTCAAAACTGGCCTGTGATTTTGTTGCTGAACCCTTGCAAAAACCATGGTTTGTAACTGGAGGCTAAAAATGCTGGTATAAATGAAATCTGGAAAGGACTAGCTCTATAACCAGATTCAGGAACTTAGTAAACTGAATTTAGTAGAAACCTTACTAAGCATGGATCATGCACTTCAGTGAGACTCCCACAAGCTTCTGCATTTTTGTGACAAAAATTTGGTTGCTTCTGGCTAGTTGGGGACCTGCCTTAGGGTGACATTACTGTTAGGAAGAAGGACTTAGGGGAGGTGGAGGAGGACTGAGTCTGCCACCTCTGCCCTGTGGTGTGGTGTTGCCTGAGGTGCATTTCCCAGTCCCTTCTCCACTTCATGCCTTCACTGAGAACTCATCCATCACTTTTCCTTAAGAAACCATTAGGAACCACTGGAAGCACCCACTGTCAGGAAATTCCCCTTGATATTTATCCTTAACATTTCTCTCTGAAATCCCATCTCATTATTTTTATTTATAACCTCCTGAAACACCTTGAACAATTCCTTCCCATCCTTTCAGTTTTCAGACATAGGCAGGCAGATACTCACATTCTTCTCAGCATTTACCCAGCCAGGCTGTTGAGAAGTTTCCTTTAAATTTCTTCAAAAGCATCTGCTTCTGTAAGCATCTCCTTCATCTTCAGCAGGGTTTTGGGTGAGGAAGAAAGTCTGGGGGAGAAGCTGTGCAGTAAAGAGAGAGCACAAACTGTTTATCTTTTTGGGGAAAGGGGGAGAAGCAGAGGAAGGCAACGAGCAAGAAGTGGTCTGTGCTGTTTCTCCAATAAAAGCTTATGTTGGTAAAGAACCTTTTGGTTTAGTCATGCTCTTGTGAAGCCCCAGCATGGGCAGGTTCCCCCACAAACCAGTTGCTGCAGGAGTTTCTGCCCTCACTCAGCTCCTACCTGATGGTGGGGACAGTTTTTGGTCCTGCCAAGCCCCACCACCTGCACTCCCTTCCGAGCACTGGCCTTTCCCCACTATGAGATGGAATTTCCTTACTGGCAGCTGGTTTTATCTGCTTCTTGCAAATTGACCTTCCAAAAGCTCATTTGAGGAGCTGCAGTGGAAAAACCGAAGGTTTCAGCCAAATGGTGGTTGGCTTTTGTGACTGAACAAAGGAGTCGGCCAGGTTTTTGTTGTTTGAATGTCCTTGTCTGAGTTCACAACTTGTAAACCCATTTCCCTTTCCCAAACTAATTCTTCCTGCAGGGGCTGGCACTCAAAAGCTTTTGTTCCAACTGCTGGGGAGTGGGAAGGCTGAGGTCCCACCGAGGTACCTAAGTGCCTGATTGCCACCAATTTTAGTGGGGGCTGCCCTAAATGTACCTCGAAGGATGCATATCAAAGACAGACATTTTAAAGGGGATTGCTCTCTACCCGAATTTATAATCTCCTTAGTTCCTGCTAGCCGTTCTTTTTTCTTGTTTTTCAAAATATTTAATTCTTTCATTTTTCTTGCTGGTCAGAGAACCTGAAATGCAGAGGGGAGGAGAATGGTGAGGTTGGCAAAATCCAGCTTCCAAACCTTCTGAATCATGGAAAGGAAGGAGTCTGTGCAAGGGGCGTTTGCTACAGCAGTTGCATTACCCACTGATTTAGAAGGTGCCTGCATATCTAACACATGCTCAGCTTCCTCAGAAAGAATTTTCCTCAGAAAGGCCTTTGCTCTCAGCCTATTTTGTCTCAGCCTTCAGAGCACATCAACTGCATTTTCAAAGTGCCTTGAATCAGTTTCCCCTGTCACAGAGGTATGAAAATAGCAGTGAATTCCAGTGATCTCCTTGCAGCATTTAGCAAGCAGTGTCACTACAGCTCGTTCCTTGAATTTCCCACAGAGGATGCCAGGCACTGCTTGAGCCCATGTTAC
Source organism: Lanius collurio (assembly GCA_020086605.1). Classification (NCBI taxonomy): domain Eukaryota; kingdom Metazoa; phylum Chordata; class Aves; order Passeriformes; family Laniidae; genus Lanius; species Lanius collurio. The sequence continues at coordinate 30,007,177 of JACBWW010000010.1, read as the reverse complement.
AGATATAAGGGAGAAACTCGTGACCCAGAGTTCTCCTAGGTACAGCAAAGCCAGGATAGGATCAGAACAAATTCAGTGTTGGTTAACACATCTCCAAAAGTGGGACATGACAGTGTCAGCCAGGCTGCTCCCGTGGCTCTGCTCATCCTCCAAGGTACCGTGAGGATGTTTGCATGCCAGCCCTGTTCCCTGTGAGTGAGAGATGTGCTGAGTGCCATTTTATTTATAAAACCCTCACTCTCGCATGTAGATCTGTTATGGCAAGGCACTGACATTCCAGATATGTATCTGTAATTACCTCAGAGTGGTGCCCCTCTTTGCTAAGGCAGGACTTCCATCCTGTTATTGCATCTGTACTTCAGATAGCCCAGAAGGCATCACCACACTGAGAAACTGGGGCTTGTTGCTTTGTTAGGAGCTGCTCTGACCTCCAAATCAAAGCTGAAACATCTATTTGGAAGCAAGTGGAATAGTGGGGATATTTTAAAATATCTGGCTTGCATCCACCTTCTGGTAAGACTGCTGATCAATTAGAAATGCAATTCCCTAATCTGACTCAGGCTAGCATATAATTAATTAACCTCATGAAGTCAGTCTACATCCATCTCTAATATAGAGTAAATCACATCTACACAAAAACTACTTCACGTCCCTCTCCGAGCTTTGAGCGATGTCAGAGTTAGATGAATTTTCAAAATAATTTTTCCACTTGTATTTTGGTAAACACTTGACAAAAATAACAATGTTCTGCTTGAAACAGTTTCACTCTTCTTTCTATTTCAGTGACTTTTCCAGTTTGCTGAAGTGTCTTGTTGTTCCCAATTTGCAGTGTCTACAGATGAAAGCACGGCCAATGAGGTCACCTGGAGACAATTTTTTATTTATGAATTTATTTTTACAGACCATGTAAAAGAGGCTGGAGCTTCCCCACCTCCTGCATCTTCCTGTCCTTTACAATCCTGCTGCTCTCAACTATTCTTAATCCACAAGAGGGGTTGCCCTGTCCTGGGTGATGCCTGGTGGGATTTTCTGCAGCATTTTGTGGTTGTCCTGCTTTGGAAAGGAGCATTTTCTGCACATCCATCAGGGAGGAATTTCTGCCCTTTGCTGGCCTTTGTCCCAAACTGGATGAGCTCAAGGCAGCCCTGCGAGTTTCATGACTTTGCATATTTTATTATAGCTGCCAGTGTCATAAAAAGGCTAAAATAGGATCCAGCAAAAAAGAGGGAAATCAATGGAGGAGGCATTTGGGAGGCTCTTTTCTTGCTGGGCCCCCTCTCACAGCTCCAGCTGCTCTCTGTGCCCAATGCCTGAAAAAGGTCCTGGCAGCTGCATTTCCTCCCAGTGATCAGTACCAAGGCCAGGCTGGACAGGATTTGGAGCAGCCTGGGATGGTGAAAGGTGCCCCTGCCCATAACAGGGAATTGGAACAAGATGATCTTTGAGGTCCTTTCCAACCCAAACCATTCTGGGATTCTAAGGACATGTCATGATTTAGGTTTTCAAGCCAAGGAAGAAGAGCTCCTTCTCACCTTGTATTTTCCAGTAATTATGTGCAATTTCTTAGATGCCAGCCAAGGAAGGGTGACAGCATCAGCTCCTCGAATAAATATGCTCACCTTAGCCACTGCTGAAATTCAGAACAATATGTGGAGCATAAATAAATGTGTTTGCAGCACCAGCCTGATGTTCTCACTGCAAATTCCCGAGGAAGGTGCTGTTTTTTTGTTGCTGTAATTCAGTCAGGGTTGTTCTGCAGTTGATGAAAATTATTTTTAAAAGTTGGTCTTTACTGAACTATTAAAAAAAAGGAAAAAGTTGCCACCCTTTACCAAATCCAAAATATTTTTCCCATCTCCAGTTCCTAACATTTTTTTGTGAGGGTGCTTGGAATGAAAAGAACTTTTATTAATGCACATGAATTTGAAGGAATTTTCCTAAGAAATCCTTGGGAGACTTACACATACCCTTTATTATTACGGCTTTTTAAAAATATTTTTGGTTTGGGGCAATTCTCATGATGTGTTTGAATTTACTTAATACTTTCAGGAGAAAAGCAAAAATAAATAGGCTGGGCTTTACTGACTAAGCACGACTAAATCCAGAGGGTTGTTTTTTGAGATAATGTGGAGTTTTATGAGTGGGAGTGGGATTACTCAGGTGGGATAAAATATCATTAGTCCCTAGCTAAAATACCTGCTGAAGGATTTTTGCCTTAAAATAGTCAATTTAGGGAAAGAACAGACCTAAGGATTGTATTTTATGACTGGCTGTGCTTTGGCCCAGCCCTGCTGGTGGGATCCAGCCTGCAAATACCTCTCATGAAGAGGCAGTTTCTGCAGAGGATTATGTTCCAGCAGGACTCCTTGTGCTAACAACTTTCCAAGATGACTTAAAGTATCATCACCTACCTCTATGAAATATAAATCAAAAATTCAGCCCTTCCTGTGGCAGGGGAACAAGGGAGAGTGAAATGCAAAATGATTTGTAAAGGACTGAAAACACACTGAAAATGTATCCAGCTTTCAGTTAGGAAAATGCAGGGTTTTTGCAAGAGGCAGAGGATGTAAGATCCCATTTTCCCATGGGGAACAAAAATAAAACCCCATTTTAGAGAGTTTTCTGCTGGTCTTTCTTGAATTTGTTGAGTTTCTCTGGGAGACGGGAATTCCTGGCAGGAACAAGGCCTTTGATTCTTCACCCCTCTGGAAACTGAGCTGATGTTTTATTTTTCCATGGTGCAGTCTGTTCCTGCTTTGTTGACCTGGATATTCCTCCTTGTTTAGAGAACTTTTGTGTTAGGCTGGAAAAACAAAAACATGGGCTTTTGCTCATTTTTCATCAAGCTAAAATGAAACACAAAAAGCCCAAGAAGGCCTTTGGGTTTCCAGAGGCATTTCAGATATGTTAAAAGTATTAAAAATTCCAAGTCTGACAACTGCAGCAAAGCAACTTCAGTTGATGTTTATTTCTTTTGGTCTTTTAAAAGCCTTCTCCTCCCTTGTATTTTTTTTCTATGATGGTGAAAAATAATTCAGAAAACTACAATAGAAAAGGACCCTTTTCCTCTCTCTTTCTCTCAATATTTTGACTTTGAAACTCCTCAAAGTCTTGAAAGGGAGTGATGCATCCTGTCTGCAGGGACAGAATTCCCATAGCAGGGCACTCATCGCCCCTATTGTGGAGGATAATGCAATGATGGGAATAGCAGGAGGAGAGGAATGGTTTTATGGTGTCCTCCTTCTCCTGAGGGCATTTCCAGTCCCATTTGTACCTCCACCACCAAGCCATGCCAGGGCTCTTAAGCCTTCCCCAGACTGGAGTGGTTTTTTGGAGGAGCGGGGCCAGAGGAGGAAACAAACAGCAGGATGGGATAAAACAGTCTCTAAGTATTCCCCTTGCTTTCCCTCTCCATTCCTGGCTGCAAACCCCCCGTCCCAAGCCCCCACAGCAGCCCTGGGATCACAAGGACAAAGTGTGGAACAGAAAAAGGAGGACTGTGACATCTGCTCAGGAAATGAGCATTGATTAGGAAGACAACGTGCTGCCATTCGGGCTGGTGACACCTGAAAGCCCACTCAAAAACCTGTCCAAAGATAAAAACATGAAGCAGGAAATGGTTTTACCCTTAATTTTTATGGAGTGTGTGGATTCAAGGAGACTGAGATGAAGCATGACCCAGGACAGTGACACGCTTGCAGTCAGCATCTGCCTGGGGATGGCTTTGCTTCCAACACTGAGCATTCAAATACTCCATGGACTGAATGCTCCAATCGAACCCTGAATTGAGTCAGCTCCTGGTCAGGGCCTCATAAAGCCTTGATCACTGCAGAAGCTGCTGAAGCTGCAGCCCAGCAGTTGGCTGACATCCCTTGGGAGCACTGACACACATCAGCAGCAGGAGCAGCTCAGCACACGAACCAAAAATGTCAAAATGTCAAAGAGGAGCTGAGATGGGAGCTGGGATGGAGGGGCAGGGTGGGTTAAAGCATCTCGAGATGATGCAGGGCTTTGACAAGAGGCTGAACCGGCAGAGAGGAGCTGCTGCATCTCCAGCTGCAGGCAGGGGCTGGCAGGAGGCTGCAGGGAGGCCCTGGGAGCTGTGGGTGCAGAGGGAGGAGGAGCAGAGCATCCTTCCCTGCCCTCAGGCTGCCCTGGGAGTGCTGCCTGTGCTGGGCACTGCCAGGTGCCCCCGAAGCACCGACTGAGAAAGCAGCTCAGGCTCAGAAATGAGATTTCTGCCTGGGTTGCAGATACACGTGTGGAGGACAGAAAACCACCGCTGTAAATTAAAGATATGAACAAAATGAAGGGAAATGCCAGCTCCTGCAACAAATGGACAAAAGCAATGCTAATTTTAAAAGGTGATGTGCTACAAGAGAAGAAGTGTTAATTACATGCATGGCAATGCATACATTAACCTTTCACTGTGTCGAAAATATTTCAGCAACAGGCATTGATTCCTGCAGGGAAGGAAAATCTGTGCTCTGATTACCTTGACTTTGGGTTCACATGGTAAAAATGTGGATGGTGAGAGTCTTGTGCCATTGCTTTAAAACACAGCTGCCATGCCATGGTGGCACCAAAGACTGTCCTGCACCACAGGGAGGGCAGAGGGTGCTCCCAAAAAGCCATTCCTGAGGAGAACTTGCCATTGGAACCATCCCAGCACGGTGCTGCTGTTCATAATGCATTTGCCACATTCATCACTGCTGCATCTCTAATGTATCATCACAAATTAGTCAAATCCTGACCTGTGTGCACAAGTCAGGAGGCCACTGCTGATACAGGAGAATTTCCCTGAGTGAGATTAAGAAGATTAACTCTTGATTAGTTTATACCTGGGATTAGCAGCATTACAGGGCTGATCCTGGTTTCAGATCCAACAATCTCTCTTTTATTGAGAAAGCATGGTTGGAAATAATAGATCATCATGCAGGCAGAGGGATGCTCCACATGTGGGTAAAGATCTTTTAAAAGGTGAGAATTGTACCACCCCTTATTTCCCACCCAGAGGAATGACGTGCACTGCCTGCATTCCATTCTGCTCAGTACTGCCTGCCTGGATTTTTGTTTTAATTCTGACAAAGTGCCTGGAATTGCAACAGAACTCCCCACAGCACAGGGATAAAAGGAAATCAATCATGTTTTTGACACTTCCTGAAGCAAAGTGTTTAACATACAGGAGATCCATTACAACCACTTGTCAGATAAGCCACCCTGTGCTTGTAGTAACCTGAATATGTGGCATGCCTTAAATGAAATTAAGCTGTTATTAAAGGATGCAGAAAATCCAGCTCTCCACCAGTCTCCTTGTAAAGCATCCTGCCAATTTCTGCTGGTCCTTTTAAAAGCACACCCCTCCCATGACAGAGTACAAATGGATTTAACTTCTGCTGCAGCTCTTGGTTCAAAAGTAGCAAACTCACCATTAATCACTGATCCAACTTGTCAGGTTCCAGCAGCAATTATTGCAGCCCTGGCTCACAGGGCTTTGGAATTAAAAGCATCCATAACCTTTGTGTGGAAAGGGCTTCCTCTTTTTGGCTTCAGAATCCCATTTTTCTTTCACAGCACACTCATAACTTCCATACAGGTGGCTGTTTCCAGTGCAGGTTAAACCTGTGAGTTGATTAAATGACAGCAGTGAATGGTACCAGACAGAGCCCTCCAAAAGCAGAAGGTTGCTTGGTTTTGGAGCTGGTGCTCTGTTCCCTCCCCAGAATTCAGAGGGTCCTCTATCCCTCTCTCTAGGGAGAATGGAAACCTCTGTATCCCTGTTTTTTCTCCTCAGTATGAATGCCTTTCAATTTTAGGTTTGTAAGAATATCTCTACTTTTCATCCATTCCAGCTGTGACAGATATTTGATAGGTAGAAATGGAAGTTATGACCATCAGGGATAGGAGATGAATCAGTTGACATTCCCCTGGAGCCATGGGATTCAGATTGGCTCCTGGAGGATGGGAAAATGGCTCTGACAGGGAATCCTGAAATCCTGGGCTAGGGAAATATGTTTTTGTAATTACACGTGTTGATGAGGAAAGGATAAGCAAAGGATAGAGCAGTATTTTTTTTCTGCCTGATCCAAGAAATATTAGCCTGCCAATTTTAGAAATCTATGAAAAATCACCTTGTAGTTATTAGGGCTGGGAGTTACAATGAATTACAGAATCCTTGGAGCAATATTTCTGAGAGGTTTTATATAGACACATTTCTTAGCACCGAAAAACAGGGAAATAATACCACACATGGGATTTGTGGGTTGGTAAATGAAAGCAACACTTGCTCTTAGCAACCCGAGTGCATAAAAGGGCTGAGTCTTCACTCTGACCTCAGTGGATGTTGCAATCCACAAATTAATGCTCACATTCTACCTGCTTGTGGGATGCTGATCCAAAATGGGAATTTCTGAGGGATCTTCACTTCAGAAGTGTTGTTTGGTCTCAGGTGTGGGCAGGCAGCTGCCAGGCTGTTTAGTCACCATTTCCTCTTGTGTTTAATGGTTGGATTGGGAATTTCTCTGCCTTCCATGGTTTATACACCACCTATTTCAAGGCCTTTTTCATACTGCAGTGGCACCATATACTGAGGTGAATGTGTTTATGGAATATTAAGATTAAGGAAAAATTGTAGGGTATGAGAATGGAGAGAAGTGTGACCCACAGCATCCTTTTTTTTTTTCTCTTTAGGATTTTCCAGCTGAAATAAATCACGAAATGTTACCATTTAGAGCCTCACATGGAGCTCTGTCCCTAGATGGAAGAGAAACTGTGGCTGCCCCATCCCTGGAAAGGTCCAGGTTGGACAGGGCTTGGAGCACCCTGTGGTAGTGGAAGGTGTCCCTGCCCATGGCAGGGGGTGGCACTGAGCAGCCTTTAAAAATCCCTTTCAACCCAAACTATTCTGTGATCCTCTGAAGAGCATCCAAGCAAATGCCACAAAAATAAAAATCTCATTTATTTCAGAGGGAAAAACCACGAGCATTTGCAGAAAATATTTTGAGGCAAATGTTTCCTTTCCATTTATCTGCTTTATTAGACAGGAAAAATTGGTCTCTGGACCTTACCAAAACACATACCTTAAATCAACCCAAGCAGCTAAGGACATTAAGCCAGTGAGCTCATCACATCCTTTCCTTTCATGCCTGACCTGGAAGCTAAATTAATAAATGGATTTCTGCCTTATCTGGCCATTCAGGTGTGGGAGCAGACAAGACAGCTTGGTGAAGGTTTGTCCTTCAGACCTGGGCAGCAAACTGTGGCTGCTGCAGGGGTGCAGGGCAGATCAGATCAGTGTCCTGACATCTCTCCATGGCTTCACTCGTAAGCCCCCCAGAGGAATTGCTCAGATGAACGTGGGAGCTGGTTGAATTCAGTCCAGTATGATGGAAATTCAGGACTAATGACTTCATCATGACCCATGAGTAAACCTCTGGCCTTTCTGGTGGGGAGCTGAGTCACTGCTTAGCAGGGCAGCCCTCACTGTCTCCCAAACCCACTGCTGCTGGAATAGGGACCCCCCAGGAGCCAGCAGGATCCTGTGCTTTGAAAACCAGGAGCAGCCTTCAGCTGCTGACCCAATGCTCTGCCAAAGGCTGCTCTTAGAGGCCTTTAAGGGCAGTGCACAGTGCTGAGGTGGTATTTGGGGAGGCCTTGGTGTGGTACCTTCCTCCCCCTGCCTGCTCACAGGAGCCAGCACTCCCTCAGCCAGTTGTTTCCCAGGCAAAAATGACACAAAAATCTCCCTTCGCTCTAAAAGCAGACAGGGGAAGTTGAAGAGGTCAGTGGGCCACAGATGTCATTCCTCTGGGAAACAGAGACATTGCTGCTTCTGATTGTTTGATTCAGAATTTAGGGGAAATGAAGTTAGCATCAGTCACTGGCCACGTTGTCTGGGGCCCTGAGCAAGCTGATCTTGTGGGTGGCATCCCTGTCCATGGCAGGGGGTTGGAACTGGATGCTCTTTAAGGTCCTTTCCAATACAGTCATTCCATGACTCTATGATTGCCCCTTTCTGGAATGCCCCAAACCTCCATACGCTGGCCTGACCTTAAACAAGCCCTTGGCTTTGGCTGTGGCTTGGCAGTGAAATAGAAGAGATGGAAGGTTTTAATGGTTTGCCATTTCCTCCCCAAACAAACAGACTCACTCCAAAAAACATGGAAGAGTTTGGGGAGCTTGGAGATAGGCAACAAAAAGCCTACTTTCTTGCACTTTCAGGCCCAAAGATGTAGAGCTATGGCGAGTTTTCTGCAAGGAATTTATTCCCACATTTGATTTTGTCAATCCACTCACCTTCCCCATCTCTCCCCGGTCCCACATGACTCTGAGCTGATTGTGGATTTAGGGTCCCTCATTTGAGTGGGGTGTCAGCCCCTCCTCCATCAGGGAGCCTGTGCCAGGCACTCCTGGAGCACCCCTGCTCCCATCACAAGGAGGGCTGTGCTGGGAACAGCAGGCGTGCCAAAAACGGATTAGCCAAAGCACTTCTGCCCTGTAACAAGCCGGATTAAAAGTAATAATTCTCATCAGGAGGCTCAGTTTAATTGGTAGGATTATGCCAGCAGTGGAGAGGAAAGCTAACAGGAGATGGGTCTGGAGAAATGTGTTCCCTTGACTTCCCTCACAAACTGGAGGAGAAAACTGGCCCGTGATTCAGTTTTGCCTCTGATTCCATGTAATGACTAAATCCTGTGAAGATAATTGGTGTTATGACCATTTGTGCTGGCAGCTGTACTTCAGTACTTTTTAAAATCATTATCTGTTAAGACATTTGCAAATATACAGTGAGCCTTGCAATGCCTCATTAAAGCACTGAGGAAGACAGTCATAAATTTTATTGCCTCAGCATTACATGTTGGAGTCATAATAGTGCAGATCTGTTCTGAATGTATAAATTCCCCTATCGCTTCAGCAAAATCTCCTGCTTTTCTGCTTTGGAGAAGGGCATAAAAATGAAAAATGCCATCAGCATTCAAACAGGAAAGCCTGACTGGCTCCATTTTTTTTCATTTAAGGAAAATGCTTGCTCTAACCACACAGAGAATGTATTTTAGAATGCAACCATACTAAAACATCAGACAAATGCTGTTCCTGCAGCAATTTTAGGGAATAGATTTATCTGTGTTGTTTCACTTCCAGCTCACTGTTTCTCCTGATACCCATTAACTTTTATTTCAGGGTCTCTATCCAAGCTTATTGAGGTCAGTGGAAAGATTGTTACTGGTTTCTTTTGGTTTTGCATCAAACCCTTGATCAGGACATCTCAATTTTTATTAGGAGAGAATAGAATAAATTTGGTGGTGGTTTAGAAAAATTATTTTGCTGTTGGGTTAGAAAAATTGGATGTTATTAAATGGAGCTGAAAGACAGAAATTCATGTGATATCATTCTGTATTCTAGGGACAGGCCTCTGTCTTCAAGAATTTGCTGTTTGCCTTGTAAATTTGTACATGTAAAAAATGAACTTTAGTAAGAGTTTGATGCTGTGAGCTTTCCAGAAGTTTGATAGTGTTTGAGAGACAAAAAATCCCATTGAGTGAGTCACCTGTGTCTTATTCCACGTGAACCTGGCAGATAAATGAGCACAGATAAATATTATTTAGCCTGATGCAACCCCCATGGGCTGGGATCAGCCTCTCTCTGTTCCTTCTGCTCTTCCTCTCTGCAGGCCTGTGGATGTGGGGAGAGACTTTCCAGGGTGTGTTTTGTCCCTGATGTATGCAGGAGTCCCATCATTGTGCAGCTGTGTATTTGTGTGCAGATCCAGGGAAAATAAATCCCCTTTGTGTGGCTCCTCAGAAGGAGTTAATCTGTTTAGGGTGGAGCCATCTATCCTGTAAGGCCAGAGAGAGCTGTGTTAAATGACAGGGATGCTGAGACATCCCCACTGGAGGTTCACTGTCATGCTGACACGGGGAAGGAGATGCAGAGCAGGGACAATTGGATGACACTATCAATATAAAGCCAGCTTTACCATCATCGTCCCCAGTGATTTAATTCAAGGGTATGAGATCATTCACTTTGAGTTGATGCAGAAATATGGCCCGTGCTTGAAGGTCTGAATATTTCCACAGAGATAAAAATACCTCTTGCTCACAAATTGTTCAAAGGCTTCACTTGCCTTTTGGAGCTGGATTGGCAAGCAGCATTCTGGGATGCTCTCCTAAACTCTGCAGAAGGGAATTCCTGCCCTACACTGTGAAATGGAGCTGGGACAGCATCAGCTGGGACAGAGGGAGCAGGAAAAGGACACCCCAATATCCCTCAGCGTCCAAAAAATATTCACCTGTGTCGTGACTGATGGAGCCAAACTGGGCCATAGCCATTGATATGGCTCAGCAGCTGATCCCTCTACAGCCTCTTCCATCCTCCTGCATCTCTTTGCTACCCTCGTTAAGAACCGTTTTAAAAGGACAGAAATAAAGCAAACACATTTAGGGTTTGTCATTTATTTCACAGGCAAGACAAAAATCTATAAAAAGAAAACTAAACAAGGAATCATAGGAAAATCTTACCAATAAATGAGAGGCCCCGGAGTGTTTTGGTCGCTGAAGCTGTCCAGAGGCGTTGCCAGATTTTTTTCCCAGCATGCTGGAAAAACTCTTCCCTAGGATAGATCTGCTTTGTCAAGTGTTGGGAGAATTGGTCTGGCCTTGCTGAAGTTGAGGGTGGAGCTGGGAATGAAGCCTGGCTCTTGGTTGAACCCTGGCTTTGGACTGGATTGTGGAGACAAGAGCACCTCTTGCTATAGTTGAGGAACAGACACAAACATTTAAGCATCAGACTTTTTCCCCCTTGCCTTTTTCCAAGCTTTAGGTTTCTTCCTTCTCCTCTTGGACTCTCTCATAATTTTGGGAGCTTGACCTCTGAGCAATTCTGGCAGCTGTGCATGCCAGTGTTGACATCCTGGCCCTGTGCAGCTGCACAGCCTGCAACCCTCTGTGGGCAGGAGGTCACACCACCTCTGGAAAAAGAGTAAAACTGAGAACTAATGATTGGCCTATCCCCACATCTCCAGCCTGAAAATCTGAATGTATTTAAGAACACAACTGGCAACTTTCTAAGGGCTGGCACTGCTGGCTCTCACTGAGAGTGGGCACATGAGGAGGGACAAAGGTTTGGCTTAGTTCCTCAGAATCCCAGTCAGATTTCTAAAACACACCAGGGCAAGGGAGCTGGCTCAGGCTGATTCCTGTCTGGACCAAGAAGTCATTCAAATTTGAGTCAGATCCTCGTTCTTGCCTTGTGTAGGATGTTTGTTGTACAGCTGTGTGCTTGGTGAGGGGACAGGCCAGCCCTTGGTGAGCCTCAAGGAACAGTCAAATATATTCTTACTGAAACACCCCCAGGGCTGTAAGGAGAGTATTCAGCATCTACAGGAAATACTTTTAGGATTAAACACAGGAAAGAACTTTCTACTCTCTTTTTTTTCCCACTTAGAAATTAATATATTGTCCCTAGTTGCATAGTTAAGGGATATTGATGAAAGAGAGACTGATTTTTATCAAATCCCAGACATCTCTGATGCATCACCTTTATTTCTTTTAAGCAATCCCACAGGAATATGAGGGTACAGGATAGCAGAGAAATCTGCAGCATGATATGAAAAAACTGGATAATTTCACCAGCGCCCAGTGCTGATATTACAGTTCTCATTACACTCCTGTTACAGCAGCACATTTCATTGCCTCCTTTTCAACTCAGCCAGAGACTTCTGTCGGAATTCCTGTGCATTCTCCTTCAGCCTTGGTACACTTTGAGCATAAGAAGCTGCCCCAAGGAGACCCTGTGTGAATTCTGTACTGAGCACAGCTGATGTGCAGCTCCACGTGTGACAACGAGCAGATGTACAAGGCTGGGCTCTGTGGCACTGCTGGGAGCTGACCTCCCCTGAACTTCAGACTGGTGGGAACCAAGCAGCTCCAAATGTTTTGCAAATTGACCCTCCTGCCCAGAAAAACCAAAGGCAAATTTAATTTAGGGTTAAGCGGAGAGGTCAGATGTTCTCATTGCAATGTGAAGGACTGAAAAGAAGTCTTTTCAAGGTTCAAACTTGGGCTGCTGCAGTGTAAGACAGGCCTCTGTTGCTTGGATCCATACCAGGGAAAACTCTTGTTTATGTTGGTGTCAAGGAGAGCAGCATCTGGCCCAAGACAAGAGGCTCATCCACTCAAGCCCTTTAATGGTATCAGACATGGTGCTTATCACTTCTCATTAAAACATAAAAGGAAGCCAAAAAGGACGAGCACAGTTTGTTCTGTTTCTACTCCAATTAGATGCACTTTGTTACTTTCTGGATCATTCACCCCTGGTTCAGTTTAAGTTTGTTTTAAGGAAGGCTAATCAGCCTTTTAACCAGAGAATCCTCGGCCTCCCACTGCTCTCTTGCAGTGCTGCCTAATCAGGTAGAAGGAACATTTCTGCTTTGTGCAAGGGCTGGTGCTGACCTTAGGAATTGTCCAGTCAGTAAATCACCACTGAGGGCTGCCACGATGCTCTCAGTGATGTGGCACAAATAAATGAGGCATTGAATGTCCGAGAAAGAGGCAAAGGACCTGGAGATGTGTGAGTAAAAGAGTGGGCTACATCCACATCCTCCTTAAATTTTCCATGTTTAATTCTTTTCAAGCAAGGACCAAAACAAACTTCTCCAGTGACCAAATGTAGGCTGAAAATGGGCCTTGTGATGAACAATTGGATTTTTCCTCAGTTTTTAAGCAAAGCAAAACACAAGTGGTACATGTGGAAGAGGGAAGGCTAAGCACACGTGGATGTTCCCATGCAGGCAATACTGTGAGGAAACCCACTCTTAGATTGAATTCATTAACCCCTCCTGTCTGTCCTGGTGCTCCATTTGCTACCCATCTGGGCATGGAGAGCATAGAGGAAAGCAGCCAACACTGGTTAAAGAAAAAAAAAAAAGAAATGGGATCATGAATTGCAAAATCAATAACTTGTCCAATGCTCAAACATCAAAGAAATCTCCTAAGAGAAGTCCTCTTAAAGAGGACAAGATAATAGACTCTCTTTTACTGTCCATTATCACAATCCATTTGCACTATGAGCACAGGAGGTCTCCAGGCAACCAAAGCCTTGGCTCTTGATCTTTATTTCCCAGTTTTTATGAAATGGTGATGGAAACAGAAATGAGGCAGAGATGATGGTGCTTGGGATTCTGCACTGGAGCAGGAGGAGAGAGGGAAATTCTTTTCATGTTTAACTCTGCTAACTTCACCAGGGACGATGATGGGCTATTGTCTCGGCACAATATGTTTTTATATTTTTATGAATGGCTTATTTATGCAGCTTCTATGGAACATCATCTAGTGGAAAACAATGGAGAGTGATGAGGATCTGCTTCACAGGGTTAAAGATCTGACATTCGAGGGCCCCAGTGAGCCCATGGAAGATAAAGTCCATTGTGTTTAGATTTGAATAGAAGGAATGTTCAAACTTGAAGCAGTGCCCCCCATTGTTTGATACCCTGAAGAAGCTTCCCCAGTATTTGCTTCTGGGTGAGAGGAAGACAGGTAGCTCCAGTTTCTACTTCCTAGGAGAGATGAGCCTCTTCCTGGGATCAAGTAATCTGAGGCAAACATCTTCCTCAAACACCTTCTTGCAGGGCTGTGCCTGAACTTGGCTCACTGCTCATGGTGGGTCTGTCTTTTCTGCAGCAGGACCTTAATTCCCACCTTTTCCACCTCTCTGCTGACAAATTTCAAAGTAGTGCAATGGCAATTTGCTTCTGAGTGGAAACATGAACAGCATGAATATGTTTATACGCTCACCAGGAGATCTGGCATGGAATAAACTATGCATAGTATTCTTACATAATTACTCTCAAACAAATTTTGCACTTGGAAAGCTGTCAGGTTTTTTCTCCTATTATTTCCATTTCTTCTCTGTGTCACTTTTTTTTTTTTTTTACCATCTTTGTGACTTCTTGGGTGGCAAACACGGGTTGTTAATGTTGGATTTGTGACATTGGTGTTGGTCAGGTTCCTAGAATACAGTTGCAAACACCTTCTTTGATCTCCTGCACAACACAGGCTAAAGGAACCAAGTCAATAATTCTGTCTTCAGCTCATAAAGCACACTTGAAGTATAGCCTATCTCTCAGGGAGTTATTGTCTTGATGCATTGGAACACAGACCTCAAAAAAATGGAGACTCCACTACATCTTCCTTTCTCATGGGCTCCAAATAAAATACTGGTGAGCCACCATCCCCTAGGCCTATTTTTCTCTGCCTACAGCACTGACATAGACAACAAGTGGGAAAATAACTTCAATAAGCTACAAAAAGAATTCATTTTAAATTAAACTATTCCTGTCTGATGTAGCATGATAACATCACCCTTTTACATTTAACCAGCGTCTCTGCCTGAGCCCAGCAGTCAGAACTGTGTCCTCACACCATCTTTGTGACTTGATGACATCTCTGGTTTCATTGGGCTCAGCTGGAGGAGCTGTGCTGGTCTGGGCCCATCATCTGCAGAAACAGCGTGTGGCAGCACAGCTCTGCACCTCGCCCTGCACTGGGACAGGGGACAGCAGAGAGAATGGAAATAAAGGAATTAAGGCTTGGGTGAAAGCAGCATTTTCCATTGCTGGGAAGTGCCATTTGTGCCCAGCTTCCCTCCTGACTGCAGGCTTTTGGCACTCCCTGCCCCTTGGTGGGGAGGATGCAGCAGATGAGGCCTCTCCTTGAGCTCCCTGCCCTTCAAAAGGAGGGCAAAACAGTGGGGTAGCAGCTTCCAGGGGTGAAAACAGGGATTGGAACCAAGGCTGTCCTCTAACCAAACATGCTGGGCTCCCTCTACCACAGAACCCTGGAATGACTGAGCTAGAAGTGGCCTCAAAGATCACCTGGTGCCACCCCCTGCCATGGCAGGGACACCTTCCACCATCCCAGGGTGCTCCCAGCCCTGTCCAGCCTGGCCTTGGGCACTGCCAGGGATCCAGGGGCAGCCACAGCTGCTCTGGGCACCCTGTGCCAGGGCCTGCCCACCCTCCCAGGGAACAATTCCTGCCCAAGATCCCATCTAAACCCACTCTCTGTCAGTGGGAATCCATTCCCTCTTGTCCTGTCACTCCAGGCCCTTCTCCAAAGTCTCTCTCCATCTTGCTTGTCTGGCTCCCTCAGCTACTGGAAGGCCTCAGGTCACCCTGAAGCTTCTCTTTTCCAGGATGAACAATCCCAATTCTCCCAGCCTTTCCTCACAGCAGAGCTGCTCCATCCCTCTGATCAATCTGGTGCCTCCTCTGGTCTCTCTCCAGCAGCTCCTTGTCCCTGCTGTGCTGGGGACCCCAGAGCTGGAGGCAGAGCTCTGGCTGGGGTAGCAGGGGAGAGGGTCAGGCATGAGCCTCCCTGCACAGTTTGCAGGGAAAAGCACGAACCCTCCCTAAGACTTTCTATTCATGAATGCTGAGAGCAGGAATAGGCAAAATTGTGGTTCCTGGCGTATAAAATAGCACCACATCTCTCTGAGATGCAGCAGGAATCCTCTTGTTTCTGACAGATTCACATCTCTTTTACAGCTCAGAGTACAGCATTTCTTTCTGGCTCTTTTATTTTTAATAACCATGGATGTTTAGCTGTCTGTTAAGCTTAATGAGAATAATTAGACTGGATCTGGGAGAACAAAATAGGCATAGTGTTGGTTTAGCACCATGCTATTCCCTGGGGACACTGTTCTGATGGCTGAGACACTGGAAGACATCATCTTTAACAATGAAAAAAGACTTGGTGACTCATTCCGGCTATGAAAGGGATTAAATATTTTTAAACAGAAGAGCAGTTATTAATAAAGTGCAGGAAATGATAGCAAGTTATTGCACTTTGAGCAAAAAGACAAACACGACTCCCTCCCACGTAGTACCCACTTCGATGAAACTCTCCCTCCCTCTTAAATCTTATTTTTATTCCCTCTCAACTTTCTTTCAAAACTTGTTTACTGAAGTGGCCATGATGTTATCCTTTCTCTGGGTGGATCCTCCTCTGCAGTTAATGGTCTCTGCAACTGGGAAAAACATCTCCACTCTTTGTTCAGAATGACAAAACCTCAGTACCCAGTGCAAGTGTCCCAGACCTCCTGCATCCTCCTGAGGCTCCTTTCTTCACAGATTTCTCACTAATACAGGAAGTTTTACCTGTGCCATGTATCCATGCAAAGGAAACTGCCAGTAATTTTGGTCTTACTGCATAGGAATGGCTGCAGAATATGGCCCCAGGGCTGTTCTGACTGCAAAATTATAACTGGATGAAGAAAACAGTGATAAATATGTTTTCAGTGTCCCCCACCAGCCAAAACATATTCTCACACCCATGTAACCCATGGCTTTCAGGGATGGCACCTGATGCCAATGACACAACCTTTTCTCCATATTCTATTTTAACCTTTGACATGTTTTTTGAAAGATAAATTTAATACATTTATTTATTTCACAAGTCCTTTCACGTGCTGACATTTTCCTTCCCTGCAAATATCATAATGCACCTTATTTTTCTCTTGATAATTTTATGAATTTACTGTAACTTCTTGAAGTGTTTTGGCTGCTTCCCAAGGAAATTCAAAACAATCCACCCAACTTCAGCTGAAGTGCAAAGTCTTGTTAATTTGAGGGGTTTTTGACAGGAAAGTGTTTTCCCCAGAACCTTTGCATCAGTTCCCTGCTTAACCCACTGGTGCTCCAAATCAAAATGTTCCAGCTGTCCCCCACCTCGTCCAGGAGGTTGTGCACAGCTCTGGTTTCTGGCTGCATAAATAACTTTGTTCTGATTTACTCTGCTTCCTTCCTTTCATCGCCAGTAATTGGATCCCACTGCTGGAAACCAGCCCAAACCCCAAGTTTAATTTTAGTCCACGATGCTTTACTTTTGTGATAGCCACTTTGCAAAGCACAATTCCCCTCAGCTACCAGCTCATATTTATTGTTATAAATCCTATGAAGCACGAGAACACAAGGGAAAAATGTCCTTCTTCATCTTGAAAACATAATACACAGTGGCTGGAATGTTCCAAAATGGAAAAAACCAATTATTTTATGATGTATTTTATCCACTTCTAGTGCTGTAGAGGGAAGACATGAGCCAGAAAGTTATGAGCCACAGAATTGATGTTTCAGGGGAAATACACAAAAACAAATTCTTATTTTTCCTTTTTTTCTCTTTTCTTTTCAAATGGATGCTTCTATTGTCATAACACCTCAAACCCTTTATAAGAAAACCACAGAGTTAAGGCTCCTACCCTTGCATTCTCTCTGAGTTGAAAGATGAGGCTCTGGGGCATTGAGTTTAATATCCCTATTTAATATCCCTTTAGTCTATCCTTGCTTCCCTGTTTTAACATTTGTGACCCAGGCTCATATTTCCTTTCTGGATGTCTTCTGAACAGTGAGATGAATCTTTGTTTAATTTTGGCTTTTTTCCCCACTGCTG
This sequence comes from Lanius collurio, assembly GCA_020086605.1. Lineage (NCBI taxonomy): Eukaryota > Metazoa > Chordata > Aves > Passeriformes > Laniidae > Lanius > Lanius collurio. Next base: position 29,989,736 of record JACBWW010000010.1, on the reverse strand, counting down.
AGATTGTTTTATTTCTTGATCAGCTGTTATAGCAATGATTTTCTGCAATGTTTCTCCTTTTTCTTTTTGTTTTTTTTTTTTTTTTTTTTGGAAACTGTACATCTGCTCTTGGCATCTGTTCCATATCCTTTATGAACACTGAAGCAAGGAATTTATTTAATTTTTTTTTCTTGCAGAGGCTGAGTCTATTGTCTAGAAATTATTTTCTTTGCCTTAAAAAGCCCACAGTCTCCTTCATCAACACTTTACTCTTCTCACGCTGGAAACACTTCCTATTGCTCATCATCTGCTGGAATTACATTTTATTCCATGTCATTACTTTCCATGTTATTTCTTTAGAGTCTTTAATTGCATTCAGCAACTGTTCCAGCCTTTCCCCCTTATCTAGCTCTTTATTGCTCCTCGTTACTCCTTGCACACCCATATTTTCATTTTTTTAATGCTTCCAGTGTATATTTAATGACATCCACGCTCTGTGAACCTATTAGAAGCTGGCTTCAAAGCTGTGGCTTTTCTACCTTGTGTCATTTCGACCTCTTTATTCCACAGGATTTCATTGCATCTCCTCTGTTTGAATGCAAACATCTTTTTTTTTTCATTTAACCTCCCTCGCAGTAGGAAGCAAACCACCTATGCTGAAGAGTTTTAGTCTAATTGAAATATTTTGCTCTTGATAGGTTCAGCTCAAGTGGAGAGTCTCTCTCTGTGTAGTTTTTGCATTGGATTTAGCACTAAAGAAACCCTCGTGCACCTCAGCAAAGTGCTTGACTAATGCATTTATTGCCCCAACTTGTTTGTGTCTGTGAAGTTATCATCTTTCATCCTGAAGTATTATTACACACTGCTAGCCAGTAAAGTGAAAATGGACAAACACACAGCTTGGTTTATAACAGATCTTTAAACAGATCTTTTAATGCTTCACTGAAAAATTACCAACAGAGGCTTTGCTCTCTGGAGAGTGCCAAGAACTCACAAAGCTCAGCAATTCTGACACAGGGGCACAGGGAAAGTGAACCCAGCTCAGACCAAGCGTTTCTAAACCTCCAAGGGCTGTTAAATGTGCAGATTCCCTGCAGCTGGGTGCAGTGACCCTGCAAAGCTCAGAGTGAGGAGGGGGCTCAGAGCTCCTGATGAGCAATTCCATCACCAACACCACATCAGCCACTCCGAGGCTCAACCATCAGGAGCTTCAGCACAGCTTGTAGCTCTTCTTCTGCAGAGAAAAGAGTGTCTTCCTCTTCCATCACCCTCTCAAAACAAAAGTCAAGTGGGGAAAAGTTTGTTTCCCCTCCTGTGTGTAAGCAAGAGAAGCCCTGGAGCAGGAGATTTGTACAGTCTGAGCGTGAGATGAACACTCATCATCAGCAAATACATGAGGAATTCAAGACCAGCCCAAAATTCGTTTTACATGTTTATCCAATATGTAAAACAAAAAAGTTAGAAATTCAGGAAAAGAAGCCAAGTCTGAAATGGACTCTAAAATCCTTGCTAGCTAACTGAAAGCAGGACTCTTTTTTTTTTATTTTTTATTTTTTTTTAATTTTCACACTAAGAATTCTGTGGCCATTAAGAAATATTTTCTCCTTAGATCACTCTGGAACTCAAGACCCCCACCTACTCTTGAAATTAACTTTTTAAGATATATTTGGAGCTGATTATTTAAAACCAAAAATCAGTAGGATGAAACCATCTGCAGATTCTTGCAGAGCCCAGTGCATCAAAGTTCTCCTGGTTTGTGCCATAAGAGATTCACTGACTGTTCATGTTCTGGTAGACCATATATTCTCCCTTTGGGATATATTTAAATTTTGGAATGGCATCAGAGAACTCATATTACAGGGAAAATTTTGCAAAATTGTCTAATGCTAGTTCCCCTGAATTCCACATTCCCCATTATCCTTGGGGATGATGGAACAGATCCATCCCACTGATGCTAAAAAGGTTTATTGCAGTGAATGGAAAGAGCTGGAACTCCTCATCCCACTGGAGTTTATGGCTGTTGGTGGAAAAGAAACACCTCCTTTGGGGGAAAGGCTGGAGGAGAACTGTGCTGGGAAATCAGCCACGTGCAGACAAAGGGATTTCCATTGATATTTTAATGCAAAAAATTGCCAGAACAGCATCTGAACGTTCATTTGGACAACACCAACAATCAAAGGAAACCAAAGCAAAACAGCAAAGACAATTTGTTGGCAGATGGAAAAGGATTGGGAAGTTAATGGCTTTGGGGAGGGCTGCCCTGGGCTGCAGTACAGCACATCTACAGCACATCTGGTTGGACCCCTGTCCTAAAAGGAACAATGTAATAATTGTGAACTGAGCTGGCTTTAGATTCTCTCACTGAAAAATCTTCAAATAAAAGCTATAGTCTAGATGAGATTAAACTGTACTATTTCCTTAGAGTAAGGAAATCCACGTCAAAACCAACTGCAGCCAAGTCTGACAACATGAAGTTGTATTTTATGAGCAGAAAAAAAAATCCTCATTCATATCTTCCAGAAATTAGTAGGAAAAGGGTTTTCTGTTATAGAAAAACCTGCTGCAGTGGCCACAGCTCAGATCAGTTCCCTCACAGATTTGGACACTGTAGTTCACCACATTTTTAGCTTTTTCTTTGTTGCAAATATAGATGTTCCATGCATCCATCATTTTAAACCTTTCACTCTAGAATGCAAATTACTTAAATAGTACACTCACTTCCATATAATTTCTGGACATATGCTGACAAGTACAATAGAGTTTTTGTCAATTATACTAATGAAAAATTGGTTTTCACAGCCTGGCTATTGAAAAGAAATTTGCTGTTTATAATAAGGGTGATGTCATTAACTTATTGAGGCAGCTGCAAATGAAAATTGATGATTAATTTCAGCAAGGCAAGAAGAAATTGTGCATGTGAATTATTGGTTACTCACCCAAACGAACTCACTGCCATGTGAGAGAGTCTCACAACTACACTGAGGAGGAATAAGGAGCTTAATGTTGCCTTTGGTGGTGCAAAACTGGCAGTGCCCCCTCTCCTCTGCCTCGATCAGCAGGTGACACCTGTGGGCAGCAAAAGGCACCTGTGATGAGGAGAGATGGTGCTACCAAGCAGGAAATCATCCAGGCAGCCCAAAGGCCTCAGTGATATCATTATTCTCATCTTTTTAAAGTTTCATCGGTGCTGTACCTTAAATTATTGAGCTATTGTCATACCTATGCCAGGTTGCTCCTTATAAGTCAGCCACTGATTCAGCACAAACATAACCATCAGAAAAGCTCTCAATACACACATTTCTCAAGTTGCCCTCTTTGAATAACATTTCTTAACATTTCATTAAACAATAGATGAATTTTCTCAAACTAGCAGCATCACATAAGAGAATTTTTTTTCCCCCTAAAGCAGTGTAGATCACACATAAGTGCATGGACACCTGCTTTTTAAATTAAAAGTTTCCCAGATTTCTCTGGGGCTGCAGTGGAACAAGAAGGGGAGATTTACACACCCTTCCCTTCTGAGCATGCCTGTGTTGAAGCTGAGGCTATGGACCATGCTGAAAAACTGGTTTAATTTACAGCATCCCAGTCTGCAGGCTGCAGCATTCTTCAGCCAGCAGGAAGATGAAGACAGCTCTGCTGATATTTAACTTTATCCCTCTGTGTTGTTAACCAACATAAGCAAACACTTTCCCTTCAGAGAATGGGGGAATGTGGCAAAGAATTTGTAAAATGATTCACAAGAGCTGCAAGGACAGAGCCACAAGTGTTGTGGGAAGCTTCCAGGAGCATATCTGCCTCCTTTGATTATGTGTTTCTGGAGCAGGTGCTTTCTGTGATTCTGATTTCTAAAGAGCTCATGTATTTTTTTCCTCTTGGTTTCTGAAGTTCTGAGTACCAACAACACTGAAATCATCAGCTATTTTTTTTTTTTTTTGTCTGGAGACTGTCAAGAGGAGTAAAATGATCTGCATGCACAGTTCAAATCAGCATTATTTGGCATTTTGATGCACTCAGGGCACTTAGCCATGAAAATCTTGCAGTGTTGAATAGACAATTTTACAGCTGGGAGACTTTTTAGACTTTTGTTTATGACTGAAGCTACAAGCCACAGCCCATCCTAGCAAAAAGGCTGGACTAAAGCCAGAGTTTTGAAGTTTTCTGCAGTGGGCCATAGCACAAAAAAAGATGTCACATTTTTATTATACCCTTAATTTTCATGAGGCAAAAAGAAGTAAGTGCCAAGTCTTGTCTCAATCCCTACATTACACTTAAAACACTTCTCTTCTGGAGTTTTACACTTAAGGGTGTTATACTTGTTACAGACTGCCCAGGTAGCAACTATTTCCTGAAACACTCTAATGCTTGTCATTGTAACAACCTGTTTTAAGTTGTAGGAGTTAAACAGAGACTTGGTGGAAAAAACTTGAGCCTGCAATTAGCAGCTGCCTACAATGAGCAGCCTTAAATCCTGACATTTTTTAGCTTTGCTCTATGAAATGCACTTCACTTAGGGTTTGCAATTCAGCTGCACTTCCTGGGCTTCTCCAGGTTTCCAGGGTAAGGGCTTTCATTGGCAGAGAGCCCCTGGCTGATGGGACAGAAAAGCACTCAGGAAATCACTGAGCCCCAGCTGAGAGATGTGAAATTCCTTCACCTGCCTGCATGCAGTAGAAAAGTCAGTTTTTTTGTGGCAGTGGAGATGACAGAAGTCATCTCACTCTGCCAGCCAAAAGCAGGCACCAGCTGGCTCTTTCTGCACCTGGGATGGTGCCAGCAGCAGCTCTGGGCAGGCTGTGAGACCCTGTGGGCACCCCTCACCCACCAGCAGCAGCTGCTGGTGCAGGGCACGGCAGGGAACGCTTCCCCTGCCAGCCGTGCCAGAGAACAACAGGAACTGGTAAATCGTGGATGGGATGTGCAGCAAATGGGGCTGGAAAGGAGCTGGAGAGCTGGGGAGCTCGTCCTCTGCAGGGAGACTCCATGGAGAGGGAGCTTTAATAAAACAGTGTGAAGGTGTGAGGTGGCATCAAGCCACCCAGAAACTGAGTCCCCAGGCAAGATGGCAATTTGAGCGTTCCTCTCCTTGCTGTGGGGTTACATCAACCAGCAGGAATTGTCCCTGCTCATTGCAGGGGGGTTGGATGGGTGATTTTTGGGGGTCCCTTCCCACCCAAACTGTCCCATGAGCCCCGGTCAGCCCAGTGCCCCAAAAGAAACAGCCTCACATCTCAGCTGGTGCTCTCCCACCTGCTTTCCAAGGATAAACCCCTTCCAGTGATTAACTGTTCTTTTTATTGGACTTTTCTTGATACTTAACTTGGCTCTTCTGATGTATCCTTTATGTTTACTGCATCCTTTATGTTTATTGCTCTTTCTGCTCTTGGCATAAGCATTTATTCCCTCCCTCTTTACTATTGCTTTTACCTCTTTGCCAATATCTGTCCTGACAGCCTTTCCTCGGCTGAACAGACCACAGACCCTAAAAATGCTCCCACTTTTTTTAGCTGTGTGATCATTCCCACTCCATTCACCTGCAGTGCAAGGCCAGGTGTGACCATGCTCAGCACCCAAAACAGAGGAGCCCAAAGCTTTGCCAGACCCACAGAAAGAAAGGACTCAATACCTGACATGAACAGCCAGATAAAAAATCTCAGCTCACTTTGAGTCACTGTTGAATCACTGTGCCCAAGGATTCTCTCCCCCAGGAGTGTAAAATAATGGAGACCTCCTCTCTTGAAGGGTTTGACTCACCTTCCCCAGTACCCTGGCACTGTTGCCCAGATTCCCACTTCTCCACCTTTCATGACAACAGTCATTTATCAACTTTCTCAAGCAAAACAGCTTAAGCTGAGCTGCTGCTCATCCTCGTGAGCCAAAGCCTTGTCATGTCTTTAAAAGGAGTTTGGCTGGGGGAAGGTCAGAGGTAAACAATCTGCTGTGTCAGGCCAGATTAGACTTCATTTTAAGGCATGATACCCTTTTCTGTTATTAATGCTGCCAGGCACTGAGGAGTTTCATTAACTGCCTACAGCAAAGCCAACGTGATTTTTTTTTCTACAACAGAACAGCCAGTAACATGCACCAAATATTTGTGTTATAAAGGGAGCTTACCTTGAACTGCAATAAATTTCAGGTTTTCTTGTTGTCTACTTGCTCCCCCGGATTTTCTCTAGAGGTAACCTACCTTACTTAAAGTCCTTCACAAATGTTGATGCCTTTTTCCTTTTGAGGTGGCTGTCAGCGTTCATTGCCATCTCAGGGGACTGAAGCAGCTCCACCAGACTCCAGGAGAAGATTGATTTCTGATTCAGTTCCTTAGTTATTCTTTAGGCCATCACAGTCCATTAATTTGTACCTTGTGCCTCCTTCCATTTGCAAAACCTTTCCTTGAGTGGGTTTACCCATGGCTTTTTAAAGACCCCGATAAGCCCTACCTGGTACCATCCTGAGTCTGGCCAGGGTTAAGGGAGGTCAGGCATTTCCTGGAGTTATGGATTATAACACTTAATTAAAACGTACTTCCACGTTCCTTCAGTTGCTCTGAACAATAACTCACCTTATTCAACAACCTGACCTTTGAAGATGAACAGCTTCCTTTAAGCATTGCCTCTGAATAAAGGAATTCTTGTGAAAACAGCAGAAGCACCCATTATGTAATTAAAACTTCCCTGTTTACATGGAAAATCACTGAGACTAATGCTGCAGGAAGATGAGGGCTTTAAAGGGGAGAACCTTGACTTTCAAGTTCCGCTGAAGAACATGAGTCATCTTTGGGAATGGGATTAAAGTGAATTTCTGCTTCAGCAGTAGGCTTGCTCTGAGACACTCCTTTTCCCCTGATTTTCTGGCTGCTTCATGTCTCTGCTCAGGGTCAAGCTAGGAAGGGGAGAAAATTAATGCCATCAAGGTGTTCCTGCAGCAGCCTCTGTGGTGAAAATGAGGGTGTGAGATCTGCATCACCTCCAACAAGATGATCTTGGCTTCTCCAAATCTCCCCTGCACTGAGCAAGTCAGTGTCACCAAAGTCATGTGGTGGTGATCCCAAACCAGTCATCGTGTGGGACAGGATGTTCTTCTGAATTTAATGGCGTGGAGAGAGAAAAAGAAAGTTTATGAAGAGTCTTGATAAAGGAGACTCTGCTGGAAGTTTTACTCTGTGCTATTTTTCTGATGTTGCATTTTATTGCCACTTGTTTTTGAGGTAGTGTTTGAATTATCTATTCTTTTAAAGGTTATAGGCAATAAAAAAGGTAGTGCCAGCAGTTTTCTGCCTAGGATAAGATACTCTCAACAACACAGTTAGAATAGAAAGGAAATATGAGTTACTTTATTGATCCCTTAGGAGGAAGCAAAGCCAAACAGCAGAAAAAAAAATATTCTGCAGGCTATGACCTATAATATAGGTAGCTGTAGAATAGGGACTTCATTGTGCATCTGTAGATGAACTTCTACAATTCATACCTCATTTAGGGCATTAAAAATGACATTTTTAAAAGCAGGCTGACCTTTGCTGTTTGACAGTGTGTTTAGAGTTTCCATCACCCCTGAAGGTGGAGGAGGCACCTCTCATTTCAGGGGTTGTTGAGTTGGCACTCTCGCCCAACAAATCTCTGAGAGACCAGGGAGAATTTTCTTGGTAAAAGAGGAAGCTATTCCAGAGAAAAGGGAGGTGTAGGAGTGAAAAGGGATGGGAAAAGAAGTTGCAGGTGACTTCTTAGAGGGACCCTCTTGTGAAATCTATGAAGGATCACAGTAATCTCCCTGTCCCTTGGAGAACACTCAGGGCCAGAATCCCTTGTGAAAGAACTTTTGCTCATCCTGTGATGCAAAATTAAAGTGCATCATTTGTAAGAAGTTTCCAGAATGGATTCTGAGTTCATCTGGCAACTCCCATACCTCTGTGTGAGCAGCTCTGTTGCAGTGAGGGGAACCACTAAGACAGTGCAGTAAAATATCCTGGAAAAGGCGTGTGGGGAGGACTTGCACAGCCTGCAGTAAATCCATATTGCCATATGTGGTAGCCCACACTGGAGTAGGGGATTTGTGGGGATTTGGAAGACATCAGCTGGGAAAATTAGACAAGAATCAGAGGAAAGCAATTCCAGGAGCTGTGTCCACACAGAACAATCCTTTAGGAATCTGGTGAATATAAGAAACCTGAACCTAAAATGTTTTGATGAACACAGCTTTGAAAATAACTCAATATGTTAAAGGCCAGAGTTTTTGAAACCTGGTTTAGTGTGAAATAGGGACTCTTGATGGAGAAATATCAACACTCATCCAAGAACACCTTCCAGCAGAATGTGTCCTTCAGGATACACCCAAGCTCTGAAAAACTCTTCCAGTTTCTCTAACCCTCACCCTATTCCCCAAACAGGTGAGACTGCTTTTGGAAAGGCTAAATTCCAATATCAGTTAAATGCTGGCAAATGTGGAAGACCAGGGAGGTGTAGCAAAGCTTCTGTGTGGAGATACTGTCCTGGAATGTTTTGGGGATCCATGGATGTGATTTGAAAACTATTAGAGGAATAAATTCCCTGGCAATGTTATGTCATCCCACTGACATCTTGCTGGTGTTTATGGGACTTGCCTGCTTCCAGGGTAACCTGAAGTCTGCTTTAAGTTGTAAATAATGATTTTTAATTTTTTTATTAAGCCAACCAGGCTGATCAGTTTACAAACAATAAATTTCTAGTTTCAGATTTTAACAGTACAACCACTTATTAGGAAATATCAAAGGATTTGCCTGTTCTTTCAGAGAATGGTAGCAGGTGACCTTTGGTTTGGATGATCAAAAATGATATTCTTGTCAAGTCTGCATTTTCATCCCTGCCCAGATTATGCACAGAATTTCTGGTGAAAACAAAACTGAAAGAAGAGGACAAGGAATTGGTAAAGTCCCTTTGTTGGAATGGACAAAGTCTGAGAGCAAATCCCAAGTACGGTTTTGGTGGTGTGAGCACGAAAAAGATGTGTTTTTATTTTCTTGGAGGCTTCATCCCTGGGTGAAAGGATGCTTGGTGTGTTATTCACAGAGAAAATGCCATCTGGAGATGAGTTATGTTACACTCAGCCCTGAAACTGTGCTCGAGAGTGAATCAATTCTGAGCTGCAAAGTGTAAGAACAGCACATAATATTTATGTGGTGTCAAGTTTATGCCCTTGAAAGTGCAGCTCCCAGGACTGTGGGCTGGGGAGCTCCCCAGATTTCAGGGCAGATCTATGGATGCAGCCCAGCTGAGCACAGGCAGCTTCACTGGCTGCCACACAAAATGCTTGTTCCCTGATGAAGTAAGTGCTGTTTATCTTTCCCAAGTTACAATCAAATTTAGAGGAGATTGCCAAGGGAAAGTAGGCAAGCTTATTTTTTTTTTTTTTTTAATCCATTTTCAATTTTGTTAATAAAGTACTTTCCAAGTGTGGTCTTGCATGGATGTTAGGAACTCTGTTTAATTTTTCTGAGTAATGATTTAAAACTTTTTGATGAGCCCATATTGCATGTGGGAGATATAAATTTGAACTCCTCTTTTCAGCACACTTGACCACCATCCTGATTATACAGAATGGCAGATTTTAGGATAACATTGCTGGAAAATGGTCTTCAGGGGTAAGTTTGAATTTTTTTATTTATTTCTTGAAATAGCCTGACAACACAGCCTGGCAGTCTTTATGTCTGTATAGAACAATCTTTCCCATAATTTTCAAAGTTTGGGTGGATTTCTGGGGCTGTTTTTCAATGGAAATCAATAGAAATTAATATTTTACTCTGAGTGCAACACATACACAACCTTGTGCATGTCTGGGGAACTTTGATTTTATTTTTTGAGGTGTCACTAACACCTGAGATTGAGTTCCCACAAAGAAATGACCGTGGGTCCTGCTATCTGTAATTCCTGTCCCCTCACCTGTGATTGCCTTAATTTCTGTGATGAAATTCTGCTTTATGCCTAAGTTTCTATTGCTGACCTTTACCACTATTGAACAGATAAGTGGGAGACTGAAATCCAGGTGGGATTCAGGAGCTGCTGTTCCTCCTGGAATATTTATCCAGACTCATAGGCTTGTTCCAACCCTGAGGTTTATTTGTTTAGAGACCTTTCATGGGAGGTGGGGAATGAGGGATTTATGCCACATCTCAGGTAGAAAGGGCTTTTAAACCCACATCACTCCTGTGCTAATTAATAGCTCAAGAAGACAAATCTGCTGCCTCTTCTTCCAGAAGCCCCTGCACCCACAGCTGGGAGCTGGCTCAGGGCCATGGATGGTGGGGCAGGCACAAGTCCAGCTGTTTGAAGGGAGTTTAATGCCTGCTCCCCAGCCTGCTGCTCAGCCAGCAGTGTCAAATCTGTGTCAGCACTCCTGTTTGCATTGTGTTTTGCAGGCATTTAATTATTTCCATCTATTTCAGGAGCTGTCGATGCGCTCTTGCATGTCTGGCCCCTGAAGCTGAGGTGTAACTGCCTCTTCTTTGGTAAATTTAAACAGATGCATTATCTGATGAAGTGCTTTTTGTGATTTAGAAGCAGCAGTGGGACCGAGCGCAGCGATCAATCAGTATTGATTATCACAGTTTTTCCTGGGCTTGAGAAAAGTGTGCTGTGAGGAGGGACTGCAGGGCTTCAGCACTGCTGAAGCCTGATCCCTGAGAGAAATCAAAGAGAAGGTAATTAATGCTGCTGGCATGAACATTAATTCTGGACTGGTGATGATATGGCCATTAGAAGGAGTGTGCAGCCTCTCCCATAATGTATTGCACTAAGAGTGTGAATGCATATTTGGCTGGATTGAGTTTGATGAATTATCTACCTCGCTCCTGCCACTGATATTTTCCTAAAGCTCATTAAGCACAAAGTGATGGCAAAGCCCTGGGTTCTGCCTGCTGCTCGTGGGCCACTCACAACACATATTCCTGAGCCAATGTGTGTTTTCTCTCCAGCTGTGCAGAAGGAGCAATTGAGGCTCCTAAGTTCTGTGTGCAGTAAAGGGCTGTGTTACCTCAGTCTTCCCAGGGACAGCAGCACCCCATGGTTCCTGTGATGCTTGGGATGGGAGGGGGCTTGGGGAGGGTGTGATTTTCTGAAATAGTCTTTGCTTCTGTGTGTCCTTGGGGCCTGCACCACCCCAGCCTCCTCCTGCCTTGGCCTGGGGGAACAGCTGGGCATTCTGTAGCCCCTGGCCTGGGATGAACTCGCCTTTTCTGCTCTGCTGTGTGCAGGGTCCAGCCACAGAGGCAGGTACAGATTTCTTGCAAATCATCATCTGAGCTCTAGTGGCTTTTGTGTATAAAAATCTCAGAGCAGAATGGGTTACCACATCGTGGTGACAGTCTCTCTCTTCTCCACATCTCCCTTTTGAAACAGTAAAAGCTCGTTTGTGCCTTTAAAAATAAAAACTTCCATAGATTACAGCCTCAACTGCATGGCAGCCTGTGTGGCTGCAGTGTCTGAACACTCTTTTATTCCAGAGTCTTAATATAAAACTCTTCTGATTTGTTGTAAATGCCCTGAAAAAATCCTACTTAGAGTGGGTTTAAGGTGCCCCTATTGCTCTTTAATCCACTAATCCTTGTACCTGCAGCTTCCTGGGCAAAGCTCCTGGGATGCTGGATAAATGCAACACCAGTCTGGCACATCCCTTGGCTGGGTACCAGCCTGGGGGGAAGATTCACCTCTGCTTCTGGAATGAGGGGATCCTGAACCTGGAGAGCTGCCAGCTGTTCTGGGAGCTGCTCTGCCTGGAGGGGTTGCAAACTCAAAAGTGGGAGAAGGTTTTAAACTCTGGGGTTCCCACCTTTGGGGTGCAAATTCTGCTCAGGGGTGGATGATGGGGACACTTGGGGACAGCTGTGTGGGTCCCTGTGACCTGCTCCAGCTGTGCCCTGATGGGAGGTGTTGAGGAGAAGGCATCCCTGGCACCAGCAGGCTGCAATTAGTTACTTGTAGGAGTACTCCAGCACTCTCGCTTTCATCCCTGGCCAATGGTAATATTCCAAAGTGGGAATGCAGAAATAACTTGGAGCTCAAAGCAGCTTTTGTTCAGTTGCTGATAGAGAAACTTCCTTTTTCTCCTGACACACTGCAGCCACTGAGCAGGAGTTATATTTTTACTTTCCCTACAATAAATCCTCTTTTCTTCGTTTCTACATCAGCTGAGCTCATGGTGTTCTATAGGTATCCTCCAAAAGGCCAAGAGGTTACAAAAAGGGAAGCTGACACACACTGTGCACACTTGTCTCAAACATTTTCCTCTGTTTAAGATGAAGCCAGTGGAGTTGAGCACTGTCCACCCCCAAATAATCATATTCTGCAACAATAAAACTTGTTCCTGATATGAAAAATAATCTCTTCAGCTTCACCTTAAGCCCCACAATTTCCTAAAGTAACATGTCTGGAGACAAAATACTGACTCACACAACTGCTGAGGCTTTCTGATCTGCTTTTGAATGAATTCCAAAGTTCTAGGTTGGAATTTATTTATATTTTTAGTGTTGCTTTAGCAAAATGCCTATCTCCAGCTAGGTAGTGGTTGCTCAGTCTGTATTTGAAGCCTCTTACCAGCTTGATACGATCAAATTTATTTAATGATTCTTTGTTTGCATATCAAAGACAAAGACTACACGGCTTGCTTGCAAAGCTAGATCTGATCTTGAATCTTGTGTTAATTCTTTGATCTGGGTGCTCGAAGCACAGTGTAAAACAACAAACCACAGCATTTTCATTAAGATACACAAGTGATACCATTTCCTGGGGGAATAAGATTTTATTGCCTGATTTCTGCGGGGGTTGGTGAACATGAGGCCCACTCGTGTAGTGCACAAAAAGGTCAGTGACATGACCAGGCTGTTTGTGAAAGAGCACATTCAGCACTTGAGAAAACAACCTGGGCAGCAGAGCTACCTCTGTGTGCCACCCCAGCCTCTCCCACGGGGACGGAGGGGACACAGGGCAGTGACCACCCAGGGCAGCACCTTGCAGGGAGCTGGGGAGGGCCACAGGTAAAAGGGAGGGTGAGTGAAGCATTTCCAGTCCCCTGGGTCATATAAAGAATTGGTTAAACCTCCTAGAGCGCCCCAAATCTGATTTGTTGCAGAACAGTGTTAAGTGTTAGGGGTTAAATAAATCCTCTTGGTTTGGTCCTCCTGACGAGGAGATTGCACAAGGGGGGAAAGGAAAGAGCAGAAGCCATGCATGGGTGCAATCCAAGTCGTGCCTCACAGCACAGAGCTTGTAGACAAGACCTTCCCACTCTCCCTAAGTGAGGACTTGAGCAGGTATTGGATTTTTCCCAACCATTAGCCTAACTATGCAGAGCCATTCATAACCCTGCTCTGAGGGACAAGTCTATAAATGCTTTCAGCATCTGAAGAAAGGCCCGTGATTACCCCAGAGCTGCTGTAATTCCTTCTGCAATATTTGTACCGCTGACAGAAGCCACAAATCCTTAATCTGTGCTGTTCTGCTGGTCCAGTGCCTCGTGGTACCCAAACTGGTGATTAATGGTGCCGAGGTGATCAGCAACACAGCACAGAGGAAGGAAACCCTCAATTGCTGTCATCCTGTGCCCCCCTGGGAGAGCAGTGGGGCAGGACGGCCAGGAGGAGCTTTTCAGAAGGATTTCTTTGAAGTTTTCTGTGAATGGCTGCAGACAAAGGGGAGGATGTGCCAGTCAGCTGTGGGCTGCAGGATGGGATGGCAGACGGGAGGAAGCTGCTGTCTGAGAGTGGAGACTGAACGGTTTCTTACTGCTGGTTGACAATCCCATGTAAATGTGATTACATTTGATTTTGCTGCAGTAATGGCTCTGGATGGAGCCTGGAGGAGCAATAAACCCCCTGTCACTTGGGAGCCAGGCAGGGATGGAGCTGCTGTGATGCATTTGCCTAATGGCAGCAAATGGGGCACTGGCCTTCCCTGGCAGCTGCTGGAATTCCCTTCACTTCCCTGAGCCATGGGGCTGTTTCTGATGCCTTTGGGGATGAGGGATCCTCCACAGGAACAGGGCACAGACTGCATTCACAGCCCAGGCTCCTTGCCCAGACCACGGTGAGCCATTAAGGAGCTTTTCTCCTTGAAGGCTGGGAAGTGCCAGCAGTGGATGTGGATGTTGAAGCCCTGACTTTTGAGAGCCAGATTCATAATTGCTTTTTTGTTTGTTTGGTTGGTTGGGTTTTTTTTTCCCATAGTCTGAAGTTCATAATCAGTTCTCTTACTGAGCTGTGTCTCAGCAAAAACTCTCATTCCAAAACTCCCAAAAAGGGAAGTCAGATTGAAATTTTGGGACTGAGCTGCAATTTCTCTAGATATGCCGCAATTCTCTTCCATTTTTGTCAGACTATTGAGTTCTGCTTTTCCAAAAAGCCTATTTATGACATGAAGCTGGTATTTTATGAGCTTAAAGTGCATTTGGCAAGCCTAAGGATGCTGCATTCATTGTTATTTCAGAGCCAGCAGATGAGAGGAGATGCCTCTCCATTAACAAGGGAGTGGGACAGTTTGCCATTTGGGGCTTGCTTAAACTGATCAATGATGTGGGATTATGAGTAAGGTTTACCCAAAGGCTGAGGATTTCATTACAAATGATATTAAAGTGAGACCTCCAACAATACTCTCAATTAAATTTAATTTTTCTTAACTAAGAAGCTGTGATGCATTTTATCCCAGGGATCCACTGGATGCCAAGGAGCTGATTTCTACAGCCTGGACAGGAGATCAAGTCCCTGACTGACACCAGCATGGCTCTGCCTGTGGGCTCCCGTCACATAAACTGAGAGTTTTCCTCTGTACTGCTCTGCTGATGTGACTTTGCTTGCAAACTTCTCTGCATGCTGAAAATCCAGCCCTTCCTTTTCTTTAACAGCAGTCAGCTTGGACAGGCATGAAAGCATTCCTGTGTTCCACTGAGCAAACTGCAGCAAAGATGTGTCTGCAGCAGCCAGTCCTGGCCTGGAGGTTGTCAGGATGTGGCTTCTGGTGGGAAGGTGTGCAAGGTGCTGATGAGGAGGGTGGGGAGGAAGGGAGCCATGGAAAAGCAGCAGAAGGTTGCTTGCATCTCCATCCTCTTGGGCCAGCTTTGTTTTCCATCCCTTTCACAAAGTGCTCGTAACAACATTAAGGAAATTCTATCTTGGTGAATCAAAGGAGAGGAAAGAGGGATGTGTAGTAGGCTGAGGGACCTCCCAGGATTGTGTAGGAGGCTGATGTCACATGGCAGCCAAGTTCAGTATTTTTAGCATTTTTCTGTTTTATCATGTTCTGTTTTTTTTTTTTCCCTCTTTTGTTGTTGTTGTTGTTTTGTTTTTTGTTTTTAATCATCCCCAAAGGAGAAAGGAGAGGTCTGAGGAGTCATTTGAAGGCTCCCTGAGAGCTCTGCAGGAGCAGCTCCAGCAGAGCAGGTGCAGCCTCTGCTGCAGGTGTTGGGGAGGGAGCTCCCAGCCCACATGGCAGCTGATGGTTCCCTTCTCTCTTGGCTCCTGATTTCACCTGATCCAGCTGGAGAAGCCGATGTCACCTGGCAGTGACAGTCACCACTGTGTCCTGTGTCACTCAGGGGGGGCTGAGCATTTGCTGTGCTGCAACAGAGACCTGGGAGCAGCTTCTAAGGTAAATTCTTGTCCCAGAAATGTGTGTGTCATTTCCCCCCCCCCCATTTTAAAACTTAATTCCTTTGGAAATAATTCCATTCCTACAGAAAGGAGGCTGGCTCCTCATTTAAAGCTGAGGTTGCCCCTAATAATCCTTTCTCCAGTGAGATTTGAGGAGTTTTGAGAATACTGAAAACAAAAGGTTTGTCTTTTTAGAGAAGGAATCTCTTTTCCTCTTGCCATTTTTGCACTGAAATCCCTCTGAAATGATTGAAATGTCTCCCTCAGAGTGCTATTTCATCTTTGCTTCTCTTTTGTGCCTCCCTCTTATTTATGGAAGCAGCTTTGCTTCCTCAATAAACAAGAGCTACATTTTTTCCTGATTTCATCAGGCTGCCAGCATGAGCTGCTCAGGACTCAGTTCTGATTTGCTGCAGACTCCCCCAGAAACAGCAATCAAGTCAAAGGGATGAGGTGGAGATCCACAGGTACTGTGGGCACAGGCATCTGGGAAGAGATTTGCTATCAAATATTAAAAAAAATTGAAATATGCTAAACTATCTGGGATTAAAGTGAAATGACAGGAAGGATTTTTGACAAATACAGACATTTTTTAGCTGTGTCTTCCCAAATCCAGCTCTGATTTTTAGACAGCAATGTACCTTCAAGCTCAGAAGTAAGGCCAACCTGAAAGCCACTGGAATAACTCCTGGCTTTGTAACAATCATCCCTGGAAGTGTCCAAGGCCAGGAAGAAGGAGTTTGGAGCAACCTGGGATAGTGGAAAGTGTTCCTGCCTGTGGTAGGGGGTGGAACCGGGTGAGCTTCAAGGTCTATTCCAAACCAGTTCATTTTAGGATTCCATGCACTCCTGTCAGGACTGAGCCCTGATGTCCAGGTGCAGATGAACTCTAGTTCCTTTACCTGCAATTTACCTGTGGTTCATCCCCATTTGACATCTAAACCCAGCAGAAAACACTGGGGGCATGTGGGAAAATCTTAGGCCACCAGAATTTAAGGGTTTTTTTTTTTCTGCATTTCTCTCTGCTCTAAAACACAGCAAAATCCATCACCCTGTGTCATTCTTCACTCTACCTCCTTGCCCAAGTGGGAATTTTTACCAGCATAGAGCAGAAATCCCCACCTTTGCCCTGGTAGAAACCAGGGAGCACCTAAGAGCTCTTTCCACATGAAATGTCCTGGCTGAGAACTTTGGCCAGGCAAGGATCTGTTGGGTCACTCAGAAACACAGGCTGTGATTCTCTTTGAATTACCTCATGAGTTTTACAAGGTCGAGAAACACCAAACACACAATTTTTTATAGTATCTAACAGATTTTTTCCCCCCCTTGTTTCTGACACTGATGTGTCACATCAGCTTGTCTGTTGGCAGCCCTTCCCAGGTACAGAGCCAGATCAGCAGAGCTCCATTTATTTCAGTGGAAGGGTGCCAGGGGATGCAGAGAGGACCTGGCTCTTTCATCTGAGCTGTAGCTATCAGGCTTAGCTAAACTTATTGGCAACTTTTGCCTGAGGATTTTGTGAGAATTGGTTTTCTCACATGATTCGAGTATTTCTTGTTCCAGGATGGTCTGGAAATACCCCATAGCAGATGTTCTGGTGGCTCATGTTACACTTGCATTCCGAGTGTGGCCTGACCTTGAAAGAGCCAAACAGAAAATGATAAAATCAAAGAATGCTTTGGGATGGAAGGGACCTTTGAGACCATCTCATTCTACCCCCTGCCATGGGCAGGGACACCTTCCACTAAACCAGGGTGTTCAGAGCTCAATCCAACCTGGCCTTGAACACTGCCAGGGATGGAGTATCTGCCATCTCTCTGGATAACATCAGCAGGGTTGACCATCAGCTTTAACAGCAACAAAATCCACTTGAATGTTTCTCTGCCCTAATTCCCCATCTCTTTCATGTGGCATAAACTCCTGAACCCTGCTGCTCTGGTTTGTATCCCACTCCCATCATGGGTGGTGGTCCTGAGTTAGCAGAGCTCCCTTGTCTTTCTTCCCCCTCCAGTCCATGTAATGCTTTCCTGTGCTTAGTGATAGCCCACATGGAAATCCTACATGGAAATCCTGGTTAGCCTTACTAATTGCTGTTGTACTATTTAAAATCAGCTTATCCTTGGGTTTTTTTGGCCAGGCAGGACAGGCATTTATCTGTGGGGCTGCCTGATTTCCATCATGTGGGCTATGGGATTGCAGTGCAAGGCTCAGCCTGGCTGGGCTTGCTGGTGCTCTGAGTTCTACAATCACAAGTGAAAAACCAGCAGGGTTTGATCCCACATTTTTAATGCATGTTCCATGAAACACATGAGGGCTGTTCCAAGCAAGGGCTCTTCAGAACAGTCATCATTTGGGATCTGGAAAGTGGTGCTGGCTGTGGGAAGGGTTCCCTTGTGCAGATGTAATGTAAAGCACGTGTACATTGGGGTCTGCTCATGTTTAACAATGTGTTTGCCAATAATGAAAAATGCACATGTGCAGCACACAGTCATGGTTAACTGCTGAATCTGCAAGGCCTCGTTTGTTCTCTATGCACAATTACCATTTTGTATGATTTAAAGCTTTGTTTTCTTTCTTCTTATTTTTTTTTAATTTTTTTTTTTAACCTGTACTAGCAGAAAGCTCAGCTATTCCAGAAAAATCTGTTCTTTTAATGCTCAGGTGTCTCATGGCACTTATGGATCAACTTTTCATGGTTTTGTAGGGGTTGTTATAACTCCCCTATATCCCATCTGTAGTGTGTAAATGGGACAGACTATCTGGTATGACAGTACAGTGATAAAATATTCACTTTTAATGTAGCGTGTTTCCTAATAGATATCAAAACATTTTATTTTAAAAAAAGCAACAAACTTCTACTTTCAGTATAGAGAAACCAGCTAGAAAGTTTAAATTATTTATGCCAAATCCATTACTAGCTCAGTGGCAGAATCAGAAACTGATGCTAGTCTTATTATGTTTGCCAACCCTGTGCAATGCTCAGAATATTTCAGTTAATGAAACATAAACCAATAAATAATAAACCATTAGCGAGTCCTAGGCCTGCCCTGGGATTTCAGTGGGAAGAGAATCAGGCTGGTATTGTAGCAGCTGCTTCAGAAACCTGTGCTGTCCTGGAATACCTGGCTGAAGTGTCCCATCCTTGCCACTGAAGCTCAATTTATTTAATCCTTGAAATGCCATTTACAACTAGTGCCTCAAACAGTTTTGCTCCTAAATTATTGCATTTTTATTCATTTCTGATTGACATGTTTATAACTGTTCTCCAGTTCTTCCATGGTTATCTCATGGGTGATCAAATAAATGGTTGAAATCCCCTTTTTCTCAACAAGCTGTTAGGTCATTCTGCTGAATCTAATCTGCATTACTCTTTACTGCTTTTGTATTTGGTCTTTCCATAGAATCATGGAATGGTTTGGGTTGGAAGGGACCTTAAAGATCATCCAGTTCCAACTCCCTGCCATGGGCAGGGACACCTTCCAGGGTGCTCCAAGCCCCAATGTCCAGCCTGGCCTTGGGCACTGCCAGGGATCCAGGGGCAGCCACAGCTGCTCTGGGCACCCTGTGCCAGGGCCTGCCCACCCTCCCAGGGAACAATTCCTGCCCAATATCCCATCTAACCCTGCCCTCTGGCACTGGGAAGCCATTCTCCCTTCTCCTGTCACTCCACCCCTTGTCCAAAGTCTCTCTCCAGCTTTCCTGTCTGCTCCTCCAGGTACTGGAAGCCCTCAATTTTGTCACTCTGAAGCCTTTTCTTCTCCTGGCCAAACAATCCCAAATCTCTCAGCCTTGCCTCATGGGAGAGGTTCTTCACCCCTCTGACCAACCTGGTGGCCTTGGCTGGACGTGTCTCCTTTCTCTTCCATCCCAGATTCGGGGTGGGTGACAGCCCAGTGCCCACCTGGGTGAGCCTTCCCTGGGCAGAGCCACACTGGGGCTGTGCCAGCAGGAAGGACAGGCAAAGCCTGGCCTGCTCCCACTTACATTTGCCAGCATCATGCTTCTACTTCAGCTTTTATGGCCCAAGAAATGCTGGGATCAGGCTTCCCTTGCAGCCTGGCAGGGAGTGTGTAGCAGATTTAATCTTTACATCTGCTCCAGCAGCAGAGCAAATGCATCCATGGCATGCAGGGGCTGTGCCTGAGAGGATGTGTGCTCCAAGAAATGTGTCTGTGCCTCAGTTAAAAGGCATATTTTCCACTCCTGTCATCCTGAGGTTTTCTTTACATTGTATGCAGCAGCTCTTAGCTCATAATTACAGGTCAGGAGTTATTTAAGGCAGTCCAGCCTGTTTCTTTTTACCTAAAATAACTTCAAAATGTGCATTTATCCCCTCAGAATGGGTGGGATTGTGTTACAAGTGTAGCCCTGAATAATTCTACTGAAACACACACGAGAGCCACGCAGAGCCACCGTAATCGAAGAATAAACTCTCTGTAACCTTCCCAGAGCCACCTTCCTTGGGAGCTGCTGGGAAAGGTCAAGCCTGCTCTTTGCCCATAACTTCCCTAAAACCCAGGAGAAGAAGTTTTGTGGCAGCTTTGTGTAACTGCAGTTGTGAAAAGGCAGCAAATTCTGAATGCTGGTCGCTGTTCTTGCAACAAAACATTTGGTTCACCCCACCCGTGATTGATTTTATTTCCTTAGAAGAAAACCATTCCCTGGGTAATTCCAACCACATGTGAGCTTTTTCCATAACAATTTCTGCAAACATCCCTTGAAACACCCACAGTAATTTTCATGCCTGCTTCTGAACTGGGGCTTTACATCTCACAAAATGCCACTTCCATTTGCTTTAATGCTTGGAATTCAATTTATGGCTGGAGCATGGATCTCACATTTGCCTGCCTAGCCTGAAAATTCTGCCAGGCTTTTTACTTGGGCTGCCCTTCAGAGACCACCATGGAAGGAGGAAAGCAGAAGCAGCTTTTCCATGCTGCTCTCCTGCTCTTCCTAATTTCCCAGGATGTCCCACCACAACCCTGCGGGGTCCTTATCTTCCAGAAATCCACAAAAAAGTGGTTTTCTGGGCTTTGATGTCTTCCCATAGAGAAGGAATTGTGAAGGCTTAAGAAAATTAACTCAGATGGGAGAAATCCATGAGGGCAGGGTCAGTGTGGGACTGGGAGAATATCTTGTGAAGTTGAGGCACTTCTGTACCTTGGATGGACCTTGCTGAGCTTCATGGCCAATTTTCATTGCCTTTCATGAGCTGGGTCAGGGCCTGGAGTGACAGGACAAAGGGGGAAAGGCTTCCCAGTGCCAGAGGGCCAGGATGGATGGGATTTTGGGCAGGAATTGTTCCCTGGGAGGGTGGGCAGGCCCTGGCACAGGGTGCCCAGAGCAGCTGTGGCTGCCCCTGGATCCCTGGCAGTGCCCAAGGCCAGGCTGGACATTGGGGCTGGGAGCAGCCTGGGACAGTGGGAGGTGTCCCTGCCCATGGCAGGGGTGGCACTGGAGGGGCTTTGAGGTCCCTTCCAACCCAAACCATCCCATGAATCTGTGATTCATGTCAGGCTTCCCAAGCAGACATTTTCCAGCAGTGCTGCTCTCCAGGCTCACCACCAAATCCCAAAGGCAAATGTGAGAGCTGCCTGTCCCCTTTAGGATTTCCCACCTTGCTGCAGTGTGGGCAGGGAGGACAAATTGGCCATTTCAGGCTGCACTACAAAGGCTGCTCAGCTGAGCCTCCAGGTGTGCTGGCACAGCCTGAAATGCACCTCTGCTGTGTTATCAGGCGTGGGGTGCATGTCCTGTGTGTGCTCAGCTCTGGGAACCACGAGATGGAGGAGCCAGAGGAATGGAAATTTCCCTGAGGTGTCCTGTGAGAGCTGCAGGGCACAGCATTAAAAAAACCAAACCACCAACAAATGATTTCTACCTTTGTGCTGCCACTTGAAGCTGCTTTTAAATCTTTCTAATAGAAGGTTAGGTTTTTTCCCCTCTAATTAATATTTTACACCTCTCTTTGGTATGGTCATAGACAGAAAGGAAACTTTGTGTAGTATTTTTGTTCCTTCAGTTGCAAAGGAGGGCATTAAAAGAAAGAATTGCTTTCTCTTCTTAATGCATTTACGACATGTAACACAAAATTCGGAAAGGAATAAGGCAAAAATCAATTGTAAAACCTTTTGAAATGGTATTTATAATTCTGGAGGGCTAAATAGGCTGGGACTCAGTGGATGTTTCTTTTCTTAGCCAGCAGAAAAGCACTGGAAAGGAAAACCAAACTCTTCAAAACTTTATTTTCATAACAGGGTAGTTTGACTACCATAAGAACCATGTGCTAAAACCAGGCTTTTTTCTTCTTTTCTTGACAGAAACTAATGTGATACTGGTTCTGCTTTTAACAATGAACAGTTTTAAAAATAAATTTTTCTCCTCAACAAAAGGAGAGTCATGACTCAAGACGACATGTTCCCACAAAACCCAAAGGCTGGATCTTGCTAAATCACAACTCTTATGGTAGTAAATCACCTCCTTGATGAGGATTTAGCATTCTATTGGGCAAGATTTCCCAAGAGCTGACCTTGCAGGTGATGTGGTCAGAGGGAAAATATGTACTGAGGCAGGGGAGGTGGCAGGGTGCTGTTATCCCAAGGAGTTTTCCTGTAAATAGTGCCAGTGGACAATTAAAAGATAGGATTTGCAAGAATGAGGATAAACAGCCTCTCCTCTGTCCACATTTTCCTGCTATAAACTGTGAAGTGCTGGTCTGGCCTGTTTGCCCCTTCCTTCCTGCACTGCAGCTGTCACAGGGCTGCTCTTGGCAAAGAACACCCCAGATTGGGACATTTTATACTTTTAAGTAATTGGAGGAGTCTGCACAGCCAGGTAATCAATGAACTATGTAAATGCCAATACTAAAATGAAATGGTTAATTGAATTTAATTTCCCTGGGCTGCTTCTGCATTCTCCCAGTGTGCTGCCCTAGGACAGACAGCCCTTTCAGGAACAAAGAGGGTCTTTGCATCCAGTGGAATTGCATGAAACCCATTAAAATCCCTGGGAGTCTTTCCATGCTATTTAACAGGTTTGGCTCATCCCATTTATGAGCTCTAGGGAAGAGTGTTGCTCTTGGCCCTTTCTGCAGAGGCCCCTCTCAGGGGTCTGCATCTCATCCCACATGTCTGACTTGAGGGGATGCACCCTTGGAAGGAATTACAGTGCAGGCAAGTGGCCAGAACCCTTTTTCTCAGGTGATTTTATACCTTCTGAGAGGCACGTGCTGGGCAGCTCTGATTTATTGCAAAAGGAGTTGGCACCACACATAAAACACCCAATGTTGTGCTAAAACAATTCTCACAACTGCTCTCTCTGAGGCAATGTGCCTGTTAGCTGGCAGCTCGGGGTAATTCTGGTGAAAAATTAGTGTGAATCTGTACATGCTGAAATCCCCCCATGACCCAGCACAGCCTAGGGACAGTTCTGCAGTCTTAAAGTGGCCTGAGAGCAGAGCCAGCACCAGCAGAAGGGATTTATCTCGAATCTTTGTAGATCTAGAGCTGAAGGAAACCTGCAGCTGTGAGACTTCAAGACCCTCAGTCTGTGACAGTTGTGCCAATGCTCTCCAAGGGATACTCAGCATTATCCAAAAGCTCCCCCTGGAGCTGGTGTTCCTGGGGACAGAGCTGGCCCTGATCCTGATGGGGTGACAGTGGAAGGTCACAGCTGCAGGGCTCTGGAATTAGTGCCTCTACTTTGCTTGGGGCTTGTTGTGCACAGCCTTCAAAAGTTTTTGTTCTTGGACATCAAATTTTTGGTAATGGAGTTCTCCATCTGTCCAAAAGTAATATGAGTGTGATCCTTCCCACCCCTTGTCTCCTCTGGAGCATCTTTGATGTGTTTGGGCAAGAAAACATCAAATTGAAAGAGCAGTAAGGCCAGTCCTGGTTGTTTTTGTGCTTTCATGTCCTCAGCTGCTTTTTGTGGGCTCTCTGGCACTCCCACACAGTCCCTGCTCTGTTCCCAGTCCCTTTGATAATCCACACCCCCTCCTCACTCTCATTCTGGCTCCCTGTCACTCTTCCTTCCTCGCCCTCCCCACTGTCACTGGATACCCATGGCCCAAATCCTTCTCTCCCCAGCAGTCAGGATTTTAGGGATTTACTGCCTTGCTCATCATTTCCCTTCTCTTCAAATCAGACTTTTTAAAACAGCCAGTTGCAGCAGGCTTTTGGCCAAAAAATCTATGATGGCCTGGAGTTTTAAGGTTCACATGGACACATTCAAACCTAGATTTTGGTGATTCCCCAGTCTAGGAGTGCTGAAGCTTTTCTTGCTTTACTCAGATTGGGAGGCCCAGGAGAAGCTGTGGCTGCCCCTGGATCCCTGGAAGTGTCCAAGGCCAGGTTGGATATTGGGGCTTGCAGCAATGTGGGACAGTGGGAGGTGTCCCTGCCCATTGCAGGGGTGGCACTGGGTGGGCTTTGAGTCCCTCCCAACCCAAACCATTCCAGGATTCTTTAAGACTTTGCTGTGGTTCACTCTAAAGGTAGCAGAACCCTGCCAACTTCTGCCTGAGGGACAGAGCATGCTGGGGGAGAATTAGAAGGTGGATTTCAGGGATTAACTAGCTGGAATGTTTGGCTTTGGGCTGCTCAGGCTGCAAGGTGAGTGGAACTGAGCCCATCTGCAGGTTTCTCACAGCTCCAGATTGTCTTTGCTGTGCACAAATCTCCCAGCAGCACAGAGCAGTTCACAGCACGTCTTCAGCTCCCTTCCAGGAGCTCTGCATATTCTAAAATGCTCTGAAAAGCCACCTCCATCCCCACAGCTGCTGCTGTCAGCTCCTTCCAATTTATTTTCAGGCTCTACCACTGCAGGTTGTACCTGCTGGCTCCCCTTCCAGAAAGGATGAGCTCTAATTGTTCCAGTTCCTTATGAGTGGCTCCCTCAAAAGGCTGAGCCACAACTTCTCCAGCTGCTGCATCCTTGAGCTCCCCATGGCCATCAGGTATGCAAAGTGCATTTCCTCCTGCCAGAGGCTTGGAAATTCCTGTGCACCTGTTAGGATCTGCCTCTGGTGCACCTTTCAGAGTGTTTCATGTAAGATCAGAGCTTTTCTACCCTGTGATTTAATTCTGCCTGAATTAGGAAGCTTAGTTCTCAGCTTTTTGTTATACAAAATTGAAGTTGGTGACATTTCATGCTTTGAAAAGCTGCTCTGAAGAAGCTAAGATATTATTAGGTGTTATTTGAAAAGTGTTTACACTGCCTCAGCTCCATTTTTCTCCCAGACTTTGGGATGAGAACATCTGGCATCAGTGTTTTCTTTAATCTGAAATACCCAAGGTCCTGCCTGGAGGAGAGATGACCACTGGAGGACAGAGTGCTCTCCAGGCTTTCTTGTCTGGGAAAATCAAGCTGTGCTTGGCCTATTTTGAGGTGGGATTATCAAAAAAGCACAGTTGCAGGGAGCCTCATTATGAAGGAAGCATTAAACTGTACCCTCTGCCTGTAGCATGGAGGCATCTGCACTCCAGCTCCATTATGGATCCATCCATATGGATCTCCCCAAGCCTGGATCCTTTGCCAGATTTGACACATTTCATCAGTTATTTTTTATTTCCATATTCATCTGATGATGGCTACATTGTACCCTGGTGCTTCATTTATGCTTTTCTATTTCTGTGCAAAAAACCCACAGTTCTTGAGAAATAACCATATTTTTAAACCCACCTCTACCTCCTTTTTTTTACCCAAAACCTAATGATCTTCAAAGGTACAATTTTAGCTTTAAGTAAATGTCTTAAGCTACAGAACCCTTTGGTAGAATTCTTTCCAATATAATATTTCTGCTTTACTGGCCTTTCTGTTGATTTTTAACACTCTTTTCTGGTATGACACTTTCCTGAGTACCAGCTTATGGCAAACCTGAGTTGAATTGTTCTTTAATGAAGTCTTTCATTCCTCTCTACAGGCTTTTGTGAGTGGGCTCTCAGTGAACAATTCCCTTCTCTACCAGTCTGCATTGCCTTTGCTGGATTCTCATTCACTTCTGCTCATTTGGCTGCAAATACTTGGGAAAATGGTTACATTTCTTTCAGCACTTGCAGTTCTTTCCCTCAAAATGGGCCATCATGAAGCCTCTGAAGTCCATGTTTGCTGTTCAGAAAGAAGGGAGGAAAGTTTCCATGTTAAGCAAGTTATTGGCAGCACCAGGCATCCTTCCCCTATGGAAAGCACAGAGAAACGTGAGGGAAGCTAAAGGATGGGAAACCCCACTTGTAACTATTTTAAGTGCCTGGAAAAATGACTGACTTTGCTCACTTCTTGGCTCTCCAGGGTTCTTGCATCTGAAGAAGAGTCCAAATGACATGTGAGCACAGCTTTTGTTTGCTGGAGAGTTTTATTTTTGTCTACATTTTATGCAAAGCACTGTGGCCTCAGCCAGCCCGTTGCTCAACACTGACTCTGGTTTTCAGCAGGATAAATCCTTGTTCCCATGGCCTCTGGGGTGAGTTAAAAGCCCTGCCATCTCCTCAGGGTTTGCTTGGGTCTGGCTCAATTCTGCTGTCGCCGTCTCTTCCTGAACTAGGAAATGGCACCATGTTTTAGGAAAGAGCAATAAAGTGTCAGGGTCAATAAACTGTCAATAGGCTGACAAATGCTGGCCCGTGTGTTCAAACAGCCTCAAGTCACACATCCTGACGGGTCTCAAACCAAGCAGTCCAAATTTTCTGCCTAAATTGCTGCTTGTGGCTGAAAATCCAGGCCAAGCTGCCCAGGCATCTCTATTATCTTTTCTATTGTCTGGGTCTTGCAACCAATTTTCTGTGTTTTCACTTGTATTTCATTTCACATCTTGCACAGAAAGATCTCTGTATGTTTCATTTAAGCTGGAATTTACCATTCATTTCCCTGCTGAAATTAATTGAACTGTTTTCCTGGAAAAGCTGTAGCACACAGGAGCTCTTGCTCTGTAACACATCACAGACTTCCATGTGCTTTGCTTGAAAAAATTGTGACTAAAAGACCATGCAAATAATTGAAGATAGTTCTGGCTGCAAGTCCAGGTTGTAATGAGTTTAAGACTGAAATACTCATCTCTGCTTGTGGCTCCTGTTTGCAATTTGTATTTTTTCTTATTTTTAACATGAAAGCAACGTTCTTCTGCTGAGAGATGGATACAACTGGAGTTGGTGGCATTACTGGAGTGAAGGCAATATTCTCACCTTTTCTTGTTGATTCAAGCTGCAAGTCTTTTCCACTCTGAAGGATTACCATGAGTTTGGTTTTCCAGCCTTGCTAGGAAACGTCTTGTATCCTTTGAAAATAGGAACATTCGAGTTGCAATTGGCATGGGCTGAGAAAGCCCTTATTAATGATCCATCCTGTTTTTTCTGCTGTAACTTCCATGCCCTCAGAGCAGGAGCAGGAGGTGACACTTGTGAACATCAGGCAGGGTGAGAGCTCAGCTCAGCTCCTCTAATAGATCAGCTCTAATTCAAACCATGTGGCCACAAAAGAGGTGATCACCGTGCCTGGTTGGGACAAAACTGGGAGTCAGGAGCTCCAACCAGTTTATTTATTGATAGGAAGAATTGCTGTAAATCTGCTTTGGTGGCTTTTTTAAAAAATAAAAAATAAAGGCACATTTGTTCCAGTAAGAAACACTTCATGCAGCTGAGCCGTAAGTAAAAGTAAAAAGGAATAGTGGAATTCGGTGCATGATGTTATTTATAAAAATGGCCTTCACATTTCTGTGGTTTCTTCAACCTGGAAAAGCAAATTTGCCCATGTTTTCGTTTCCTAAGAGGAGATAAGAACCCCACTCCCTGGAAAAAGCTCAGTGAAAGGCTCAGCCTTGATGTGTGCTGGCTTATAAAGCACTGCTATATGCAAACCACAGAAATGGAACGTAATTGCAAACTCCTGCCCCAGCCTCTATAGACAGTGCCTAGACAGTCTGGTCAGCTCTGCCCACAGCAGGGGTTTGTTCTGAGGGAGCCAAAGCTGTCTGGGTGTCTGGTCACCTCTCTCTGCCCTTGCTGTCCCCTTTCCCCACCTCCTCCTTGTGCCCCTGCCTCCTTTCTCATCCTTCCCCCAGTGGTTAGAGAAGAGCTGATGTCTTCAGAATAGATGAGAGTTGAGTGCAGGGAGGATGATTTACTCACTTTGCAATACTCAAGAGCATTTTTTCTCAGTCTATCAGAAATCCTGCTGTAAACTGTAAATTTTGGGATGGGTGGTAGCCCTGGATCTGCAGATCTCACCCTGCACCCTCCTCCCCACTGACACACACTCCAGCCTTTTCACATTTCTCCAGTCTAAATCCAAGTCTTCCTTGCCCCATTCAATATTTGGTGGCTGAGTAGGTGGTACAGTCCTTTTTTTGCCCTGGAATTGCCCCAAATAGGATCAATTGCCCTGAATGAGATCAACAGCCTCAAGTGGGATCAATTGCCTCTTGTTGCTGCAGCCCTGAGCTGGTGTTAGGAAAGGAATTGTTGTCTGCTCAGCTCTCCTGTGTCCCCTTGGTCACCTCCTCTGGCATTTGATCCCAATCCTTCCATCACTCTCCTGTGTATTTGGAAAGCAAGTTGTGATGCACTCCCACGAGCACTGCCCAAACCCTCACAGAAGCACTTAGGTCAGGAAAGCCCTCTAAGATCATCGAGTCCAGCTGCTCCCCCAGCACTGCCACGGCCCCCACTAAACCATGTCCCAAATGCCACACCCACAGGGCTTTGAAACACTTCCAGGGATGGTGATGGGCAGCCAGTGTTTACTATTCATCACTTCACATTGCTCCTCCCATCCAGTGCCATTTGCTTGGCTCTGTCTGCATTTCTCAGCCTTGTCATGCAATTATTTGGTTCCTGGTTATCAAGAGATAAACTCTTTTTCTTTTTCTTTTTCTTTTTCTTTTTCTTTTTCTTTTTCTTTTTCTTTTTCTTTTTCTTTTTCTTTTTCTTTTTCTTTTTCTTTTTCTTTTTCTTTTTTTTTTCTTTTTCTTTTTCTTTCCTTTTTTGTTTTGTTTTGTTTTGTTTTGTTTTGTTTTGCCAAGTATAGCTTTAACTTTGCTTTTTTTGTCTTTGCTCTCAGCTGTCTGACACAGTGATTTGGATGAGCTGTGACCTCTGGAGGACTGTGGTCTTCCAAGGAGGTGCCTTTCACCAGCTCAGCTCCAGCCCATGGCAGTGCCAGAGGACAGGGCCACCACTGCCCCATTCCTGTGTTAAACCACATCCTCGGGGCTGTGTTGATTTAACTGTGCAAACAGCACCTTGAGCTAAATGTTGGGTACTCTAGGAATGTCCTGCTCCCTGCAGGGGCAGGATTTGGGCATCCTGCAGGAAAAGCACCTGGAGTGGATGGGCAGGGTTCAAACCCATCCCCTCTCCCAGGAAATTGGTTTCTGGGGGAGGCTGTGCCCCAATAACACTGTCTGGGATTTCTACAGCAAAATCCTGTGCTCTCTCCCTGCCAGCTCCTGTCCCTGGTGGATCTCCATGGGCTGGGACCTCCTGCAGCTCCACAGCCTTGGGCAGAGTTCCTGCAGGCCATAGGAAAATACCCAGCTTTTCGCTGCTGATGGCTTGAATTGGATGGAAACCGGGGCAGATCTGTAAATAAAAGACCCTCCAGTCCTTCACCAGCCCTCTGCAGTTCAGGTCTGCCAGACTCACTGCATCTCCAAGGTAGCTATGGAAATGAACCCTCTATTTTGTGGGCATGGACACAATTTCACCTCAGCCATTTAGTATCACATGAGCCTTTAAAAGCTTTCCCAGGCTTCAATCCCCTGAGCTGATTATGCACAAATCTGATTTGGGTGCTGGCTCCCGTTCCTGATATCATCCTATCCTATTTCAGCCACCCCTTCCATCTCCTCCATAGTTATGGAATCCAGATTTAAGGGGATTTGCCAGAATGTCTATGAAAACCTGTCTTGCTGAATCTGAAACTGATTCCAATAATAATTAATCTTTCCAGCAAAGCTTCTTTTGCAAAAGTTGTGCTTTCACTTTGCCCACCCCAGTCACCTTATTCCTTTCCTGCTCTGTTTCAAGTGTGTTTTTCGAAGGAAGAACTGTATTTTATAACACAAGAGAAAGCAGGGCTAGCTGTATTTCAGTGAAAGAGACAAACAGAAGTTAATTTACACTTGGCAAGCACAGAGATAAAGTGGGACTATGAAAATCAGGTACTGAATTTTAGGTTTTCAAGTAACGAACGTTTAATGGCAGAGGTTTTTTTAATGGAAGAAAAATTGCATATATTTCTCATATTCTCTGCTGGGGCTGTCAAAGTTTGGGGAAAAGTGCTACACAAGCACTTTTCCTCCTGAAGAACAAAAGAACTGCATAATCTTTCATTTCATTCTAACTTTTATTTAAAGCTGCCATAATCCTCACCCCCACCCACTCCCTTTAGGATTTTTTCTGAGTGGCATTTCTCTCTTCCTTTATTTTGCAGGACTGACTGGAGCCTCACCTGTGCTGTGGTTTTGGGGGGCTGCAGAGAAGATTCTTCACCTGGTGCTGAGGTCCCAGACACGAGGGTGGGACTGCTGCAGCTGCAGTCCTTCTCTACAGCACCGCTGTACAAGGTTGTCTTCTAAAACCTGCACATAAAGGATATATACCTTTTTTTTTTCTTTCTTTCTTTATAAGCCTAGAGAGATTTAAAAGTCATTGGGAAAATGTCCAAAAAAAAAAAAAAGAAGTGTTTAATAATGCTATTTTTGTCCTGGACTTTGTGATTTCCTCACGTCTTCCCCTCCTCCCCTCTCTTCTGATTTGCACTGTGGGATTAATAAACTGGTTCAAGTGCAGATTTTGAAGCTGAAAGGTTGTTTCATTCTTCTGCTGAGGTGTATCCCCCTCTCAGCCAAGCTTGAGTTCCAGCTTTGCAGCACCCAGGGAGTTGGAGGAGGTGATGCTGGGGGTGCTGCCTGCCACAAACCTGGCTGGATTCAAAGGGGCACCCTGTGAACCTCTACCCACAACACCTTGAATTTCTTCTCTGCTCATTCAGCATTGAAGGAAACGCTTCAGGAGAGGGGACAGTCCCTGTTTACAGGGACCTGAGACAGACAAGGCCTCCCTGGTTCCTTTTGTCAGTATTTGTCTCAATTTTTCCCTGTAGGCCTCCTAACAGCTTTGCCATGGCTGACAGAGAAAGTTCTTTCCTTCATTCATTTTTTCTCATCTGGAACAAGTTTTTAGCTTTCCTGCTTCGCTGGTTCATACATTTCCAAATTATGCCTGATTTCTCCCTTGTGCCAGTTAAATTCCCTCCCTTCCTCAGAGTATTAATTAAAAATATTAAAATTTAGAACCTGATTTGTGATAATCTTTCAAAATTAGTGAGGGCTTTTGGGATTGTCTGAGTGATCATGTGTCAAAGGCAGAAAAAATCTGCAGTTTGATGCTGAGAGTTGCCCTGGCTGCTTTGCACTTGGGTGACTCCAGTCTGAGGCTCTCCTTAGGCCTTTGCTCTTTTTAGGCTGGTTGAGAAGGATATGCAATAATTCTTTCAGTCCATTCTTCAGCAGGATTGAGGGCATAGAAGGTATTATAAACTAGCAGTACTTGTACTTCATATTCTGCTTAAAACTCATTTGAGCTAGAATAAGACTTAAGTCTCCTGATTAAATCTTAATGAAACAAGAGAAATTACAGAGTTAGGAGAAAGGAAATGAGCCTCTTGTCTTTGTGAATGCACATGATCTAGAATGTACTTTATGAAATATTTCCATTATACTACTTTAACTGATGGATCTTCCAACATATTTAGAGGTAATTTTCTTGTCTGGCATTGTGACCACCTGGATAATTATTTATTGGAGAGGGAAATAAAGGCTTTTGGAGTAAAAGCATCATCCTTAAGTAATACAGATACTTTTTGCCAAACTTATTCCAAATTGCCTTAGGAGCTGAAAGTTCCTCTTTGAATATTGTTAGGAAATGAATTAACTCTCAGCGATGCAAGTAGAGGTACAAAACATGGAAACGATGTTGTGAGACAAAGTTTTAACAAGTTTTGACACTGTGTATCACCATTCCAACCCATCTTTGCCCCAGAAAGTATTTGCTCTTGATTTATCTTATTTGGCTTTGGTTTTGCACTAGAAAACCCAAACAAAACGATTTCATGTTTGTGCAATATTTTAAAACTTACCTATCCAAAAGCCACAAAACCCAAATAACTCTTTCCCCTCATTTTTTTTTTTAATGATGTGGTGAAGCACAAACTTACCAGGGGAAATACAAGCAGCACATCCCACAGAGATGTCATTTGCCACATTGTTTATCCTCATTTAAAATATGTTTTGGGGATTGAACGGATTGAAACCATGGGACAGGTGACAGCAGCTGCACCCAGAGCTCCCAGTAAGGAGTGCAGGGGGATTCCAGCACCACTGCTTGGCTCTCACAGCCTCAGAGCCCTTCCAAACCCCACCCTGTGAGTCCTGCCAAGCAGGGCTGATGCCTTCCCAGAGTGCCTGAGCTTTGATCCCCTGCTTTGTGACCCGGAGCTCAGGGATGCAGTGACAAATCCTGCCAAGCCTTTGGAGCTGACAGGACAGCCAAGGGGGCTGCTCCTTTTATTTGCTGTGCAAATGCAATTGCTGAGCTTTGATTCCTCTGAAGCTCGTTCTGTGCTGGAGGAGGAAGGGCAGAGCCTCCTTGAGAGGTGCTTCTGCATTTGCAGCAATATCTGATCGCCTGGGATCAGGGCAGGCGATAATCAGGATTTCTTCTAAAGTTTGGGATCAAAGCCTCCTCTCGAGCTGCTTTGCACAGTGCTGGCAATGCAATGCAGCCCTAAACTTGGCTTGAGGCAGAGCTGTCAGCTCTGTGTGTGCTGCTCAGCATCCCTGGCCAGAACAGAGCAGGGAACCCAGCACTGGGAGCACTGGGAGGGCTCCTGTTATCCCCCAAAAGCACGGAAAGATTGGCATTTCCCTGAGCAAAACTCAGCCCTGCTTTGAGACCCAGCAGAGCTGCCTGAGCATCCTTGGGAGGGTGGGTTGGGGTGGGTTGTGCCTTCTGAGCCTCCTGAAACACCCCAGGGCATGGAAAAACAGCAGTAAAAAGTCACTGCAATTGAGCAGTGAGAATTTCAGTTAAAGTGAGTCCAGTACACAGCAGTAAAACAGCTCACATCAGCTCTGGGGTGTGTGTGAGCTCTGGGGGGTGTGTGAGCTCTGTGTGTGTGAGCTCTGGGGTGTGTGTGAGCTCTGGGGTGTGTGTG
>JACBWW010000010.1:29915526-29931956 GCA_020086605.1 Lanius collurio | reverse complement strand
GTCCCTGGCTATGCACCATGAGCATGCAAAAACATTAAGAGGGGAAATAAAATGTATTAAGGAGAGCAACAACATCAGCATCCTTAAAAAGGTGATTGTCTGAGAGCAGGGGCTGTGTAGGAGATGGAATCTCTTTCTCAAAATGATGCCTCTTGTGCATCCAGGTACAGCTCAGCACTTGATTGCTGTGCCACTTTTTAATGGATTTTTACTTCTGTTAGCCTGGCAGAGCACACTTAATGGAGAAAATCAGAATTTAGTCCATTTTCTTTGCTGCTTGACAATGTGCTGCTTGGAAAATGTATTTCCTATGCTCAGACCAGTGACTGGCTCTGGTGGTGCCAGAGGAGGAAGATGGGGCAGAGCTGCTGTCCCAGCCTGGCTGTTCCTCTGTGGTTGTGGTACCCTCTGCATTCACCTGGAACACAGTAAAAGACAAGATCAACTTTCACTCTTCACTTTCTTCTGATTTTCTAATGTAAACCAAGGTATTTAGGATGTAATGATTTCAGTAAGGGGATTAAGAACTTTTTAAAAATGAAAATTAAATCTTTGGAGGCAGCAAATGCCATGCAATTGTCAAGAATTGTCATGTATTGCTTATCTTGTTGGGTTATTTTTTCATTTGGAAAGCACTTTCCCCTCTCCCAGGTTCGCTGTGACCCACAGCTGTGGCAGAGACCCCTTTGTATTGCAGAGAAAGGTTTTCACACCCAGGTACCTTTTTTTGACCTTTGATTTCCCTTTGAACTGAACAGCCATCAAGGGAAAGGATCCTAAAGAGGACCCTAAAGATGCTGAGCCTGGGCGAAGTCCTCAAAGTGGTCTCTCTCTCTCTTTTATTAATAAAAAAATACCCAATAAACAGGAAGGAGGTGCATGTGGAGAGACCACAGTAGATGGAAAGAAAAGGGAGAAAAGGTTAAAGGGTGGTTGACAAATATAAATGTGAATGTTTCCAGACTCTCTTGGAACTGGATGAAAGGTGCTGATCTCCTCCAGGCTATTCTCAGTGTTTTGGTTTGGGACTGAGATTCTGCATTGTGTAAAATATGCTTTCCTGCTACAGTTTCATTATTTCCTGACCTTAAAACCCAGAATAATTTAACTGTTTCAATTGGTTGGCCACAGTGACGTCTACTGATAACTTGGAGTTAAGGCCTTTCCCACACTTAAAGCTTGCCAGCACAGTTTTTTAATTAAAATTATACCAGTTTTTAGTGAATGCCTCAATGGCAAAGAACTGTGTAGAGCATACACAGAACCATTTGGATGAAGAGAACTGCTGTCCCAGGGCTGGGGCTTTTGTAGGGCAACGTACATACATAAAGGAAGTTTTGAAAACAGCCCTAAAAGTAGTGAATAACCATGGAATAGAATTCTGGCATGTTTGGGGGAGGAAGGGACCTTAAATCTCATCCAGTGCCACCCTCTGCCATGGGCAGGGACACCTTCCACTATCCCAGGCTGCCCAGCCTGGCCTTCCACTATTCCAAGCCTCATCCAGCCTGGCCTTGGGCACTGCCAGGGATCCAGGGGCAGCCACAGCTGCTCTGGGCACCCTGTGCCAGGGCCTGCCCACCCTCCCAGGGAACAATTCCTGCCCAATATCCCATCCAGCCCTGCCCTCTGGCAGTTTGAAGCCTTTCTCCCTTGTCCTGGCATAAGAGGAACTGATTCTCCTGTTCAGAAGAGCAGTGGGTGGTTCTTCAGCACTTTGCCCTACATGCAGATTTAGGAACTTTTGGCTGGAATGCGAGAACTACCTTGGAATGAAAGGTTTAGTCTGGACACTTCATCAGAATCAAGAATCTCATCCTACAGGACTTTTAAATTGAAGTCCATTTGTAGCTTTGTCTCCAAATGTGCAATCTCACGGGTTATGAAACGAGAGCACCGCAGAACGCCTGCAGGTGTGCAGGCTGCAGCCTGTGCTCTTGGAAGGAATGTGACTTGTGCTCATCCTCACATCCCTTTCCATGAGAGTGACTGAACCCTCCAGTTTCCAGAGGCACTGGGAGAAGCCTTGTGCCTCATGGCCAGCTTTTCCTATCAAGTGAGGTATGAGAGCCAGAGACCCAATGGAAGCTTCAGAGCAGAGGCACATCCTACAGGCACCCCCTCCACGTGGAGCTTGCCTGGAGTGGCTCTCCCCTCTCCATCCTAATGAGGCTCCAGCCACTGGAGGAACTGAAAGGAGGAACACAGCCAGATTATGCAATAGATTAAGACATTTCTGTTCATTCTGTACTAATGTATCCCTCTTCAGATAAACAGATTGCCTTCTCCTTGTCTCCACCATCATCTTTGGAGCTAGCCATGGAATTTCAGCCACAATGGTCTAGGGGTTAAGTGGAGTAAAGGCTTTTAGGAGGAGAAAGTTTATCTTTCATTGGATTACTCTGAAAGGACAGATAAGCAGGAAAAGAATTCCTTGTTTGAGACCTTGGCCTTTCTCTCCAGCTTTTCCAGTTTGTCTAATAGCAGTATTTTTCCTTGCAAAAATTGCCATCACTACTCCTGAAATGTTAAACAGAAGTCAGGGAACAGCAGCCTGGATTCCCATCCAGGAAAGCCTCAGAGGCAATTTTTGAAGAGCTGGAATACCAGCCACAAACATGAGTTATATATCAGTCTCATGGGCTCAGAGAGGAGCATGTCTGATTTTTTTTTTGGCTGCAGACACTCAAGGCCATTCCTTGGCAGTGTTACAGGAGCAATATTTACACAAGGATGAAGGACAACTTTGTCAAGGCATTTGCACAAATTAAAAACTTTATTTTTCCTTGCTATTATTTATAATAGCAGACTGAAAAATAAAGAAAACAACAACCAAACCCAAAACAAACCCAACCCAAAGCTGGTTTCCCTATGAAGGAATTTTAACTGATTTTCATGGTAGGATTGAGTGACACTGTGGGTCCTTTCTCATGGACATGGGTGCTGGGCTTCCTCCTCAGACATGAGGAAAGCAGCTTGGGACACGTTTTATCAGAGGGAAAGCACCACTGGAGAGTGGTCAATCCCAAGTCCTGGAATACCTCAGTGTCTTGCTCTAAGTGGTCACTCAGTGTCCTTGTCACCTTCATGTCCGTCCCTCAGAGCCATGGCTAAAGGTTCTCTTTGCATGGACCTGTGATAAACTGCTTATCACCCACCTCAGTGGGCACATCACCTCCACGAGGATCATCCTCAAATGTTTCAGAAGCTCTCTCAAGGGCAGGATGGACCTGGAGGTGAATTTGTCCCATATCCCAGTATAATTTTGTTCCAGTCCAGCCCTTTCCACCCCTGCAGGAGCCTGCTTCAACTTGTTAAATATTGGAATAGAAATGCTCTTCAAAGCACAGGCTGCATCTTGAGTGAACTGTGAGGATGAGGAGGAAAAGGAAAATTTCCTTCTTATTGGGAATTCTGTATTGGTAATGAGGAGCAGGGGCTTTAACATAAGGGATTTATGCTGAGTGATCTGTGCTGAGCAGAACAAGCCATTGTTTCACTCATAATATGAAAAGAATTTAGTTTGGCTTCAGGCTGATCCCAGAATATATGATAATGTAGATAAAAATTTCTTGCATTTAGCTTCAACTTTAAAAGGATAAAAGAAAAAGGGAAAGTCTGTATTTAAAAGCTGTGGCCACATATGGACCTTGGTAAGGTCTGTTGATATTGAACACCCTGCTGGCAGCTGCTCAATACACAGGAGATTCACTCTGTGCACCAGAGAGCAGAAAAATAGCAATGAACTACTAAGTTAACTCCCCTGATTGCTCTGGAAATGAACATAAGCCATTACATAAGTTTCTGAAATGAATGATCCCATAGACCTTTCATACAAGATTGAAACCTGTAAACCTGCGTGGTCCATAATGGATGAAAACAGGAAAGTGTCCTTGGTAGCTGATTAGAGCTATTTAGAAAACAGCAGTTGCATTTTGTAGGTGAGTGCTGGAATTCCTTAATCTCTTCTCGTTCTAAAATGGAACAAAATGTTAATATTTGCTGATGCAACAGTCATTGAGTAGCAGTATTGTGGTGTTATTGTTGAAAAAACCCAAACCCAAAGAAAAAATGAAGATAACATCTTATTGAAACGAGACATTGACAGATCCATCAGGAAACTAGAAAATGGAGTCCAAATTCATCTCCTCAAACACTGCTACTGCAGAGCCAGCCTGCTCCAAGTGTTACTCCATGTCTTTCTTAGCAAGGACTGTTGGATGCAGTCCCAGCTATTCCCTGTTTCTGCCCCAGCAGCACCCAGAGTGTGTGATACACAGTGAGCTTCATCCTGATATGTTCTGGGGTGAAAAACCAAGTTTTTGGGAATCTCTGGTGTCTATCTTTCTACTCCCAGCCTTACTTCCTCTCTGGAGGAATTCTATTTGAACTAGCACTTCAATTCTACCTCAGCCTTGCAATGAAGCAGTGCTGGAAACAGTGGGAAACTTTATGGCTGGCAGACACAAAGGGTGAAGCTGGTCCCAGAAAGTCCATTTTGCTCCAGAGCTCTTTAAAGTGAAAAGCCTCCAACATTTATTCTTGCTGACAGAGTTAGAAATGTATGAGGCTGTCAAAACCCAACTCAGATGCAGTACTGTGTCTGTCACTGTGTTGGTAGAGTTTAGATAGGAATGAGAAAAAGAATTTGTTTCCTCGCTAGCAGAAAATTGCTTATTTTACAAGGTGCCACGGAGAGTGTTATCTGCTTGGGATTTATGGGGTGGAGGCTTTAATAATGCATTTCAGCAGGAAAGGAATATTTGTTTTATGACATCCTTCCCAGGGTGGTGCTTGGCTTTTAGATGCCCTGTGGCTTGAAAATTACCAACGCACCTATGAGGGAGCTGAGACCCCACTTAACCCCGGGGCAAGGCAGGATTTGCAGAGGGGTGGGAGCCCAGAATGCTCCCAAGACTGGGGGGCAGCTGGGCTGCAGAGGCAGTGTCAGGGACAGAGCATCGAGGCATTAAATGCAGCTCATTGTTTTGGACAGCACCTCTTTGTGTGGAAGCAGCAGCAGTGGGGTTGGAGCCATGAAAAGCCATTCCTGTGGGACAGCTCTGGGATCCAGGCCCGTGAAACACTGCCCGCTGATAGCTGATAAGGACAGCGAGATAGCACAAGCCTTTGAGCCAAATAAGGATAAAAATGGTGCTGTTGCCTCTGTGTTGAAGTCAGAAGCTCAGCAAACAGGCTGTAATGTGCATTTTTCTGGCCAGCAGCAGCTCTGTCAGCTGAGTGGAACGGCCACAGCCAGCTGAGCCGGGGCGAAGCGGCGTGTGACAAACAGCCAACAGGAGGGCAATATCAGCTAGGTGCACAGAGTTATTTGTTGCTTAATGAAGAGCCTCTCGAGGCTGAAAATTTACAGTGCTTTCACAGTTCAATTTTGTTGGAGTGGGGAATAAAAATAAGCACTGAGTGGTGACGCCGTGGTGTGCAGAGGAAGCAGCTCAGACCCCGCAGACCTATGGCCCAAAGTTGTATTGACAAGGGAAGGCAGGCTGAGAGCACAGCCAGCAAAGGTCAGCCAGGGCATAGTATGGGAGTGGTAATTAGGCCACTAATTAGATTCTCTAGGGCAGGCTGGGCAAGGAAGAATGCTTTACAGTAGAAAAAGGAAGAAAAAACCTCCCAGCGCGCTGTCAGACAGGTCCCTTCAGCCCAGGCTGCCTCATGATTGCTGTGCAAAGCCAAGCCCTGGTGGAAATGAGGAGCAGCCTGAGCAGCTGGGGGTGGGACACAAGGACCTTGGGCCAGGAGTAAGCATGTTTTCTTTACCACAGAAACGCTGAAGTTCAGAGAAGGACCTGCACTGAATCCTCCACCATCCCTGGGAGAAAGTCCTCAGTCAAAAAAGCAGGATCAAAGCTGGGTTTAGTGAAGGAGAGGTAGGAATGGAGGTGTTCAAGACAGGAATCTTTTCTTGCAAGCCAGAGTGCATTCACTGTCTCTCCATAATGTGTAGGTAATGGGAATAAGGTAAATTAAAAAGGCTGAAAATATTCCCTTGAGGAAACCAGGTCCCCAGTGAGTACAAGGAGCTGAATTCGTGTCATGCAAACATTGTGAGGCGATTTTCTGAGGTGGATTATTCACAGAGTCACAGTCCCCCCTTTACTTGTGCTTAGCTTCATCCTGATCCCCTCCTCCTGGTCAGATTTAAAAATCACATTTCATCTTATTTTTCATTTCCCGGGCTGTGAGATCAATAGTCTAGTCACACATAAATATAATCCAAATCTTCTTTTTGTACTGTTTTTGTTGTTATCACAGAAAGGACTTGGACTGAAAAGAACATTTTACAAAAGATTGTTGATTCTGCTGGGATGGATCAAAGCTAAAGCTGTAGCATTGAAGAGAGGGAAGAGAGAATTCAAATAGAAAGGAAAAAGTGAAGGCATCTGGGACATACAATAAATGCATCACTTTACCTGTGATTTTTCACCTGTGTTTTACCCCGTTCATAGGAAGGAATTCTCTGTGAGGGTGGGCAGGCCCTGGCACAGGGTGCCCAGAGCAGCTGTGGCTGCCCCTGGATCCCTGGCAGTGCCCAAGGCCAGGCTGGACATTGGGGCTGGGAGCAGCCTGGGGCAGTGGGAGGTGTCCCTGCCCATTGCAGGGGGTTATAAGTATGTGAACATATCTCCAATCTATCCACAAATAAAATCAGTGAACTGTGCTGGGCCAACCAGACAGGAGGGAAACTAAATCTAATTAACATTACACTCTACTCATGTGGTGTTTCTTATCTCTGTACAACTTGAAAGTGAAGTTTGGAGTCCAGGTACAGATTATATTGAATATACAGCATGGAAAATCCTCCCCACAGTCAGTTATCCTCAGCATTCAAATCTGAGGGGGGAGCAATCTTTTTGGTGGATGGCCACTGGAAAGAGCACAGTGCCTTCAACTCCACTGAAAAGAGTTTCTTGTGGAAAAGTTGCACTCCAAAAAAAACCCCAGACTTGGTGGTGCAACTTTTCTGGTTGTGTCTTCCTGGAATTCTGATACTCTGGTCAGAATTACATCCAATTCAATCGAGACCATACATGTCAGCAACACTTGTCCTGTCACTTTTTCAGCTCAGCACTGGGATAAAAAGAGGGAGATTTTGAATTAGGGAAAGGACTTTTGGAGCAGTTAATAACGGGGCTGTGGTCCTTGGGTACAGCACAGTGAATTGTTGCAGAAAGTTTATCAGAGGTCACCTTTCCAGGTCCCCAAAGCAGAAAGCACTGGGAGCCTTTGCTCAGCTGGTGACCAGTTGAAAAGGGAAAAATAAATTGTCATTTTTTCAAGCAGCAGCACTTGCCAGCCTCAGCTGCAGGCAGTGGTGAGATTCCTTGTTGCCTGAGGAAGTGTCCAGCAGAGCTGCAGGGAACACAGAGTACGGAGGAAGGGCTGGCTCTCCGTGTTCCTGTGGTTTGGGAATGCTCTACCTTCATGGAGCTGCTGGCCCGGCAGCTGGGGTCAGCACCGAGCATAACGCCAACCACAACCTCTCCTGGCAGAAAAAAAGAGAGAAAAGGAGCAGATCTAAAGCTTGGTGGTGAAATTGGAAATGGAGGGATGTGCCAGGAGGGAGAGGAAGAGGAGTGCCCGATTTGGCCAGGGCAGAGGTCCAGGGGATGAGTGGAAGTTGGAGTGGAGCATCCCCCTGCACCCACTGGGAGGAAGCCCTTGCCAGGACAACAGGAAAGGCTCAGCAAACAAGAAGCCTCGGGGACTGAAGCAAATATTTCAGTTTGTGATGGAAGCACTGGTGTTTCAATCAGTGGGGCCACAACAATGATGGGTTATTTTTATTTCCTTGAAGGAAATGGGAAATGGACAGAAATGGGGAATTTTATCACCTCCCACCTCCAGCAGATGTGCAGGGAGTGCAGAGGGAGCTCACAGCAGCACGGGGACTGCTGAGTGCCTTCCCAAGTTCACTGGGCAATACTTGGTGTGATTTGCAGGCAGTAATTGGCAGTGGCAGTTTAATTAAACAAAACCAGCAAGACAGTTTCTTGCTAAAAGGGCAGACGACGATAATTTTCCAGAAATGGATCCCTCCAGCTCTTAGTGAGGATAAACACTCAAAGCCCCTGCAAGTTCTGATAAGTGACTTCGAGCCTGCCTTGTTATCTTGCTTTTTTTTTTCTACTGTGAAGTTGTTGGGAGGAATAAAAAGAGCCAGAAATCTTTATTATTCTTCCTAAGGGATTCATTGCATTCTGCTTTGCATTGCTTTGTCTTATTACCAATTTTCACTGTACATGCTTTTAATAAATACTTATTGCTATAAAGTTAATAACACTCTTATCACATTAATGGCTTTGCAGTGGTGTAAATGAAAATGAATATTAATAATGCTAACAGCAACCTTGATACAGTAGAACACCAGTATCTGGGAAATTTTGGAAGTGTTTTACAGTACAAGAAACCTTTCTTTTCTGTTTTTTCTCTGCCAGCTCTGGAAGAGAAAAGAGGAGAGGCAGAAATTTAGGTATTTGTGGAAAAGGCTCTGTGATTATTTCCCATTATAGATCACTGCAGTCTGGTTTATTAAAAATATCTTCTCATCCCCAATTCTTCCCTGAGGTATTTCTGCTGCCTACCAGCTCTGCAATGAATGCATGCAGACACCATATGGGCACTTGTCTTCCAGCCTGTGTGTGGGTCTTTTGGGGCTCTGCTCACATTCCAGCAGATGGGTCAGACTGACATTTCTTTTTTGAACCAGAAGAGGAAAAAAAAAAAAATAAAGCAATGGGGCTACATTGCCATTCTAGGCAGTTCTGCATCTTCTCATCCAAAAAGCTGAATGAATCAACCACAGGGAAGTTTGCTCCCTTTTACATTGCATCCCTTTGCATTATAGAAAAAGTCACTTGTGAGTAAATCATCAAACATGGTGATTTTTGCAGGCCTGTACATTTCCCAAACATCCTCCTTTGTTCATGTGTAGGCTGAATTTGAGATTGGGAGCACATGGAGCTGAGCACCCAAACTTTTTGCATGGTTCTTTTCACCTGTGTTGGCCTAAAAACTCTAATAGGAGGCACTGATAGCAGTGGTATGTTCTGCAGCAGAGAGAAAAATGAGTTCTGAGCAAAGAGCTCTGTGTTAGTGGAACACGAGGGGAAATTCCAGTGTGCTGGGAAGTGCAGGCAGAGAGAATGAGTATTGCAAGACTTCCAGTAGTAAGCAGATCTGAAACTGTAAAACCAAGGGTTTATGTGAGGTTAAGCCTCGAGATTTTCAAGTCTGAAAAATCTGATAATGTCAAAGTTATTGTCTTTGCTGGGCTGAGCCCTGTCACATTGCTCATTTGCTTTCATAGTCTGGGGACGTTTTTACACAATAAGGCATAAATTTAACAGAATAAACAGCAATGTAAAAAACTACAGATGGTAACTGCAGGGCAGCCAAGCATTGGCTGCAATGGTGAATTTAACTTTAGAGTTCCCTGGTTTGCAGATGGCAGATTTCAGGCCTGACTTTGCATTGATGTAACTTGCTTAAATGAAATTTTTTGGTGGGGGGTCCAATTCACCAAGATTTTGCTTTAGCTGACAGTGCCATTACCTCAAACACCAAATGTATGTGTGGGTATGTAACTCATCTCAGGTGTTTGGGTTTGGATTTTCAGTTTGGGCAAGGCACCTGGGTTTTGGAACAGGATGGAGAGTGTCAGCCAACACCTGGTGACAGAAGTTACAAGACACATGAAGTGAAGAATTTCTTGTGTATGATCACGTAGAATAACGCATTGCTCTGCTTCTAGCTGGAGATGGAAACAAGAAAATGGTGCTGTAGCACTGTAGGAACCTGCACTAACTCCATCAATGACTCCTGAAGAGCCTGAGGAACTGTGCAAGAGCCTGACCATGCTGTCAACATATCCTTTTCCACAACATTACGACAGCATTCCTATCACTGGACAAAAATGAAATGTAGATGCATTTCACAGGAATATGTAGATCCCAGCATGCACATTCACCTCTCTACACTGGCATCACTAATCTGTCTCTATCCATCACTCTGATTTACAGCAGTCCTCAAAATGCAGACTGAGGCCTCTCAGTAGTGTTTATCTCACTGTCACTTTGTCACTTTGTCTTGCTCCTGTGCCTCCGAGCAGGCAGAAGCTGGCAGCCACTGTCTCCAGCAGAAAAGTGGATTGAACAGATTAAAAGTGGCCAAAGGGTACTGTGGAAACCAGAGTTGTGAAGGAAGGTGGCCAGGTCTCCAAACAGTGATTAAAGATGGCAATGCAGCCTTGGCGGGTTATTGCAGCATCCACGGCCCACAAATAACACTGTAATT
This sequence comes from Lanius collurio, assembly GCA_020086605.1. Lineage (NCBI taxonomy): Eukaryota > Metazoa > Chordata > Aves > Passeriformes > Laniidae > Lanius > Lanius collurio. The sequence continues at coordinate 29,921,636 of JACBWW010000010.1, read as the reverse complement.
TTGCCATCCAAAAAATACTCCAGGGAAATAAAAATTTCTCACCATTGCCAGGAAAACTGAATCGTTAAGGAACAGAAAGATGATGAAATGCAGAAAGTCTTGCTTTGAGCACAGCACATTAGTTTCTGGGACATGAGGCTCATTTGTAATAGGGATCTAATTCACATAATCAACACCAAGGCTAAACACTGCAAAGAAGATTTTCTGAAATAAAGATTGATTTCTGTGCCAGTCTTTCCATGCTAAACACAATCCCAAACTGCTTTTCTGTGTCCAGGAGTGGGTGTTTGGAAGCCCAAATATCTATTTGTGCATACCAATGGGCAGCTTGCCTGTGCAACCAGAAGAAAAGCAAGAGAGGGGTGGGTTTTCCAAATCCCAGCTCCCTGGTGGCTCTTCTTGGCTCTGCCTGTGAGCAGAACTGGCTCGGTGTGCCTCTCTGTCCCCAGTATTCCTGGGCAGGATCCACAAGCCATGCAAGTGTCCATGGCACCAGTCCGAGCCCTTTGGACTGGGATGAGGCTCTGGCTCTGCCTCATCTGCTGTTACAGCAGGGCTTGACATTAATATTTCCCTTTTCACCACCAGTTCTCAAAGCCCTTTTCAAGCCTTATTAAGGTTCACATCACACTCTGGGATGATGCAGAGGTCCTAATGACAGGAAAAATGAGGACAAGAGAAGTGACTTGCTCAATGTCACACAGTTGCAACCCAGAGACTGCAAGAGGAAGATTTGAGTCTGGGTAGTTTGCTCTAAGCCCTAATGAATACTAATGACTGACCATATTGATAATTAATGGTGCTTTCACTGGGTTTAACACACACAAAGTGCTGTGGAGATGCCTGTTTGTTCACCCTCAGTGATCACTGGGGCTCTGCATGGTCTTCACCCCACAGCCCACTCCCCTTTGCAGATGTGGAAAAGCACTGAGTTAATCAGATATTGCTCCACAGCGGGAAGCTGAGTGTGGAAATGGTTGCAGGATGAGGCATGAAAGAGGATGTTCACAGTGTCTGGCTTTTGGCATGTCACTCCATGCCTGATGGAGGGGTGCTGGAGCTGAGAACTTGGTCTCCCTGACTGCCAGAAGAGCAGCAAGCTCCATTAGAAGCCCATTCAAAGCACCTGAATTAGAAGCTGTTTCTCTCTGCTGAGCCTCTGGAGAGATGAACATTAAAGGTCTCAAGTTAGACATGTGAATATTCTCCCTTAAGTGCTTATTATTATTCCCATTTTGCAGGTGGGTGAACTGGAAAGGACAGGACTGTTCTAAATTAAGCGAGCTGCCTGCACTGGTTGGGCTCCCTCTCTGCTCCCCCATAAAACTCCTGGAAATGTGTATGAGAGAAAAGAATGTAAAGCTGCATAAATCTCCAGGGGAATATGTTTAGGTTGTAAAAATACAGAGACAGCATGGAAATACCTCCAACAGCTCTGGGAATATATGGTGAGTCATGAGCACCGTATATTAAATGGTCAACACTTCTCCAACAGAAGCAATTCCTCATGCAAGACCACAGGAGTCACAGGAATTGGCTTTGCCCCAAACTGCCTGATTCAGCAAGATAGCAGCAGTGTGCAGAAACCCACTGTTTCAGCTTTTAGGCACTGGGAAAAAGGAGAAACTGAGGGATTTTTGATGGATTCAATCATGGCAGTGTTTTAACTGTATGAGTAGGAACTTATCAGGAACATAATATGTAGTAAGAATAGATAATCACAGAAAAACAGAATGTTTTGGGTTTGAAGGGACCTTAAAGCTCATCTCATTGCAATCCCCAACACCTTCCACTGGACCAAATTGCTCAACATAATCTATGTATGAAATGCATCCCTCCCATGCTATTTCCTCTGCCTGTTCAGTCTCTCAGTTTTCTGCTGTCTCTGGCATTCTTCCTAAAGCCAAAATTCGGTTTGCAATTGTGGTAGTCATTTAAAATGATCATCTAAGAAAGAGTTTATCAGCTCTATCATTGCAGGTGCACTGGAAGAATGATTGCAAATTAAAATGGCTTTGTAACAAGGGCTGAGCTAGTAAAAAAGGAAAAAAAAAGGCAGAAAGAAGGTATATTAATTTTTCTGAAATTAGAAGATAGAATAACACTCGCAGGAAACATTTATCATTATGTCAGCGAGGAGGTTATGTGATTGATCTTTTTCATAATGGTTTTCATAACTTTGAAGCTAAAGACAGTTGGTCTATCTTGGTGTTTTTCACAGAACATCTAACAAGTCAAATTACTTTATTTGTGTATCTAAAATGAATTCTAATATAGCAAAAACAGGCTTGGAAATTCATCTTTTTGCAGTTGTACAGGGGCAGGGCCCATCCTCTGCTCCTGAAGGACAAAAGCTGGATGGCACAGACCATACAAATAGACCCCAAAAACTCAGCAGTAACAAATCAGCCTTGGTACTTAAAATATTTATACACCATGGCTAAAAGAAAAAGGGATTTTTTGTTTTGTTTTGGTTTGGTTTGGGTTTTTTTGTTTTTTTTCTCTATGAGATGTTTGTCCAGAATGTAAATAATTTTTAAGGCAAGATTCATTTGGGCTCACACACAACTTGTATGTAAATGTGCTTCGTGCCACAAGCTGTTTTATTAATTCTTGAGCTCCACTTGAAGGCTGGGGTTTGTGAGGAACTTCATGAATGAAGAGCAGCAGATGGGAAAGAGGAAAGACTGGGGTGTGTGGAGAAAAGAACCTATAAAATGCAGTTAATCTGTTTTTTCTGGAGGTAGAGAGAAGGGTAAAAATCACTTAAGGAAACAAGGCACACATAAAATCCAAGCACTCCTTAGAACACCTCCCTGATCAAATTTTAAATGCTTCATTTTGAATTCAGGAGCTGGAGGAGGAGTAATAAATGACATGAAAGTGAAAACTCAGGGCATTGGGGTGTGCATGTGAAGGCCCAGTGACCTTCAATTCCCTACCAGTGGCTCAGAGACCAACAGTGACAGCACAGAAGTGATCTGGAGAGCCACAGTTTGTGTTTGGGACAGATAAGAAAAACTGTTCTGTGAGAGGAACTAAACACCTCCAGAGGAAACAGCCTTCCCTCCTTCTCCACCAGAGCAGTGTGAAACCACAGGGATGTTCAGATGGGAAAAGAGGAACCAGGAGGAGAGATCCTGTTGACTTCAGTGTGTGCCCTGAATCAAAACCACTCATGATAGGGACAGAGAAGCCATCTGATCGTTTTAGCAGATCTGAGAGGTCTTAGAGCATCTTTCATCATTTAGTTTGCTGCTCAGCTATTTCAAACTCTTCATTAATCAAAGCTCAAAATGCATTACAGATTCCTAAAGAATTCTTTTTTTTAAAAAAAAAATTTATTAAAGCAAACCATTTAAACAGAGCTTGAAGCAACCTCATGTCAAGCTCTTGGCTGCTGCCTCCTCCAGTTTTGCCTCTGCTGTGATGAGCCCTTGGGGGCTGTCACCTGTCTGAGAGTCCCAGGAGGAGCAGGGTGGAACCCTCGGGCCAGCAGCACACGTGAGCTGCTCCTGGTGCCAAACTGAACCCATCTCCATTTGTCTTCTGGATCATAACTCGTCCTTCATACCCCTTCAGAGACTCACAGAGCTGTGCAGGCAGCAGGTTTCAAAGCTTTGCCTGCCCCAGGAGCCACAACCACGTGCTCCCAGAAGCAGCAGGTTTTCACAGGCTCCAAGGCTTCTCGTTGCACGCGGTGCCACAAAAGAATTACGGCAATTCTGAGCACTGAACCATTTAAATTCTATTTTAATTGATTCCCGGCTACCTCACAACTCCAGCATATTGTTAAATCAGTGGTGGGTAAAAGTAGCAGGAGGTAACATCTTCTGAGTTGCTGCAGGGAGAGCACATCTAAAACAAGGCAGTAAATCCTGGCTGCCTCACTGCCAGAGAGATGCAGACAAATTGGAAGAAATTCATAAGAAGAGTCATAAAAATGATTAAAGGTCGGAAGAGACTGAGTTATGAGCGAAGATTAAAGGAACTTAATATGCATGGCTTGGCTAAATGATGACTAAGAGGGGAATGATACCCTTCAACATGTACTTGGAGGGCACAGAGATCACCACTGAAAGGAACTCTTTAGGGTGCTGAAGGACACAGCTCAGGATGAAAGGATGGCATCAGGCAAAAGGCAGCTGGCTCTTGGCTGCCATCATTAAAATCTAACAAACCATTTGTGGGAAACCAAATTCTGCCACATTTACCTAATCAAGTTTTAGCATTAATTTTTGCCTGTTCCAGGGAAAAAGGCATTGTCTTCAATTAAAGGCCGAGTATGAATTCCCAGAGGCAATCCAGGGATGTTCATGCCAAGAAGAATCATTCCCAACCCAAGATGGGAAAACAGCAAAAAAGAGGCATTCAGAGTATCTGAAGGTTAATCTACCCTTTACTCAGAGCTGAAGGATGTACAAGAGATGAAATTAGTGATGTGAATGTGCCTGTTGCCAGGATACCGGGGCCAAAATGAGAGTAATAATGCATTTCTTTAAAATATACACATTCCATTAATTCCGGTGAGATTACACCAATATTTTAATGGGAGAACAGACAACTAAGAATAGCAAATCTTCCTGCGATTTTCTCACACCACCAACTCCCAGCCTCGGAGCTGGGAGAAGAGCTGAAATAATCTCTGGGGGTGCCGGAGGGCTGTGCTTGCACATCCCAAGCCCAGCCTGTGTCAGACAGCAGCCGTGCATGCAGCGGGGTGGGAAATCTGCCTGGAACCTGGCTGAGCTCGGCTCTGCCCGACGGAGCGGCTCAGCGCCGAGTCCTGAAGCTGTTAAATACAACATCCCTATCACCTGGTGGTTTTCCGGGCTCATTGCACGGAAACTCCCGGCTGGATTTACAGGTCCCACCCCTCTGTTTTTTGCTTCCAGCTCCAGCCACCCCTCTGCTTTCCCTTGGAAAGGGGGGTTCTGAACGTGCTGGCTCAGGCAGCGCCCTTGGGGAGCGTGGCAGGTCCCTTTGCTCCTGGCAGTTCGTGGCACAGAGAGGTTTTGGGGAAGTTTTGGTTTTTTCCTGTCACTGCCCGCATCCGTTTCTGGTGGAATTCGGGTTTGACGTGAGGATTTTACTTTGTGCTGGCACCCTGCAGGAACAGCCCTTGAGAAGGGCTTTGGGAAGCGCTCCCTGGTGATGGAGGTCGTGGGAAAAGGGCTCCCCAAAAGCAGCCGGAGTGGGAAGCAAAATCCTTCTCGGTCCTTGCGGGCAATGAACTCCTTCCTCTGCTTTATGGGTTTGAGAGGAAGCACAAAACAGAAACATCTGCATTTCTAAGCCCTCTCTGTGAGAACAACCCAGAGACGCTGATGCTGGAATAGGCACGTGGAGGAAAAGCAGCTCGTTTCCCGGGATTAGCATTCCACTACAGCGGTGCTCTGAGGACACAATCTGATTTATTTATCCCACAGTTAAATCTGCCTATAAATGCACAGCTCTGCTGCTGGCATACCCAGCCACTGGACCTGTCCACCAGATTTCTGCCCCAGATGACAGCCAGCAGCACGGAGAAAGCATTCACAGGGTTAAAAAAATCACCTTTTAAATTCACACGTTTGCACTACTAATTGTGTGCCTGCTTTTCAACACTGCTGAAGGACTCTCCCATCTTTTTCACCACATAAGCCTGCTCAGAGCTAAGAAATATGTACAAACTTGTTTTAAAAGTGGGATGATTCTTCTTGTGTTGCAGAGTAAGCATGGCAACCAGCAGAAATCAGATTTACAGAGGTGGAGGTCAAGACATTTCTTTTTGTGAAAACCAATCTAGTCAGAGATAGCTTGACTCTAATTTCTATATTGAAACTTCTTCATTTCCTTCCTCTTTGAACTCTGAATCATGAGAATTAAAGGTCAGACTTAGCTTTTAGATTTTTAGGCTGTTTATTCTGATTTTTCTTCCTCTGGCAATTGTTACAAGAGCATGTAGTGACAGGACAAGGAGGAATGGCTTCAAACTGACACAGGGCAGGGTTAGATGGGAATATTAGAAAAAAGTTCTCCCCTATGGGGATGGGGAGGCCCTGGCACAGGGTGCCCAGAGCAGCTGTGGCTGCCCCTGGATCCCTGGCAGTGCCCAAGGCCAGGCTGGA